>LPNX010034832.1:428705-516056 GCA_001517045.1 Pseudotsuga menziesii
GGGGGCTATTTAGAACCGCCACCAAAAGTCATTTTTGGACTTTTAGGGGCAGTTTTTTTGGGGGGGTTCAAAACCGCCCCTAAAAGTCAAAACTTTTAGCGTCGATGCTATCAGGGGCAGTTTTGTAAAGACCGCCTCCAAATCCAAAACTGCCCCCAAAAGTGACTTTTGGAGGCGGAAGATAGCCGCCCTAAAATGTCAAATTTGTTGTAGTGCATACAGCAGTAGCAGCAACATTGTACAGTTGTACAACAGTAGGTTGTACAAGAACAAGCTTCCCTAGGAACCATGCCATCTCACAGTTTTTTATTAGTGATTTTTGAGTGTTTCTATTTTTCCATCTAGGGCATAAATCAATTTTCTGATACTGTAAAAGCTCTGTATTTTCTCAATAAAAATATCCTCTCATACAGCTGCACCGGTGTTTCCCATCTTGGGTTTTGTCCGGGGATTTCTACCCAAAAAGATTGTGTCATTTCTATTGATGTGATTGATGTAAATGGTTCTCAGTTTTATATTCCATTGCATTCTATAAAGAAGTTCATGTGTGGTTATTTCAGTTATATTTAAAAATACTGCTTTAGCCCTAGTTATGCTTTAAAGAAAACATTTGCAATTGTAAAATACACATTGCTTCTTACAATTCACAGTTGCCATGTTAAACTCCCATCTCAAGATAGCACATTTTGCTTGGTGTTGGATTGAATTTTCAGATCTATGATATTATGTTATACCAAAATAATCCATATTGTCAGCATTGGATAGTTTATACAAAGTAAAAACAATTCAAAAAAATATTATTTCATTTTTCCAGCAGTTCCAATGCCATTTTAATTGCATAACTGTGCATAATATTATTTCAAAATTGTAGTAACAAGAACATAGAAGAAATAATCATCGATTTTTCGCTGATGTCCCAAAAAATCGCAAGATTTTTGGGTCGAGGATTTTTTATGGCGAAAAAATCACGATTTCTGGAATAAATCGCACATCGTGCGGTGAGA
Source organism: Pseudotsuga menziesii (assembly GCA_001517045.1). Classification (NCBI taxonomy): domain Eukaryota; kingdom Viridiplantae; phylum Streptophyta; class Pinopsida; order Pinales; family Pinaceae; genus Pseudotsuga; species Pseudotsuga menziesii. The sequence goes on from LPNX010034832.1 coordinate 429,710, forward strand.
TAAAAAATCGCGAGACCCAAAACCATGCCGCGTCTTCTGTCTGGTTCGTTAAAGGCGATTTAGGGGTTCGATTTGGTCATTTCACCTTTGAGAACGACGAGAGAGGGACATTGTTTCACACTCATGAATTTATCCTTTGTATCCAGGAGGGTTTTATCAAGATTCAAGCACACCCGAAGGGTTTTATCAAACAACCGTGCAGTCATGACTCATTATTTCATTCTCAGAAATCATAAATTGCAGGTGTCTATCTTGGCATTTGAAGGGCAATTTGAGGGACGTCTAATTTCTGATTTCAAAACTTCAAACTGTGAGTAGCTGAGTGACTATACAGTGCATATTACATATTAGAATCTAGATATTAAAATTTTAAATAAATTATAATATCATAAATTATAATACATATTGACTATTATAAGTATTATGTATAACGATGTAACATATTATAATTTATATAAATTTTGAAAATTAGTTTTGAAAAATTGAATATACCATTTTTTGAATATACATGATTCAGACTTTCAAAGTAATGATGGTGTCTCATAAAATCAAAGTAATGCAACCTTCATCAACTAGGCTTGCGTGGATGCAAGCAACAAGAACCCCAACAAAATTAATATGATTTTGCTTCATACCAACATGCTGCATTTTTTGAAATGCCTCTATCGCATCCCTGCCTCTCCCAAACCTACCATAGTCTACAATCATATTTCTCTAAGAAACTGTATCTCGTTCATGCATTTTATCAAACAACTGGTGTACATACTCCATATTCCCACATTTAGTATACTTGTCAACAATGGAATTTCCCACAACAATTTTAGATTCAAATGCTTTTCTCAAAATGAGGGTGTGGATTTGCTTGCCATATGCCAATGAGGTCATCCCAGTGCAAGCATCTAGAACACTAAAAAGGTGGCTTGGTTTGGTATCAATCCCATTGGTTGCATTTGTCTAAATATTTTAAACGCCTGTTACACAAATCTATGCTTCACATGACTGGGTATCATTGCATTCGCTGATAGGAAAATTTTGTTCATGCATTCTGTAACATCTGTTGGGCACTCTATAAATCATTGGTTGCATTTGTCTAAAGATATTAAATGCTAGTTACAAAGACCAATGCCTCACATAACTGGGTATCATTGCATTCCCTGATAGCGACATTTGGTTCATGCATTCTATAACATCTGTTGGGCACTCCGTGAATCTCCGCATTTTGCATACATAGCAATAATCCCACAACAAATAGATAAATTATATCAAATATAGTTTTAAAGTAGTAGGAATGCACTTGTTTCCCCTATTTCAAGCTCGCACATGCCCGTAGAATGTTGACAATGGTAACATGATTCATCCTTTTTCCCTCTTCCATCATCAAGCAAAAGAGTACCCAATCTTTTCCACCACAACAATGTTGTGCATATCCTTCTATCATAGAAGTCCATGAAACCAAATTGTGTGCATGCATTTTGTCAAACATTTGGTGTGCATCCTCAATACAACCAAACTTGGCATACATGCTAACAAGCTTAGCATCCAAACAAACATCAGGTTAGAACCCAATTTTTATCATGTGACCATGGACGCATTTTCCTTCTACCAATGCTATCGCCTCGATGAAAATCTCTAAAATCCTGCAATAAATAATGGAGTCTTCTACAAAGAATCGGTGGTTGAGAATATTCAAAATGTGCAATGCCTTCTCCCATCTCCATGGAATTTTTGGTGTCATGGATTTTTCAAAGGGTTTTCCTTGAACAACAATGACGACGGATTCTGAATATTAAAATTTTTGGTTGCTACTGGTATCGATGGTTTTGAAGCTGTACCCGTAAATGGAATTGTTTGGTGTTAATGCCAAAGTTTATAAAGTTTATATTTTAAAGTATGTTCTTCATTAAGAAGTGCGCATTATTTACATTGCATGTGGAGGTGGTGCCCACCTTTGTTGCTTTATTTGTGGATATTCAAGTAGGTCAAGCCTTACACCCTTGATTTAAACCAACTTTCTAGGCTTGTCTTTGAAGCGCAAGCTTTTGGAGGTTGTGTTTGCCACATTGGATTAAAAGGGGTCCCTCTTCTAGGGACTTGTTAGGAATATATTTCCCACTTTAATGTCATTTTTTTACTTACATTTAAGTTTATTACATAAATCTTATGTTTTTCATGTTTTATATATAGCTAAACTAAAATCTATAACATATATTAAGTTTTAACTTATATTGAATTATGTTTTTTCATAGTCCAACATAGAGATGGTTGCTTGTAATATTTATAAACATGTGCACCACCACTATGTAAGATTGCTTTAATCCTAAGAGTGTAATATGATTAATTAATAAAGATCAAGTGGTAATGCTTTATGTTGAAGTAATGTTTTTTTTTATTTACATTTAAGACAATATTCTTTATAAGTTTTAGCTATGTTAAATGTAATTGTTTAGGGTTAATGTTGAAAAGATCTAAATGTTTTTATTATTTTTACTATATTATTGGAGTGGAGTGTTTAAGAAAGAATTTTTAGTTGTTTTATATTGATTAGTTTTTTTTAATATAAGGAAAAAGGAAAATAAGTCATTGTAAGTGTAAGTTATTTTATTGTTGCTAAAATTGTTAAATATATGGTGAGTTATGTGAAAAAAAAATTTGAATTAGAAGGAAAAAGAACTCATAGTAAAGGGTTAGTTAATTTATCTTTATTAATGTTCTTGAACATGTGGTTATTTATGTGATAATAATTGTAAAAAAAATTAAATACAGGTAAAACATTTGTACAACTTGGGAAAAGAATGTTTGGATATCCTAAATACTAAAGATGGAAGGGTCTATACATGTCATTATATAGTAAGGGTCATGGCTATCCCTAGATACTAAGTGTCACATCCATACAACCTACCCAATCCTTTCTTGAACTTGAGCGTATTTCAAGTTTGTCTCGACTCTTGAGGTCATGTAACACTGGCCTACATTAGCCACAACCCAAGGGAAACCCACAATCCCTACATAAGTAATTTTCCAAGTGAGTAATGTAGAAATTTCAAATGGAAAAATGGATTTTAAAGAAAAAAACATTTCATCACCCTTTAACTATAGGTTTCTCAAATCTTATCGATATGAATTTTCATCATTAGGGATTCTATGAAATATAATATAAAAAATAGCATAATTGAATGAATATATTTCAATCCTTAACAAATCCAAACTTCTAAGAAATCCATGAGAAATGATGCCAAAGAGTTTCAATAATTTTCATTCCTCCACCTAGTTTTGCACCTAGACAACCCAACATAAGGAGAATATAAATGTAACTGATTTAGGGTGCTAAAGTGGACACAATAAATGTAATTGATTTGATGATAATGACATTCACAATGATGTGATTATATGATGATGATGACAATGTTTTTGTTGATGACGACAATGACAATGATGAAAATGATGACGATGATGATGAGATGAATGATGATATAGGTAATGATGATGAATTCGATGGAAATGATGATGAAGTTGACAATAATGATATAAACCACCTAGTTTTGCAAGTATACAACCTAGCATAAGGAGAATATAAATGTAATTGATTTGGGATGCTAAAGTGGACACAATAAATGTAATTGATTTGATGATAATGACATTCACAATTATGTGATTATATGATAATGATGATGATAATGTTGTTGTTGATGATGACAATGAAAATGATGATGAAAACGATGGCAATGGCGATGAAATTGACAATGATGTGATTATATGGTGATGATGATGATGATAGTAATGATGACAATGACAATTACGATGACAATGAGAATAACATGAGAAATGTTGATGATGATGATCCTTATAAGAAAGTGTTGGTAGAGGTAAATAAACCCAGTTTCACTTCAAGCTCCAAGATTAAAATGTGCTCAATCATAGTTATAAGTTATGCAGGCTTAAAATTGTAAATGTATCCCACTTGTTATGGATGCTTTAAATTGTAAACATATCCCATATGCTTTAAATGATGACGATGATGAACTATATGACAATGATAGTGATGATGTTTTTGATGATGATGATGATGGAAATGATGATGATGATCATCATCGTCGTTCATCTTTGTCATTGTCACCATGATTATCACAGTAGTCATCTTCATTGGCATAATCATCAATCATGTCATCATCATCACCATTGTCATTGACATCATCATTATCATGATTATTGACATTTTCATCAGTTATTCATCATTACCTTGGCATAAGAAATAACATCTACCCAAAATACATGATTAGTGGAAAAGGGTCATGGAGGACACATACAATTTATGCATGACAAATAAAAACTTATTTTTTAAGATGATCAACATCATCATTCTCATTGTATTCATCATCATTGTCATTGTCATCATCATCATTCATTTCATTGCCATCATAATCATTGTCAATGTCGTCATTGTCATTATCCTCATCCTCATCATTGTCATCTTTCTCCTCATTATCAACAACATTATCATCATCATCGTAGCCATCCTCAATATCATAATCATTATCCTCATTGTTATCTTCAACATCTGGGTGTAAAACTAGATGCAAAAGTGGATAAAAACATGGATGCAAAAAGGATGCACCAAAAGTAGGCGCGAAAGTGGGTGCATAATGGGGTGCACCAAAAATGGATGCAAAAGGTGATGCAAAAGTGGATGCAAAAAATGATGCAATCATGGAAGCAAAACATAATGAAAAAAGTGGCACAAAAGTGGATACAACTATGGATGTAAAATTGGATAAAAAAATGGATGTGAAAGTGGATGCAACAAAAGTATATGCAAAAGTAGTTGTAACACCCAACTCAAAACCCGATGCAAAACTGGATGCAAAAATGGATGCATAAAGGGATGCAATAATTGATGTAAAATTGGATGCAAAAAAAGATGCAAACGTGGATGCAAAAGTTGAAGCAAAAGTGGGTGTAAAAGTAGGCACAAAATGGGTGGGAATTGGGACGCAACAAAAGTGGATGCAAAAAAAGACGTAAACATGGATGCAAAATGGGATGCAAAAAGGGATGAAAATGTGGGTGCAAAAGTGGACAAAAAAATGGATGCAAAAGTGGATGCAAAAATGGATGAAACAAAATGAGATGCAAAACTAGATTGAAAATAGGATGTAAAATTTGATGCAAAACTTGGTGTGCGAAGGGATGCAAAAAAAGAAGCAAAAGTGGATGTAAAAAAGGATGCAAAAGTGGATGAAAAAAAGGGCGTAAAATTTGAGGAAAACATGGACATAAAAGGGGGTGCAACAAGAGTAGATGTACAAACTAGGCACAAAATTAGATCCAAAACTAGGCTCAAAACATGTCGCAAAACTTGATGCAAAACCTAGTGCATAACCAGGTGCAAAACCCAGTGCAAATTACGCCGCAATTTGCGTCATATTTAGAAAAAGGACGCAAAAAACGCCTAAAATAGCACCAACCCGTGAAATTGTGCCATTTGTCCAAAAAATGAAGAAAAATACACTGAAAGATGGTCTAGACGCAAAAAAGGATGCAAAAAGAGATGCTAAATCCAGTTTTTGTTGTAGTGTTTCATTAAATTTGTTTTCCAATTGTAAATTAAAACTAGAGAAAGTGTTCTTCAATTATTTTTCCTTGTCATCTAGCTGGATCCTTTGCTCATTCAATATCATCTCAGCAGCCTCATTTTTCTTGGTTAGTGCACATAACTTATTCTTTAGGATCTTCAAGTCATTTTTTGTATCTACTGGACTCTTGCATGTTCTTGTAGAATTTTTGGATTCCATCCACAATCCATGTAGTAACTCATTGATCTTGAAAACAGTTTCAAGCTCACTTAGAGTGACCATAAACATGTTTTAAATCTTATCAAAAACATTTATATGGTAAAAACTTATCTTTTTCTTGGTATTTTCAATTCCAATAAGAAAGTCTTCCCTTAATTTCATCAAGTCTTCATTCTTAGTAATCAGGAATTTATCTTTGAGAATTAGTAGGTCTTCTTCTTCTTCCTTAGAGAGTACTTCATCATCATAACAATTGTCATTTGAAAGTTCATCTAGCCCAATGTTTTCTTTGCTTTGTGATGAGACAAATGAGGGATTGTTCTCTTCACTGCTCAACATATCTTCACTTATTTCTTCATCAAATTTTTTACTTGTATCTTCTCTTACACTTTGATACTCAGCTTGATATGTGTCTTAAATATTTAGCCTAGCTTTCTTGCAGAGGATTAGTGCCCTAATCTCATCTTAACATCATTTGATAAGGCTCTCTTAATAGTTTGCAAAGTGATAGAATTGAATTTCTGATCATCTTTTGAAATTCTTGTTTTGTTCTTCAAGTACCATTTCTTTCTTGCTACTGCATCCCACACATGTTCTCCTTTAGAATTCAAGTGAAACTTCATGGCATCCCTCCAATTGGTATAGTCATCTCCATTAAACAAGGGTGTTTTATCATCTACATTTCCAACCATTTTTTAAATGATGATTCTGACACCTATCTTTAGATCAAGTGCTTGGCTCTAAAAATAGACTTATTTTCCTTTTGGATTAGCCTTCCAGTAGTGAGCTGCTCAAAGACAACTTGGCTCTGATACCAATTGTTGAACCAAGTCTTAGAGACTAAGAGGGGGGCATGAATCAATGTCTATTTAAAACTTTAAGAATATCTTACCAAATCACTTAATCTAAGCAGTCATATAAATTATGAACATAAAGATACATATGAAGAATAAATATCAATATCAATTTTTTTATTGAATAAAATTCTTGTTTACAAATTATAATTTTATCTAGACCTAGCTAGATGGAGAGACCCAGCTTTCCTGGAAAGATTCAACTTTCTTGCAAAACCCAGTTTGGATACATGACCCAGCATGTAGAGAGGAATATAATCCTCATTTAGGCTCCAACCTTATTACAGACACCAATCTATTTGTATGAACACAAGGTCCATATCAATGGTAGAATATCCACCAAGATATTAATAATGATCCACCGAGACATATTTTTGAATCTCTTCATGTCTTGTTATATATATGTCTTTAAGTTATGCATCATGTATTTTCTCTAAATAACATGTTCCTTCTCAAGTGACATGTCTCTTTATTTCTCTTTAATCATACCTATTCATTTAGGTTTTGTAACAAGACTTTTAATTATAGCATTAAAAGCCACTTTATGTATGTATTTTACTTTAACGTTAAATAAACTTTTATATCTTTATACCCCTTTTAAAACACTATCGCTATAGCTCTATAATATTTTTGAGTCTTGGTCTTAAGCAGTCTTTCAACAAATTTGACACAGGCCCCTAAGAGATTTGGCTCTTTGTATTCTTTATGCCTAGCACCTTGTTCTCTTATACACAGAACCATCGTAATTTTTATGTCTTTAAGGAGTTGTCACAACATGAAAATAGGTGTTTTAACAAAGCGCTTTTGAACACACACGACCACAAAACATAACCAGACACTTATCATGCCAAAGCACTTCAAAATCCGACACTTAACAATAAAAAAAACCACCATGGTATTCATCACACCGACGAGAGCCAATTAACCTGCATGGAAGTTTGACCATGATATGGTCTTCCATTCATCCATCAAGTCATCGTGATATTTGGATGTACACTTGTTGCCATGTCATCTTCCACCTTAGCCACGTTTGACATTGTCACGTCCAAATACATATAAATCATTCTTAATTACCAATGTGGGCCTTGATGATTCGCTCTTGAAGTTGTGGTGAAGAACGAGTCCTCTTCCAAATTCTTGCTGCGTTGAAACTATGGTGAAGGAACATTGGAGTTGCGTGTATCACATTGTTATTTTTTTTTACTGTGACTTAGTGTAATATCCAACCATAACCTGGTGCATCCAATCTATGTGAAGGCTTCCACTTATTAACTGCATGGAGCTACCAACTGGTGTGTGAGGTTTCCTTTCTCCTCCTTGGCCAAACTTCAGCGATAGAATTTACCTAGAATGTGTGCCCAACTATTATTGCAGTACATGTTTCATCAACAACATCGACCTGAAGATAATATCATTGATTTCTGGTTCGCATGCAAACAAAATGGGTGTTTTCTCTTAGGATGTGGGGCATTGAGCACAATTGCTTCTTAAACCATCGATCACTCCAGAACTCTAGACACTGGTTCCTATCGCACTCAACAAAGAGTGGTTTGCTTGTATGGGAGGATGGATTGCAATGCAATCTAAACTAAACACATAATTGTTCATCTCTATGCCACATTACTATCCACCTCATCACTATTATTCTAACATTTGTGCCACATTATTTCCACGTCTGCCAAAAGGTAGTTGCCACGTCTGCATCATCTGCATGTCCGTATTCTTTCCCCTAGCATATTTCTCATTGGTTTTTTGCTGTAGGAATTAGTGTGATGAATTGCACTGGATACACGAAGCCTTTAAACAATTAGGGTTTGGACACTCAAGAATTTGTACACACTTTTCCACTTCATAGGTGATGTTACAAATGGGAAGTCAAATACATTTTCATGTTTGGCTTCTTTTATAGCTACGCGGGTCTGGCACTCTTTGTATATTTCAATAAGTTCATTCGGAAGAACTCACTGAATCTATGGAAAACATATTGATTCCTTGTAGATGAAAACAATAGCCATTCCTTCATCATTCCAGTGCCAGGCATCGATTTCAGAGCTAGTTCCAAATACTCTCATCTCAGTAATGAAAGATAAACGATCCAGATTAGCTTCATCGATCCCTCCCATATAATTATAGACAAACATGCTTTACAAAAGGATTGCCAACGAAAAAATATGTGTGCTATATGTGCCATTTTTATCATATCCGTCAATGCCTTCACTCTCAAGAAGTAAGATATTGTACTCGATTTAAAGAGATATTTTCAGCTCGTTATCATTTGCAACTGTGGCATTAGAACTACTGATGAGAACATTCTCCTCCTCATCTCTCTTGTTATATTTATATAACTCAACAAGATGATTTTTAATGCATTCTTTAATCAACAAGTAGATATCTCTAACGCGTATACGGGTCCTTTTAGTTTTGGATGGACTTTCACCTTTGGATGTAACGTCCTGTCATTGCAAAGTAATGAACTCATTTTCTCACAAATAAATTCACCTCCCAGGTCAATAGAAATTTAAATGGATTTACAATATGAATCCAATCGTAGACTTAGTCCATATTGTACCTGGGCACTGAACTGCACCTCATACAACTTGGCCCAAAGGAAACTCAATCCCTACACTTCAATCTCTCTTTAATCGAGATTGACTTGGATTTCTTCTTTTATATAATATTTAATTATGCATAGAGACTCCTTATAAAATGTGTGCCTGTATTCACAAGGACTTGGCTGTCATAATCCTTGATTTCAATATAAGAACAACATTTCAATACTTTAACATATTTGCTACTAGATTCTGTTTCTTCACATAAATAAGCACACTGATAGTTTTACTGATTTTGGCAGGCCAAAATATTACATATGTGAACCTTAGAGTGATAACTAATTACATGGCTAGGTAGAAAATTTACCACCCAAGCGCTTTCCTTTCACTTGAGTATGTCATTTTAATGCCTTTTATATTGAAAATTTAATGCTTGTTTGATCTATTTAATAGTGGCACTTGAATATGTCATCATTGTTATCACATATACTCTTGTTTGTTGCTCTGAAATCTTTATCATGTCGCAAATAATTTCCATCAATGACAATCTACACAATCCACACCTGCCATATTGCCAACAATTGTTTTATGGGACCCAAAAAATTCACGACCCATTTTTCGAAGGCTTAAAAAGTTATCTATGGTAACAAAGGAATTTTTACCCTCCTCGACAGTTTTCTAGTTCTATGACATACATCATGGGTATTACAATATTCCTTTGTGTACTTATGCAAGGTAGGCCCCCAAAATCCATCCCTCGGTATCTTTTGTGCAGTTTCTTTCCCAGTGTAATGTCCTTCTGCAACTCCATCATTAGCTTCATCCAAGACCACTTATCACTCATGTTCCAAGACAAACCGATGTCAAATCTCATTTGGTACCAACTTATAAAGGTGATCAACTATCAACCGATAATATATGGATTTGAAAACTAATTACTTATTCTATGCCGTAGTATAATATTTTGGTGCCATCCCTATAGTTAGAAAAAATACAATCTCTGTAGTTAGGAATATTGCACCTTCTATGGACAGAAGTTGTTCCTCTGGTCTGAATGGTTCAGATCCAGAACAAATGAGTGAATGACAAAGGATGAAGACCTTCCCTAAATGTTGTAAACACCTGGAATACTTCTTTGATCATGAACCTGTGTACCTGCAAACATGTAAAACAAACAAGAACATCAAAGCTACAAGAAAATCATCTACACATCCATACTAGTGACTAAGGAATCCAGTAACATATACATGCGAGATTAGTACAATAGATATGTGGGACGGAAATCAGCTTTGCACTAAGAAATGGATGAAGAAGCTTACAACCATTTCCTGAGTGTTGAAAAAATCCTCCACAAGACAAACACCTCATCCCCAAAAGCTACCACTTGCTCTCTTGTGCTCTCCAATGGATTGGACTAGGTAGTCAATTCAACAACATAACAATACCATTCAGTTCTCCCCCTCAACTATGGATATGAGCTTGTATNGATAATTGTGGGTGAGGTGGCTCTAAGATCCTATCAAGAGGGATCTCCAGCTCAAACTAACACATATTGATAGGGATAAGGGAGGACATGAGGCTCATGATCTAGAAGCCTCGATAAACTTCTCTTTTTCCCATTTTACCAAGGGTACCTCTTTTGTTCCCTTAAGATAGAGCAGTTTATGTGAGAACTGCTTCAAGAATAAAGTACTTATGTAGTGGCACCACTTCTCTATAATAGGACACAGGCGGTGCTGAACAAGGTACCGCTCATCAACCAAAGGGAAAGCGCGGTGCTAGGTTTTTTCATGTAGAATTGATATCCAGAGCAAGTTTCCACTCCAAGTTTGGAATTTAGGGAAAACATAGGGGTTAATGATCTCATCACATGTTGGTGACAAGATTTGGGTATAACAAAATCCCCCCCAAAGCATGAGTCTTAGAGGGATACGTTAAGCGATATCTTTGAGAGAACAAGTCGTCACTTCGAGGTGAGAATGTCATCTCAGTCGGAGAATGTCATCGAGTAGGCATCTATAGTACATCAATAATTTTGACTCATAGACAAATGTAACCAACTCATGGCTACAGACCAATACAAGGTAGATACATGAGAGGAATAAACAACCATGGCTACTAGAATACAGCGTAGATCCATGTGATAGAGGAATCAAAATTGGACATATCTACCAGACATACAATGTAGATCTATGTCATACAGACACAAATTTGAGCATAGCCATGGCCATACAAATGTGGATCCATGCTAGATATACAAAACTCCATCGCAACCTGGGGAGTGCAATGAGTGCTAAACAAGTACCCAGGGTCTTCGTCTCGTTTTCCACAAAGTACAATTCTATCCATGTGATTACAATGTTCTGAAGTAGAACATGGTAGAAACCACTTGATTACCAGCCAATGATGTGAACTGTTAACAAGTGCGAGGGAGATCACCATTGGTGTCAATGATTCCCAAGGTACCATAGTACAATCTACTGAGCATGAATATATGTCTTGATGTCAAACACCCAGTCGATTCTATCGATCAAAGGTAAATGATGTGAACCTATGTCGAGAGCGAGAGTATCTGTCATTGAGGCATACAGATCTCAAGGTAATAGATTTGTTTCTAAGATTATTTCTCGGATGATTAGTTGATGTCGACAGGAATAGTCTCATCGAAGGAGGGCCATGATGAATCCCACATCAACGACACAAAACTCAGAACAAAGTTTTGGAATGACGTGAATGAGGTAACCATAAGATTGACTCAAAAGTACTGACACAAAGACTGTTTTGACTGCAGAGGTAAACTTCTTCAACTTCCCTTTGAACATCGGGAGGCATGACAAAAGACTTGGCAGGATGACTAGACCAGACAGACACACAGTACGATGGTGGACAATGCATTCTTTTGAAAGACTCAAAGGAGTGACATGACTCAAGAAAGTGGATCACCATGGAAATCAGTTGAACACCCAATTGACTGAAATGATATGCAGACAAGTGTCATGTTCAAAGGTAATGACAAATTTCTAGTTATTTGTAAAATGATTCCCTTCCCATTTTCCCCCATCATGGTTGATGAGTGCCTCTTTTAATTTTTTCGAGTTCAAAGAGGGTAACAAACAGTCGTTATAGCTTGTATAAAAACAAGTCCAAAATCATATGTTTTACGAACCTGAGAGAGGATGGGTTCATTCCCAAAAGAGGGTCTCTCAATGTTTAATTTAACGATTCCGATGAAAGTTAACTTGGTATCATTCATTTTTAGAGAGTCTGAATGACCATGGAAGAAGAATCCACAGGGTCCTTTTTCGTAAAATAGTTCATCTGAACCAAAAAAGTGATAACCTACCATTAGATGAACGACTCTTCAAGTGCTTTAACGAGTGTGAAGAAGACAAGATCACTCGACAATCTTTTCGTATTTAAGGAGCCCAAAAATATTTTAAAGAAGACTCCACTAGGTCTCTTTTCATAATGAGGTATTTTACGAGTTTGAAAAGAATCAGAAAAGGACTCGGACCTTTGATGCTAAGTTTCAAGAGCATGACCAAAGTGTCACAATAAATGCTCAAAGACTTTTTTTGTTTTATGGTAGTGTGAAAAAGTAAAAAACAAACTCCCAAAATGTTTACTGCTACCACTTTTTATCCTGCAACGACTTAAAAACAATTGTTAAACTCTCCAATAGATGAAATTAAAGGATCATGACTAATAGATTTTCAAAACTATAACATGCCAAAACCTAAACTGCGTATAAAATATATGTAAATAGTAAAAAATCAAAACATTTTACCATTTACCCAAAGTGGAGAGCCTTTGGAGCATTTTCTTGGCCATATTTTCAACTACTAATTCTGGGAGCATCTACGGTCGGATTTCGGCATCGTCAATTCTAGGTAATAGCTTAAACCCTACTCTTTCATTTCATCCTTTCATATTTTAATTTTGGGGGTGTTTTGGGCCTATTGGGCGAGCCCTAAAACCATGAAAGTGGGCACCACTCTTATCCCTTGCGGGATAAGTGGTACCCCACTAAAACTGTGCCTAAAACACTTGACACAGGAGGTGCCACCACCTCTCCTCAATGGGACATAGATGGTGCCATTCGTGGGTGAATAAAAATGTATGCACAAGGAAAAATAGCTCAAATTTGATGATTTGAATGATTGATAGTGTTTCTAATTGTCCTTGTGACGATTTTTGACAGGTTCCCATTGATAAAAAAATGGTAATTTGGAAAGAGAGGCAACATGAAAATGATGATGCATTTTTCGAACGAAACGCGGGTTGTATAGCCACATTGAGAGACTGTGGTCTTCTAAATTTTTTCTGCACAGCCAGCATGGTATCACATGAGCACCTATTAGAGCATATTTTTCGGATGTGGAATATGGAGCAACAGTATTTTGAGGTTGGTGCTCATATATTGACAATTGAAGTAGACGATATCTACTTCCTGACAGGCCTATTAAGACAGGGTGCTCCCATCTCTTTGATTGGTTCCTGTGGAGGGTACATTACTACTCAGGAGTTGATAAACTGCCATTGTATTCCTGGGACCAGGAAATCGGGGAAGAAAATTCCCATAAAAGTAGTGGTGGATGGCTTACTACAGAAAGTTTTGTTTACCATGCAGAGAGTGGTAGGAAGCTAAGGGGTACATCAGGAATCTGTAGTGCATATGTTCTACGCTATAGAGGCCATGGCGCCCACAGTTTTCAACTGGGTAGAAGCTCTACTTCTGATCTTCAAGGATCAATTGACCAAGTGTTGGCAGGGGGAGCTAAATAAATTTGGTTTCGGTTCCATTTTAGCGTGTTTCTTTTTCAAGAGGGTTCCCCAGATGAGACCCCAGGTGGTTTTTACAGAGTTGAGGGCACGAGACCCTCGCATGATGAGATGGGTATAGATTATGGCCCGTACTGGAGTGGGTAGAGGTAAGGTAAATTTTGGTGACCCGTTCTTCTGATGATTGAGAGATTAGCTCCTCATGGTGGAGGAATATGCATATGCGGGCACTGAATTCAATGGTGACCCTGACCTACCACTCCCACCTGGTGGATAGTGGGGTGATATCGATAAGAAAAAAAAACCCTAAAATGGCAATAGTGTTTTTATGTTATATATTTTTTATTTGTAGTAAGGAGACTTGAATGTTTTCATGCAGATGTCGGAGCAGCACGACCTGGGGGAGCCTCCCCACTAGACAGCCGAGTTGGAGCCCGTTTTGTACCACAGGGTGATGATGTGACAGGGGAGCTAGAGGAGAACCTTGAGCGATTGACTCTAGACATCCCTAATGCCTCGATTGATGACCTCCCACTGAGGTACCAGAGGCCCATTGCATGAGTACCGGGTCATTTCAGCATACTGCTATGTCGAGTATCCCAGGAGGTTATGTGTTACCGTGAGCATCACTAGATCATAGGGTGCATGATGTATTCACTGAAAGCTGATAGATAGCTTCAGGACTTTTGAAATACTGAGCGCTTCAGAGAGGTCTTGTGACCTATTTTTTGTAAACATGTTTATATATATATATATATATATATATATATATATATATATACATACAGACTTCTACCTTGGTGTTTATGTCTCAAGTGGTGAATGTGTTTTATATAAGTTTTATGTGTCTTTTACAGTTTATTTACATTGAACCATGTTTGATTTTCATGTCATGAATGGGCAATATGCCAGTCTAGGATGTAATTTTCCAATGAGTTGGCAACTGCATTATCTTCCCTAAGTATATGCCTATAGATAATAGTTTCAAATGACCTTTATAATATATGTACCCTCCATAAGAGAGGTAGAAGCACATGATTCCTAATGGTATAGACATGGTTTATATGACAAACCACAAGTTGTGAGTCCATCAAGACTACCAAGTTGCAAACATCTTGGGAGGCAGTGTCAGTCAGAATACCTATGACTGCTCGATACTTGGCGACATTGTTGGTAGTGGGACCAATACAAACCACTCCTGAACTGACCAAATCGTAAGCTGGGGAATAGAGAACCCAAGTAGCTGAGGAAATATTAAAGGTGTGGTGGCAAGCACCATCAGCGAAGCTGTATAAAGACATCTTCTCTGCACTACCAGAACATGGTATAAACAGATATGGACACTAAACTCAAAACCATATTGAAAATACTTAAGCACACTAAAAGTCAAGTAATATACATATATACAAGGTACTATACCAGAAATATCTAGGCATAGTACCTCTTCAGGTACAACCCATTGCGAGGTTGTCCTAAGGGGATTCCATCATAGTCCACGAGCTCGTAGGCCCCTTTTTCTAAAACTTTTGGAAATAACGAAAGGATAGTACCACATGGATTCGAAATTCCCTTTCCCTATTTTTTCATATCTCTAATCATAGGTCAAAACTAGGTCACCCTCATTAAAGGCACGAGGTTGGACAGACTTTTCATACTGCACCTTGATGCGTTTCTTGTGTGCCTCATTAGCTAAGGCAACATCTCTTCTAATTTCGTTAAGGTTATTCAAGGATATAAATATCTCTTCCTCTGCAGAAGTGTCTGGGATAAGTTCAACGACAAGTTTCAAGGATGGAATCTGACATTGAATTATCAAGACAACTTCTAGTCCGTAGACAAGATGGAAAGGTGTGAAACCAGTAGCTGTTTTCACCAAAGTTCTGTAAGTCCAAAGAGCGGAGAAAAGGATATGGTGCCAGTTGTATTTATGGTATCCAACCATTTGATGCAACATCCTTTTCAAAAATTTGTTAATGGCCTCGACCTGACCATTAGCTTGTGGATAATATGGAGTAGAGTTTTCATGATGAAAACCTAGCTTGGCACTTAATTCCTCCATCATTTTATTACGGAAATGTGATATGTGATCAGTAACTATGGACTATGGGACTCCGAATCTTTCTATCACATGATTGAATAGGAAGAGAGCGATAGTATTACCGTCCTCTGCATATGTAGGCATGGCCTTAGCCCATTTTGTAAAATAATCAACACCTACGATGATGTAACCATGCCCCTTAGCTGAGGTAGGATTACAATGCATATAATCGATCCCCCATTTGGCGAAAGGGCCAACGAAAAGATGGGGTGTAATGGAGCAGGGTGAGTGCATTTTTTCAGATAAAAATGTTGACAGGGTGGGCATTTCTTAATAGCCTCGTGACAATCTTTAAGGACTGAAGGCCAGAAATAGCTAGCATGAAGGATTTTCTGGGCTGTAGCCATCCCAAATAGATGACCGCCACATGCTCTAGAGTGGAAATAATTCAAATCATTTTTAGCTTCCTCATGGGTAAGGCATTGCCGGAGAACGGAATCGATACCGTGTCGATACAAGGTATCATTCAAGATGAGGTAGTATTTTGTGTGGTGACGGATACGATGACGATCATCACGGGATAGAGTGGGCTAAAATATTTGTGTCTGGATAAAAATGAGCAAATATCCATACCATGGTCAGTACTGCTTATCAGGAACAGGAATTCATCCAGGAATGAATCACTAGGAATGAAATTTCGTCGAAGCATAGTGAAGATCACACATGAGCTCAACAAAGTCCAAGGATTTCTTTGATGCAGCTTTGGAAAATTCTAGATCAAACTCTTGTAGGATGACTATCCATCAGGAATACTTTCCCTTGAGCACCTGACGATTCAGGATGTAATACATAAGGTGTTGGTATGTCAATACGGTGGTTGTGTAGAGAAAAATGTAGTGATGAAATTTCTGAACAACAATGACCGTCGCCAATGCTAATTTCTCCACATGTGAATATTTATTTTTAGAATCCATGAGATTCTTACTAGCATAGTAGATCATGTGCTCCTGACCATCGAGATTCTCTTGCACCAAAACCATAGCGATGATAGTAGTGGAGGAAACAAGGTATAAGAGAAAATCCTTTGAAGAATCTGGGGGGTGTATCATGGGTGAATGAGTTAGAGCATGTTTGAGATTATCAAAGGCTCATTGGGCTTGGTCATCCCAAAATAACGGAGTGTCCTTCTTAAGGAGACGCATATAACCATGTGTTTTCTCTACAAAATTGCACACGAAATGGCGACGAAAGTTTTCCTTCCCTTGCAAACTTTGGAGTTCTAGAAGGTTGGTTGGGGCTAGTATAGCTATAATAGCGGAAATTTTCAATGGATGTATCCAGATGCCATCCTTAGAAACCACAAAACCTAACAGGCGTCCCGTCTCAATGCAAAAAACACATTTATTATGATTGAGCAATATGTTATAATGATGACATCTCAGGAAAATGTCTCTAAGATGACCAGGGTGGTCCTCCTATCGATGTGAATGAGCTGGGAGGTCGTCAAGGTACGGTTCTATAATATGTTTTATATCATGGAACACATAAGACATAGCATGCTGGAAAGTGGCTCCAACATTTTTCAGGATGAATGGTAAATTACTATATGTAAAGGTTCCCCATGGGAAAATAAATGTTGTCTTGTGTTTATCAATGGGTAAAATATCAATCTGATTATAACCCGAAAATCCATCCATAAATGAAAAGATGACACTTCCAGCACAGTTGTGGATAATCTGGTCGATATGCAGAGTGGGAAAGTTGTCTTTGGGACAAGCTTTATTCAAATCTCTGAAATCGATGTAGACTCTAATGGCGCCCTACTTTTTATTAACAGGGATGACGTTCGATACCCATTTTTTCAAGGGTATGAGATAAATAAACCCTGCTTTTAGAATTTTTTCGATTTCAGCTTTGATAGCTGCGGCTTTCTCTGGATGGACTTGTCTCAGTTTTTTCCTAATAGATTTTTCAGTGGGATAGGTTTTTATTTTGTGAACCACAATGGATGGGTCTATCCCCAACATTTCTTCATAAGAACAAGAAAAAACATCTCGAAATTCTTTGAAAAGTGCTCGGTATGCTTCAGATTCTTCTGCTGAGCAGTTCTGCCCAACATGAACATGCTCAAGGTTGTCAGGATTGGTTGATATGTCAATGGGATTTGTTTGAGTAATGTTGCATAGGTTTCCTTTGGAATCCATGTTCTACAACAATATAGGAGTTTGAGGTGTTTTGACAATATCAATAGAAAAAAGGGATACAAAATCATGGTCTACCAAACTGGTATTATGGAGGAACAAGGATCTATGATGATGATCCTCCCATATAGGCTCATTCATACTCATGATATCCATAATGGACTCATCGGAAGGAAAAGTCCGGGAGAGATAATCTAGAATAGGAAGAGAGGGTTCTAACCAGTAGGGCAGGTGGTAAGGGTCCGAAGCCACCAGATGAAGGTCATCAGTGTGGTCATCGGAAAGGGTTTGGATAATGTTGTACATTTTTTCATGAGAACTAAACAATTTGTTTTCCCTTTGGATCATAATCAAATGATGAAATCATATTTAATATCGTTGTGTCTGTGTTAGGAGGGTTTGATGGAAAAATCCCCATAAGGGAAGAATCCTTCAACATGCCTACCCCAATTGACTGGTAAGGAGGAGGGGGCTGGCCTAACATAGGGATGTTATTAGCCATAGGGGTAGTAACATCTGGAGTACAGAAATAGAGATGGTCAATGATTACAATCCTCCCTAGATGCATAAATTGGACAATTCAAAATACTGTTGAAGCGACAACAGTCATGGTGTAAAACCAATTTCTTCCTAATAGGAGGTTGTAGTCTAATGGGGCATCTACTACTTCCACTTGAATAGAAACAGATTTTCCCCCAAGCTCGACTGGAAGGGATGGTATGAGACCATGGGGCTGGAAACCTCGTCCATCGAAGGATTTCAGAGTCATAGGTGATGTTACAAGCTCGGGAGATCTAATAGCTTTAGAACAAGATAGGGACAAAACTGAAGTTGAAGCTCCTTTGTCTAAGACAGTTCTAAAGAATTTCTTTTTGACTACTTTTGTTATGATTTGGAAAGTGAGTTTGTTAGGTAGTCTAGAATTATAGTTCTTGACATTGAAATGAATCAAATTAGTATTGTCTAGGTCTAAATCTCCTAACGCAGTTAACAAATTTTTGCGTTGTGTAGGACAACTTTGGAGTACTTCCAAGGTAGACATTACACATGGTTCCTGAGAAATATCTTCAACTAAATTATAAAATTGGGTAGCTTAGGCATTAGGATTAAAAACAACCTTCCTAAGAGTACTCTTGGGTGGACGCAAAACCATGTCGAGATTAGGTTTCTCGATGGTTATAGGAACAATAAACGAGGACTCAAGAGAACCAGTAGAGGGAGATTTTCCTGAAGAAGAATTGTCTTCTTTCTTGTCTATGGGTTTGTCATAAATTTGACTTTGAGTTTGAAAAATAATAGTGTCTGAGGACATCATGCGAATTTCCTTTGAAGAACTAGAATTTCCCTGATTAGACATGTGGTTTATCAGTTGTTGTTGAGAGGGAAAAGGATCCGTGAGAACTGTTGGTGCAGGATTAGTTTTTAAAAATTGAGTGATTTATTCATGACGAGGACACTCTTTTGTGAAGTGGTCACCTCTGCATAGCAGACATGGATATTTTTCTTTACTTTTCCCTTTATCGTTCTCGTTGATGGTTGGTTTTGGATTCTCCTGTTGGTTTCCAGGTTTTTTATTTTTAGCTTTACCTTTCTTTTTATTATTGATGGGGGTTTGAGTGCTCTGAATGGAATTTAACTCAGTGGAAACCTTGGGAGTTGAAGGAGTAGGGGTGGAAGTTTGGGGTTTCTTGGTAGTTTTTTTTGTCGACAGGGACTGGATTGAACCAACAATCCCATCAACATGGGTTTTTGTTTGTGGCTTAGAAGGATCGGTGCTTGGGCGAGGAGCTTGAGGGATCAAGTCATACAATGTTCTAGACTGGGAATAGACCAAGTCTAGACATTGGGTTTGACTAATGTATTTCTCTTCAGTAACGACACCACCCATAGCCACATCTCAGGTGATTGGAGGCAATAAATATTTAGTAAACCAGTCAGCTAACAATTGATCTGGGATAGGATCCTTAATAAGTCTTCTCTGCCTTCTCCACTCATGGATATGATTGGATATGTGGGTGGAGGTGTTCTGTCACAAAGAATTTAAGAGATCTATACCCATTTCATAATGGATAGGAATCTGAAAGTGTATAAGAAAGACAATTTCCAAAGAACCAAAATCCACAAACGAATGTTGTGGAAGTTCAATGTACGATTTTGTGGAGGTACCGGTCAAAGTTCGCTGGAATAGTCTTAAACGAACTGAATCATCCATTAGGGAGTTATAAGAACACCATAAATGGAATGTCATGACATGGTTTTTTGGATCATCTTCCTATTTCCCATCGAATTTCAGGATGTCCGATGGTAACTTTACCAGAATGGGAGGTCACGAGGGGCTATGTTGAATTAAGATCATTAATCAACTTGGACAAATCAGGCAAGTCCAAAGTTACTAGGAAAGGTAACTGGTGATTAGGTTGTATGTACTGGTAGTATTGATATGGCATATAAGTACCAGTAGGACTTTCAGTAGACTGATAGACAGGTTGTTGTGATGAAGAACCACCGAAAGATCCACCCACAGGGGGTTGATTTCTAGGATAGAGACCGTTAGGACCACTAGAGCCTTCGGGAGGAGGACCACCAGGGCCACCAAGACCACCATGACCATTGGTACCACCAGGACCACTTGGCTCACCAGGAGGAGGACCACCTGACCCTCTGAGACCCCTGGGAGGAAAAGCTCCGAAGCCTCTAGAACCACTAGGAGGAGGGCCACTAGACCCTTCGGGACCATTAGGAGGGAAGCCACCATGCTCCCCAGGACCACCAGGACCATTAGGACCGTAAGGAGGAAAGCTTCCAGGCCCTCCAGGACCATTAGGTCCCCCAGGGGGAGGACCTCCATAAGGTGTTCCTCCGACACCCCCTGTAGTATGTATAGGTATCCCTCCCATAGCTGGCATGTAGGACCAGTTAGGTTTCCCCCATGGCGTGTAAGTATTACTAGGATATGGAATTTCAGCATAAGGCATTCCTGTAGGGTTAGGTTGGTAATTAATATTTCCTATAGGTACTTGATTTGATGTGTAACAATACCCCCAAGAGGTTTGATTGGTTATAGGTTGTGCCCCCAAGGGATGACCTGAACTGGATGGGGGGTCAACCACATTCGTATGGGTAGGAGGGACAAAAGCTATCATTTGTTATATACTAGAGGTTTGTCCTTGACTAGCTACATCTCCAATGACATGTAACGTAGGTCATGTCAGGGGTTCCCCCCCGGCACTAGAAGGTACTAATGAAATAGGAATTGAATGTTGTTCCCCAAGTGTGGAAGACCCAGGAGGATTTGGAACAGACATAATATGGGAGGTGGTGGGGTTGGTAGTTTGACCTGGATTATGTGGAGTCACAGTGCGATCTAGAATAGGTTCAATGGGTCTCATAGAATCAACAAGTGAGCGATATCCCATAGGAAAAACTGTTGAGCGAGGTGGTGGTGCACCCAATATGTTATCTATTTTATTTTCAAGTTCTCTTGCATGGAGAATAGCTTCCTAGTGTTGTCTACGTTCTTCTTCATTAGGTGAAATATCTTCAGAAGAGGTTGGACAAGTGCCAAATGAAGAAATGGCCTATCCCATAGAGGTATCCCAAAATGAAGCATTGGGACAATAATCTCGACAGGTAGTATCATCAACATGGCCTTCCATGGGGGAATGGAATGAAATATTACCCCTAGAAGGTTTTTTGACCAAGGGAGTATTGTGCGAAGGATATGGATCTCCACTTTCTGCAACCACATTTTCTCCCACTTGGGAGTTAGTAGAAGCTCCTTGGTCGATAGATTCCGTAGGATTTTCTCTTGAAACATGTTTAAAATCAGGTGGCAAGCCCCGTACTATTTTGGACTGTCTTAATTCAGCTAGTTTGTATAGTTCCTATCTAACCTAGGGTCTCAAAACTAGAAAACACACCAAAAATTTCCCTACTCAAGCTATAGGCCAAACAAGCAAACTTAAATGACAGGAGGAGTTCAGATAGTCCGGTCTCTCACCAGGATTGTCAAGAAGGTGCCACTCATGATATACCACAAGGGTACATGCGTAGTAATCTCCCTGAATGTTGTTTTTGGTGTATGGCTCCAAGAAAGATGGCCAAAGGGATTTTCTAAGATAGATAAGGTATCCTAGTGGGGTCTCCCAATATACACAAGGTACGTGGAAGCTCAAATCGGTAGTAGTGTTGTCTAATGCACAACCGTTCACAAGGGGCCTTCCTATATAGAATCGAGTATGTGAAGTAACTTTCTATATACCTCAAGGGTATGTGAAATGTTTTTCGATATACTTATGGTACGTGCAAGAACCACACGAGTCCCGAGATGTAGTGCAGATGAGTAATGATAGCTCCTACGCTTAATGACACCCGAACAGGTCTCTAGCCTATCACTCAAATTGCTATGTAAATTTTAAGCCTATAACTACCGTTAATTTTAAAGTGGATGGTTAGGCGAATGCATGGAATTTTGACAAAAAAGTAAAACCATGCAGATATGTAGATGCAAATCATTTCACTTTACCGTTCGAGGTATGCCTACTTATGGGAAGGAGAGAGAGTATTTTCTTTTCGTTTTGAAAACCGAAAATTTCCAAACAACTACTTTGAACAAATCAAATCCAAAGACAAGAAACACATTCCAAACTCTTTTTTCTTTTTGAAAGCAATCAGATGGGTAAGAGTCTCTTTTCCTAAAATAAAAACAACAAGCACCCTACATGCATATGCAATCTATTTTTTTTAATTTTTCTTTTAAACATAGATAGATCTAACTTAAAACTACACTATTTTTTCTTTTGATGAGATAGTACTAATGCAAGAGAGACAAAAGAACAAAGGGAACCTGAAAGCTTGTGAGGCTAATCAGAAATCCAGTGCCCTATGCTCAGTAATAATAATGACCTAATCTCAATCAAAAAAATTCTTTTTTAAAAACAAAAAGAAGTCCTCTATGGAAAAAATGAAATTAAGATGATAATCAAGTGGTTTTTCTTTCAGTCTTTATAAATGAAACAAAAAGAGATCTAAATGAAACTTAAACTTTCAAAATCTCCTTTCAAAATCACAACCAACAAGCATGAAAGCAAATGAATAATCCACAAGCATAATCTATATTTTGAATTCTTTCAATCAACCAATTTTACCACAAAATTTTCAACCATGAGCATTCAGATTCAAACACACAAGCATGACAGTGCAGGACTGAAAGCAAGCAAACTCTAATTTTTGCAAAAAAATGACAAAAAACAAGTTCTAGAAAAAGGACTACCTCGCACCGTGCTAGAGGGGTCTTGACAGAGTGGTTTTAGATGAGCACCGCTTCTGGATAACAAGGTTCAGGTGGTGGCACCGCGTATGGCTAACAGAGTTCGGGTGGTGGCATCGCTTGTTGCCAATAGCACATCTACGATTCCCTGAATAGAGAAAAAACACAAGGAGAATGAGAATTCAAGTTAAAAATTGATCAAATAAAGGTAAATATTGATGAATTGACAGTAAAAGAGAGCATATAGGTTAAAATATTTAATATCTGAACAAATCTGAAAGCTTGAAACCAAAATTCACTATGTCAGATGGCAGATTTGACTGAAGATAGTTAGAAACTGGAGCCTGGATTCAAAGAAGTGTTCAAGGACTGAGGAACATCAGATCAACTAAAATTTGCTTTTTTTCCCGATGGATTTGCCACATTTGTAGTTAGGAATATTGTACCTTCTGCAGATAGAAGTTGTTCCTTTGGTCTAAATGGTTTAGATCTAGAACAAATGAGTGAATGACAAAGGATGAAGACCTTCCCTAAATTTTGTAAACACCTAGAATACTACTTTGATCACAAACCTGTGTACTTGCAAACATGTCAAACAAACAAGAACATCAAAGCTACCAAAAAATCATCTACACATCCAAACTAGTTACTAAGGAATCCAGTAACATATACATGCAAGATCAGTACAATAGATATGTGGGACGAAAATCAACTTTGCATTAAGAAATGAATGAATAAGCTTACAACCATTGCCTTAGTGTTGACAAAATCCTCCACAGGACAAACACCTAATCCCCAAAATCTCCAACTTGCTCTCTTGTGCTCTCTAATGGATTGGACTAGGTAGTCAATTCAATAGCATAACAATACCATTCAGTTCTCCCCCTCAACTATGGATATGAGCTTGTATTTATAGGGCTCAATGGATAGGGATAGTTGAGGGAATTGTGGGTGAGGTGGCTCTAAGATCCTACCAAGAGGGATCTTGAGCTCAAACTAACCCATATTGATAGGGATAAGGGAGGACACGAGGCTCATGATCTAGAAGCCTCAAGAAACTTCTCTTTTTTCCATTTTACCAAGGGTACCGCTTTTGTTCCCTTAAGACAGAGTGGGTTAGGTGAGAACCACTTCAAGAACAAAGTACTTTCATGGTGGCACCGCTTCTCTATAATAGGACATAGGCAGTGCTGAACAAGGTACTGCTCATCAACCAAAGGGAAAGCGTGGTGTTAGGGTTTTTCATGTAGAATTGATATCCAAAGCAAGTTTCCACTCCAAGTTTGGGATTTAGGGAAAACATAGGGGTTAAGGATCTCATCACATGTTGGTGATAGGATTTGGGTATAACAATCTCTTCAATGTATCGATAAACCATTTTTACTAAAAATAGTTGTGCATCTGGTAGGTTATCATCTAAGTTGGTTGGTTCCTCTCATGTTTCTATTGATGTATTTTTAACTTCGGAATGTATTCACTTGTATATATTATCTATTGTATTTCATTGCACCTCGATGTTCCTATCGAGAGAATAGTTAATGTAATCAATTCATGTAATGTCATATAGGTTAACCCTCCCTAGTTGATTGGGGTAAAATTCCCCACAGTTGAGTGACACTAGGGGTATTAGAATCTCCTAGTGAAGTCGGCCCTGGTAAGTATTTGTCAAGTTGGAAACTAGTATAAATAGAGAGCGAGCCTCTCTACTTGAAACACACACTCACTCAACTATAGCACATGAGTGAGAAAAGAGAAGCTCACACAAGTGAGAGAGAAAATAGCTGTCGGAGATCATATTTCTGTCTTTGGGTTTTACTTTTCTCATTGGTGCTCATTCTATCTTTGAGGAAGTTGCAGGTTTTTCTCCTTTATGGTTTCCCTGAGGAAAACTCTTTGTGTCTCTTGTCTCTTATGATTATTTTTGTGCATGTTATTCTCTCAAATAATATCCTAAGATCATATTGCTTAAATGATAAAAATCTAACATGGTTTCAGAGCTAACCTAAGAAGAAGACACTGTGCAGCTGCATAAGCTAGGGATTCTTACTTTTTGGGTCTCTATGCACAGATCATTGGAAAAATGAGGCTAGATTAATTCTCCATTGAAGGGCACATCTTTCTGTGATCCTTGAAGAAATTGTCTTATATCAATGTTTCAGTAAAGACGTTATAAGATCTAGAGGGAGATGAGGCTAAGGCTAGAGCTAAGAGAATCATTGTATATTCTATTAAAGATCATCTCATCCCTACTGTGTCATCCTTGAGGACATCAAAAGGAAGTGTTCGATGCTACGATGAATCAATTGAAGAAGAATAAGATATTGTTATAACCACCTTGAATAGCCTCCCATGATCATGGGATTCATTCATTCGAGGAATGTGTGCTAGAAGGAAGTGATTACCTTCAGAATACTCTGGGAATAGCGCACACAAGAAGAAGCTTGACTCATAATAAGAGAAAAGAAGATGGAAGCAATTGAAAATCTAGCTCTAACGATTCAAAGAAGCCCCCTCAAGCGATGAGGAATATGAAGGACTTAATTCTTGAAGAACCTATTATCCATCTTAGCAAATTTTGGATAAGAAATGATGATGTCATGAATGAAGAAGAAGGCTTAATAAGGAGTCTACCCATGAAATGAATAAAGATAAGTATTCAATTGTCATTTCATGATATTATTTTATGCATTTGTTTATATTTAGCTCATGTGTTATGCATGATAGGATGTTTGCATTAATGACAATATACTACTAATATGCATGTAATGGGTAAGTATCCCATGGTGCTATACAACTCTCCATTTCTACTTATCTAGAATGTAGCCTCTTTCCTGACATATTGGAATAGTGCACAATCTTAATGATGTCATGGTAGAGATGGGAGGCATCTAGAAAGTTTTCGTAAGATATGGATAAATGTTGTATTGGCTAAAATAGTTGCATGATTATATCTTTATGTATAAATAATTTTCAATTATGAATATGGCTTATGAAATGTTTCTAACAATACAACTAATGCATTTGAATTGTAGGAAAGATCACGTACAATCACCTACAAGAAAATAAGGATGAGAATTGTTCTGAAGAACAAGTGACAACAATTCGAGAAATAATACAAGATGAAGAATAATATGATGATACTTTAAAAGAAAGAAAGAGGTCTCAGACACAATGTAGTTATGTGACACTGTTGAGTGACATCATTGATGCAGAACCATCCAGTTATGAAGAAATAGCCAAGAAGAAAGGGAATGAGTGTACCGGTTCAAGAAGAATGATGTCTAGATTGTAGTATTGAGACCTAAAGGGAAGTCCATAGTATCTTCCATATGGATCTACAAGATCTAGCATACAGCAGATGGAAACATCGTGGGATACAAGGAAAGATTTGTAGCACGAGGATTCTCACAAAAATAAGGCATAGACTACGAAGAGACATTTGCATCCACTGGAACTTGAGACACAGGACAGGTAGACTCATGTGTGTAAATTAGAGAAGGCCTTGTACGAGCTCTGAAGGAACCCATGGGATAACACATACATGAGGAGCTTGAAGATCAGCTAGAGTGACGAAGATCATAACCTTTGCTACAAGGTTGACAATAAAATACTATAGAGGATGACAAGCTTATAGATGGGTGCAGAAAGAAATTTTGAAAAGGTTCAAGATAGAGGATCTTGGTATCTAGTGACCCTAGATGGATACATAGAATATTAGTAGCAAAGGAAGCTACTTGTCACTCCAGTACATAATGTTTCAATGCATAAAGTACAAAAGGTAAAGGGAGAATGATGCTCCGTTTCAGAGGGAGTGGCTGCAGAAGATCCCTAGGTTCGAAATGGTATGATAGGATGGATAGATTAATGATGGCTCTAGGATTTACTGAGAGTAAAGTGTATTCCAACCTTTAATTCAAGGTTGAAGGCGGAAGACCAATGATGCTCGTATTATATGCTGATGACTTGTTCTTGAAAGAAAAGAGAAATTAATTAAAGTTACAAGAAGGATACTTGCTACCAATTTCGAGATGGAGGACCTAGATATGATGCACTACTTTCTAGGCATGGAGGTGTGTTAGATTACGGATGGAATCTCCCTGGGACAAGGGAAATATGTAGTAGAGATCTTGAAGAGGTTCAGGATGATGGACTACAAGGCCATGACCACACCTGTGGAATCGAACCTGAATCTATTGAGTGATGCTTCATCAGAGTCAGTTGATGTTACGATGTATCATCAGATGATTGGGTCCTTGATGTACCTGATGAATACGAGACCAGACATCTGTTTTGCCGTGAATACATTGAGCCAGTTCCTGATGGATCCGAGACATGTTCACCTGATTGATGTAAAGCATATTCTGAGGTACTTTAAGGGTACAATTGATTATGGGCTCAAGTATGAGGATAATCAAAATATTAACCTAGAAGTTTATGGGGATTCGGATTGGGTAGGCAGTTCCATTGATAGGAAGAGCACTTCAGGGTGCTGCTTCAGTATGGGATCAAGTGTGATCTCTTAGTTTAGTAGGAAGCAATCCTGCGTGGCACTGAGTACATCTGAAGCAGAGTATGTCACATCATGTTCATCTATTTGTGAGGCACTGTGGCTGAGGAAGCTACTATCTAATTTATTTGATCTCTAGTTGGATGCTACTTGTATATATTGCAACAACCAGAGTTGTGTGAAGCTGTCGGAGAACCCAACGTTCTATGATAAGTCGAAGCATATCGAGATAAAATATCACTATATCAGGGATATGGCGTATATAGGAGCAGCGAAGCTCTAGTATGTTGCAACGAATGAGCAGCTAGCTGATGTGTTGACCAAGCCATTGGCCAGAGTGAATTTTGAATACTTCAGAGAGAATATTGGTGTTCATCAGATCAAGGTTCCTTCCAAAGGGAAGTGATGAGTCTGAGATCCTTTCTGACATAGATGCTGGATGTGTTCCTCCCATGGTCATATGTAAGTGTAGATCCTTTCTGACATGGATGTTGGATGTGTTCCTCCCATTCTCAGATGTAAGTGCAGAGTCTTTCTGACATGGATGCTGGATGTGTTCCTCCCATGGTCAGATGTAAGTGCAGAGCCTTTCTGACATGGATGCTGGAGGTGTTCCTCCCATGGTCGGATGTAAGTGTAGAGCCTTTCTAACATGGATGCTGGATGTGTTCCTCCCATGGTTAGATGTAAGTGTAGATCCTTTTTGAAATGGATGCTGGATGTGTTCCTCCCATGGTCATATGTAAGTGTAGATACTTTCTGACATGGATGCTGGATGTGTTCCTCCCATGGTCAGATGTGAGTGCTAGGCCTTTCTGATATGGATGTTGATGTGTTCCTCCCATGGTCAGATATAAGTGTTGAAGAAGATGAAGACCTACATGAAGGCTAGGCCTACAACCAACATAAAAAAGGACTGGCTATGTAGAACTTCCTATGATGAGTAGAATTGAGAGATAGCACCATTTGCTCGAGATAGCGAGATTAGTGATGATGATGATCCAGCCTGATGATGATATAGCTTAATGATGATCTAGTGTTGATGATGATCCGAAGATGAATAATTGTGTTGATGAACTTTGTCAAAAGAATACCTTCCTAGTTAAGAGGAAGTGTTGATGTATTTGTAACTTTAGAATGTATTCACTTGTATATATATTATGTATTGTATTTCATTATACCCCAATGTTCCTATTGAGAGAATAATTAATGTAATCAAGTCATGTGAATTCATAGAGGTTAACCCTCCCTTATTTATTAGGGGGAAAAGTCCCCACAGTTGAGGGGCACTAGGGTTATTAGACTCTCTTGTTAACCCAAAAATTCCCTCACTAAGATATACATAACCCACACCATCCAAGGACATCCATACATGAACCTCATTTGGCCCCCACACCCTCAAAACGGTTTAAAAATATGAAAAAGTGCTTAAAACACCCTAAAAGGAGCCAAACTAGCTCCCACAGGGGCTAAACCCTCCAAAAAGGGGCTAAAACCCCTCAAAGGAGCTTAAAACCCCCAAAGGAGCTAAGGATGGGGAAAAAGGGGCTAAAATCCCAAAAAGGGGCTAAAGCCCCAACCAGGGGCTTAAAACCCTAAAAATCCCAAGAAAAAGTATAAATAGAGGGGTGGGGGTCACTCTCAAATGACTTCTCATCTCCCTATCATTATGTTTCCTGTGTGAGTGCCTTGATACCCTTTGCCTCTCAAGTCATTCACCCTCCCTCTCCTCCATTCCTCCATTGAACCAAAGCTCCCATTCCATTTGAGAGGTGCTTCTAGAGCTAGGGAATGGTGGCCCATTTCCACCCAAGAAGGTATATTTATATTTTGCTTCATTTACATTGTAGTTTTTCTCACATATTGTATTTGCAGGTTTGTTGTTTAACATTTCATTGTAGGTTTCCATTATGTTTCTTGCAGCTCTTTCATCTTCTGACAGTTCTATGTAGGGTCTTGGAGTGTGGCCGTAACCTTGTTTGCAGGGTTTTCTTTATTTTTCATTCTATCCTTACAGGAACCATACCCTTCCGTCCTATAGATGAAAGGGAGCTGCTCCTACCTATAGCAAGGGTGAAAGCCCTACTACAGAACTGGTGACCATACTAGGTCGATCCCATAGGATCCCTCAATTTATTTTTTTTGTTTCAGTTTTTATTTTCCCTAGTTTAATTTTCTTTCAAATCTAGTTTAGATTTGTCTTTTTCTGCACTTTAATTCCCATTCGAGCCTCCTTAAGGCCAAATCGAGCCCATTCGGCCACAGTACAAGTTACTGTTGGCCATTCCCAGCTCAGGTTTCAAAATTTTCAAGTTTTCAGGCCAGGTTGCTCTTATCTGGCTAACAGGTGCAACCAGGTCGCCCATTTATCCCTGAAAGGAGAGAATTCACTCCCAAGAGCCAGATCGCTCATTTTGGGCAAAAATCAGCGACCCCCTCTCTCATTTAAGCCCGAAAAGAGAGACCTACAAAAAAATAAAAATAAAAAATTGACTATTCAAACTGTCAAGGAGGCCCTGCTGCCACTGTCCAGCAGCCTGTTTTCATCTGCATACATTTTTCTACAATTAATGATAGATTTAACTGGTTAATGGTATAATGAATCTTCTTAAGGCTTGCATAAAATTACTATAGGTTAAATTTTAGTTATTAATTTGAAATCAACATCTTGCCTAGCCCTTCCTCCTCTACCTAGTCATCACCCTTCGGGGTATTCTGGGATAATACGAAGGGTGGAGCTCGTATAGTAATAGGAACTTCATCTGTAATTTTCCAAAACCACTAAAAACATGTGACTTGGAAGTTAGAGGGGGTGGAGACCATTGGGGGTTTCATGGTGTTCACGTCCTCCCTGTTGACCGACCTTGCATCTAGAGAGTGACCTGAGGATCTACGGATGGGCTTAGTCCCATTGTGTTGAAATCCCAACACTATTTCTTGGTTGAAGAGAAATACAGGTGTAAGGTAGTCACCTAGTCTGGCTACCATAGTTCAGATTCAGGTATGGCATGTGTTTAATTTTATGTTTACAATATACTGCTTTCATCAACAATTTACCTAAGTTATGAATTATACAATAAACCAAACACTCTTTGCGAAATATTCATAAACCATATAAGAAGCCACCAAAGGTAAAAAAAATACAAAATCCATGCACACAAAACATACCACATAAAACAACCAAAATTAGTTCATGACGTTGAGCTAGCCAATAAAATTTATAATTTACACTAATTCAAACACTTGCAGTCTGTGAGGACATAAGTCCTTGACTGCCTTAACCATGGGAAGTACTTGGGCTCAGCCTAGAAACTCATTGTGAGGAGTACCACGGGAACCCCAAAGTAGCTGACTGCTGAGAGGAATTTCCAAGTGAAACGGGCAATGACCCCCACTGATTGACTAGCACTCCCATGAGGAAAAAGCCAAGAATTGCCTCCTAGAAGTCTTGGTGTCCGAGTGACCACCTGAAAACCAATAGGTAGCCATTAAAATCGAGGTCCAAAACCTCACTACCATATTTCACCACTTGACATGCTAACCACGCCTGAGAGGTGATCCACCACAGTTTGGGTCCTTGAACCAACATTGTCGAGACCATTCTTGATGACCCTCTACACCATCAAAGGGCCACATAGCCTCTGATTCAGACTCAGAATCATACCAATCTAAGCCAGATCTACATACTGCACCATCTATCCCCATGGGTGGTGCAAAATTGGATCCATTTTATGGCTTGGTGATTGGCAATGGACCCACGTCCATACCCCACATCACCACCAACACCCCTGCTGGTGGCCCTAGCACTGTCATGCAAACTATCATTAATCAGCTATCGCCACCCATACTGACCAGTCAAACTGACCCACTAGTCATGCTTGGGGGAAGTATCCCTTCCATTCACACTATCCCACTTGGCATGCATGCAGGAAGTGGCCCTTCCACTCAGACTGTGCCTCTTACCATACACGAGGGTAGTGGCCCATCCATAATTGTGCCGCAAGCACCCCCAGTCACACAGGTGCATCATGTTCCTGCAAACCCCACCACCATCGTCGCTCCATCACACATCAAACTTGGTTCAAACCTTCCTTTGATGGCACACCTAAACCTGCCTGACTTGGCTCGGTTAACAAATCACCCTATCTTCCATCAAACCTTTTGGCCTCCCATGCTATCCAAACTCCCCTCAAGTATTCCCAAGTTTGAAAGGAAGGCAGGGGAGTGCCCCCAAAACCATATCATGATGTTTCACCTATGTTGCTCATCAAACAACACCATAGGTGATTTGATCAGACTCAGACTATTCCAATTCACCCTCACAGGTGCTGTATCCAAGTGGTACATTGAGATACCATAAGCCAAGTATCCAGATTTCAACTCCTTGGCCTTTATGTTCCTGCAATATTTCCAACTCCCCATCAAATATTATGAAGGACTAGAAATCCTGCTATCTTGCCACTAGAACACTGCGACCCACATCACCAACCACATCCATGAGTGGAGGCGATGTCGCAGTGTGTGTTAGATCAAGTTTAATGAGAGGATCTCCCTGGACTGGTTCTTGAAAACCTTGCTGCCACATATTGTTAGAATAATCAACCCATAGTTAGCTACCTTAGACATTAATTATCTCCATTTTTGTCTTATTTTCCTAGTTTCCATATTCCACTCTATGCAAGTTGTCCTCCACATGTCCTAGATGGTAAAACTTGCTAAAACTGAGTCATGGAGCACATGGGAAACCTCTTGGAATCATTTCTGCTTTATTCCTAGCCTTCCTAGTGCATATCTGCTTTTTCTACTTTATTGTTTCTTTTACTGAGATTTAAGGCGATTGGGAAAGTTTGACTAGGTGAAGTTAACTTGTTTTTTGTCCCCATCATCCTCCACTCTTTTATCCTAATAAAAGCATGTATGAGTTTTCCTTCCATCACCTATTAGCCTCCCTAATTGATTTTTCCAATTCGTGAGCTCCTAGATAGATTTGGAAGCTGATTTATGCACCTATGGGGGATTTGCTTAGTTCTAGTAAGCCCGATTTTGACTAATTCGAATGGAATCCCAATGAATTCAAATATCTCATGTAATTATTTATTGTGGCAGCCTATGACTTCACAAGGTTCGCTATTGTACACTTATTCAATACATATTAGTGTTTTGCTCCATATTCAGTCTCTGTGTGTAATTGGCAATTTTTGTGAGTGTAATTGTTCTAACACCTGGGTTCAATTTCCACATGGTATCATAGCCTTTGTAGATCGATTTTTCTCCTTCCATATTTTTATTGTAGGTTCGACATCATTGACTACGAGCATTCTGCTGACTGAAGGGACAATTTCTGAGCTATGGATCAATCTCAGAAGATCATCTTGACTCCATTTAATTTCTTTGAATGGAAAGCAGAGATGGAGATACTATTGAAAGCGAAAGGCCTCTATAGAGTGACTATGGCAATAGAAGAAAATCCCAATGCAACTGCAGAGAAAATTAAATGGCACAATAGGAGGGATGAGGCCTATGGTCTCCTGTGTCTAAGCATATCCAAAGACCTCCTTTTCCATCTTGATGGATTGACATCACCAAATGAAGTATGGGAGAATCTTTTTGATATTTTTGGTAAAAAAAATGAGACAAGAGGACATCAAATCGAGAATGAATTGATCTCTTTGAGTCCCATCAGATTTGAATCCCTGCAACTCTATTTTTCCAAGTTTAAAGCCCTTGTTTTGCAGCTAAAACAGTGTGGAATCGAAAAGAAGGAGGAGCAAGTGGTTTTGGCCATACTCTCGAAGCTTGGCCCTAACTATTCAGTGTTTTTTTGACCTTCCATGCCACCAAGTTGACAGCTCGATCCTGGAAGATGCCTAAACTTGTACAATTCATGGAATCTCTCACACAAGAACAAGATAAACTAGTGATGATGGGGACCATCAATCCTTCCAAATTCCAAGCTATGGTTGCTGGAGATTCAAGGGTGGATTCAAAAGGAAAGAAGAAATATAAGAATCCACCTAAGCAAAAGAGAGACAAGATCAAGCCTCCATAGGATCCCCAAGGTTCCAAGAAGAACCCCCAAAAGAAGAAGAACAAATGAGAAATGAGCAAGTGTGCATACTGTAGTAAGCAAAATCATCCTGAAAGCTCCTGCATGAAGAAGAAAATTGACATGCTGAACCAAATCCTAGAGAAGAATGGCATCTCCCTTCCTGATAGCTCAAAGAAGTTGGAAGGAGGATCAAATTCAGAAGAAATAGAGAGAGTTCATGCATTGGTTGCTGGCACATCAAGCTCACCTAGTTTCATCATTGCTTCTGGAGATTCAAGACATATGGTTTCGACCAAGGAGGCATTCACCTCACTTGACATGTCAAAAGATCCACCAATAGTACTAGGAGATGACTCTCTTTCCGATCTTAGTGAAAAATAAATGGTCATAGGGTTACCAAAGATTAAGTTTTCCAAAGGAGTTTGTCAAGGTTGCATCTTGGGAAAACACCCAGAGCATAAATTTGAGAAAGCTAGTCATGAGAGAACCTCAGCACCACTTGAGCTGATCCACAGTGATGTTGCTGGCCCATTTCCTCATATGTCAATGAGTCAGGCCAAATATGCATTGACATTAATAGATGACTTTTCTAGGTAGTGTTGGGTTTACTTCCTGAAACACAAGTCTAAAGTTTTTGGCCTCTTCAAAGTCTTTAAGGATTTGGTTGAAAAACGGTCTGGGAGGAAACTCAAGGTCCTCATATCTAACAATGGTGGTGATTATGTCAAGTCCAAGTTCATTAAATATTGCGTAGATGCAGGTATTCAGATGTAGCATTATATCCCTTACACACCACAACAAAATGGTGTTGCTGAGAGGAAGAACAGATCACTGAAAGAGATGGCAACCTACATGATGGAGGCTAAGAATTTGCTACCAAAGTTTTGGGCCAAAGCTATAAAATTTGCAGCCTATATCCATAATAGGGTGCCTCATAAACATCTTGATGGTATGACTCCTTTTGAAGCATGGAGTGGGCACAAGCCAAATGTGACCCATTTCAGGATTTTTGGCTCAAGGGCTTGGGCTAGAATTCCAACAGAAAAGAGGAAGGCTTTGCAGCCCCAAATCCAAGAGTGTCTATTTGTTGGTTACTATAAATATTAAAAAGGGTAGAATCTGATCAATTTGAGCACAAATAAAGCCTTCATTGAAAGGAGTGTTCAGTTCCAAGAAGAGCCTTTAGCAGCAGTTGAAGTTGGAGAGTCTTCTTCACCACCAGAACCACTGAATGTAAGTGAAGAGATAAATGAGTTTGTTGATTCTGATATGTCTAATATTGATGATTTAATTGCATATCCTAAAAATTCTACAAGATAAAAATGGGAATAAAATACCATTCATGCAGCTGGGGAACTAGATGGAAATCCTAGTGATTCTAGGAGGACTAGATCTCAGTTTGAGAGTGCCCTGTGTATGAAAGACCGTTTGTTTGTAGAGAAATGCTATCTGATGGTTGAATCAGACCCAAAAACATAAAAATATTCAGCACATTATCCAAGATGGAAAAAAACCATGAAAGAAGAATTCAGCTCACTCCAGAAGAACAACACTTGGGAGCTGGTTGAGCTTCCCCCAGGGAGGAAGCTAGTTCAATGTAAGTGGGTTTTCAAAACTAAGTTTGCTGCTGATGGTTCACCTTTGAAATATAAGGCAATATTGGTAGCCAAGGTCTTCTCACAGGTACATGGAATAGACTACAATGATACCTTTGCACCAGTGGTAAATATGGACTCCATCAGGCTAGCCTTAGCCATTGTAGCTTTGAAGCAGTGGGAGGTACATCACATGGATGTGAAGTGTGTTTTCCTGAATGGAGATATTACTGAAGATATTTACATGTATCAGCCTCAAGGATTTTTTACTAATCCATTTCATGTGTGTAGGCTAAAGAAATCATTGTATGGGCTTAAGCAAGCCCCTAGGGCTTGGTATGCCAAGATTGATGGCTTTTTGCTATCATTGAATTTTGTTCGATGCAAGTATGATCCTAATGTTTATTTGAAGCTGATTCATGGTTCTTTGATGATTATTGTCTTGTATGTGGATGACCTTCTCATTACAGGAAGCTCAAAGGATGAAATTGCCTCCTTGAAGGATGCAATGAACCATGCATTTTCTATGACTGATTTGGAGTTATTGAGCCAATTCTTGGGTGTCAAGATTGCTAAAACCAAACATGGAATAAAAGTACATTAGTCCAATTATTATTTGGATTTGATGAACAAGTTCAACATGAAATATTGCAAGCCAAGCAAGACTCCCTTCCTTTCAGGAGTTAAGCTTGAAGGAGTAGATTCTTCACCTATGGTAAATAATACACTGTATAGGAAACTGATTGGGTGTTTGCTGTAAATTACACATACTCAACCTGATATTTCTTATACAGTAAGTGTGGCTTCAAGATACATGGATCAGCCTCATGAGATCCATTGGAGAGAAGCCAAAAGGATCCTTAACTTTGTTCAGGGAACAAGAACTCATAGGATCTTCTACAAAGCTAAATCTGATCTTGATTTGATTGGGTTTACTGACAGTGATTGGGAAGGTGACAACACAGATCAAAAGTCAACATCAGAATATGTGTTCATTCTTGCTGAAGGACCAATCAGCTGGTCAAGCAAGAAACAGAGTGCCATTGCACTCTCATCTACAGAAGCAGAGTACAGAGGAGTTGTAAATGCAACAAATCAATGTTTATGGTTGCAGGAGTTACTTGGTGAGTGTGGCTTCGAATCAGAATACTCAACTACTATCTATTGTGATAATCAGGGTACCATTCGAATCTACAATGATCAAGTTCAGAGACAAAGCACCAAACACATTGAGATCCATATGCACTACATCAGACAGCGTGTGCATGATGGCACCATTCACCTACTCTTTTGTTCATCTTCAGAACAAGTAGCAGACATTTTCACCAAAATTTTTTGTGAGAATACATTCAGAAATATCAAATCACTCCTAGGGATTTCTGATCATGCTATAAAGCATGATTGATGACAAAATTTTCAAATTTTGTTTTACTGTCCATGTTTAAGGGAGGATTTTTCCCACTGGGTTTTTGCCTCTTTCCTTGGTTAAATGGACATGCAATATGTAAAGGGTGACTAAGCCTTGTTGCTAGGCCCTATTATTTTTTGATATTTTACTCATAATTTAGGCTTAGGTGGGGGGGAGTGTTATAATAATCAACCCATAGTTAGCTACCTTAGACATTAATAATCTCCTTTTTTGTCTTATTTGCCTAGTTTCCATATTCCACTCTATGCAAGTTTTCCTCCACATGTCCTAGATGGTCAAACTTGCTAAAAATGAGTCATGGAGCACTTGGGAAACCTCTTGGAATCATTTCTGCGTTATTCCTATCCTTCCTAGTGCATATATGCTTTTTCTGCTTTATTGCTGCTTTTACTGAGTTTTAAGGCAATTGGGAAAGTTTGACTAGGTGAAGTTAACTTATTTTTTGTCCCCATCATACTACACTCTTTTCTCCTAATAAAAGCATGTATGATTTGTCCTTCCATCACCTATTATCCTCCCTAATTAATTTTGCCAATTTGTGAGCTCCTAGATAGATTTGGAAGCTACTTTATGCACCTATGGGGGATTTGCTTAGTTTTAGTAAGCCTGCTTTTGACTAATTCGAATGGAATCCCAATGCATTCAAATATCTCATGTAATTATTTATTGTGGCAGCCTATGAATTCACAAGGTTGGCTATTGTACACTTATTCAATACAGATTGGTGTTTTGCTCCATATTCAGTCTCCTTTGTGTGTAATTTGCATGTGTAATAGGCAATTTTTGTGAGTGTAATTGTTCTAACACATGGGTTCAATTTTCACACATATAGCCAAGGACATCACCTTTGATTGTCCCTAAATAGAGGAAGAGGCCATATTGAAGGCCCATCAGTTTGACGCCATCTACACACAGTCTAGATACCTTTACACTGTCATTCCAGATGCTTCTCATGCAAGCACCTCCTACCAGGATGCACCAGGGGAATCCCATGCCATGGATGGCATCATAGGTTCTGTCTCCCACCAACCACATCACTGATTGACACCACTTGCAATACCACCACAACTAAGAAACACCCCTAGTGTTTCCTGTCCAAACCAAACTCCGGATTATGCAAGAATGATGTCCCAGTCCGGAGCTACCACTTCTTATGCACAACTTGTGCCACAGCAGTAAGCCAGGGCATTAGCTTGGCTAACACAACAATATCCAAGACAAATTCCCACATTTGTGGCACATGCACCCCCCCAAGTCTATTATGCACCACCCGTGTAAGCCGCTCAATTCCCCACCCCCACTCCTCCAACACCTTTAGGACAGGTGTTTGCCTACAAAAACCGTCCCAACCAGCTAGCCCCCAATAACCAACAAGGGAAATCTAGAAATAACCGAGCCTGGAACCAATGCAACAATCAACTACAGGGAGGCAGTCAACAACATAACCCTCCCAACAATGCTGGGGCAAATCGGCCAGCCCAAAATCTGCAGAAATCGAACGCACCTAGATGCAACACTCTATTGTGCACAAATTATGCATGCAAGTTGTGTGAGTTCTATAGGCACTATACATAGGAATGCCCATTTATGGGTCCCGCCAAGAAATCCATTCACAATGAGGTTTAGCATGCTACCAATACAACAGCCCCAACTCAACCCAACCCAGCACCCCTAGGGCCTCCACCTATGGTCCTCCAAAACCCATTGCCAGTATAAGGATTGGTAGCAACTACACCTCCTCCCCAACCCAATCCCAATGCCTCGGTGGCACCTCTGACAATAGAAACAGGTGTTCACAACCTGCTATCCATGACAACTGAAGAGGTCAATTTACAGACCAGACAAATTCAGTATGAAACTAACACCAAACCCACTAACACATCAATGACATCCATGTCCAAAACAACCAACACACCTCTTCATCTACCCCCTTTTCCTCTGCACCCCCCCATATGGCGGGTTTCCAACAATGTCATGGCTAGAGCTGCTGTAAGCTATAGCATCATGGATGATTTGGCCCAAACCCCTATGGCCATGTCTGCTCTTGAGGAACTCAAAACTTGTCCAACACAGCGAAAATCCTTACTAGCCACCCTTGGTGCTATAGACCCCTCTGACTCCAAATTGATCACATTCGATATGGAGAATGGAGAACCGCGGATGCCATCAACCATTTCCTTCCAAATCCTGATATCCATTTGGAATTTGGTTGTGCACTAGTGCATAGTGGATGAGGGAGCATCCACATGCGTTATGTCTACCTTAGTCTGGCAGGAGCTTGGATCCCCAATTCTGCAACCATCCTCCACTAATATGCGGGCTTATGATGGCCACCCCACTAAAGCCCAAGTAATACTCCCACACGTCCCTATCACATTGGCTAAGAAAATAGTACTCATTGACATAGAGGTTTTTAATGCTCATTTGGACTATAACCTTCTCCTCACAAGAAGTTATATGTATTCCATGAGAGCCGTAGCATCAACTTTTTTCTAGCCTCATGATTTTCCCTCACGAAGAGAAAATCGTGATGGTAGAACAACTGACTTATCACAATCCACAAGGGCTAACGAAACCTGCCAACATCCCTACGATCAACACCATTGATCCATAAGGGCTAACTGCACTCGCCAATGTTATCCCTGCGGTCAACACCATGGTTGACAACATACTAGCATCCCCATTGTTGAATATGGGCCCTGGGTTTTTTGTCGATACCACCATGATGACTTCTTTCCCCTTAGTGTCACAACCATCGACACCAAATGAGACTATGGATTTGTGCATGCTCTCATCCAGCACTGCTGCACCCAAACATCAACCACAACTAGCCCCAACCGCAACCACAACACCATCCGCAGCCGCAACACCATCAACAGCTGTAACATCATCAGTAGCCGTAACATCATCAGCAGCCGCAGCATCATCAATAGCCACAGCATCATCCATAGCTGCAACATTATGCGCAGCCACCACCACAACCTCATCCCCATATGCAACCATCAGGGAGTTAAATGGGCTCCTCCCCAGTGCACATAATTCCCTTCCTCTTTCCCTCGCCTCGTGTCATGAGTAAGCCAGTAATGGCTACCTTAAACTTACCCAATTTCACATTGGGGATTCCCATATGGTACCTTGGTCCACCCACCCAACCACCAATTCCCCAGGTAGTCTTAACCCCTGTTCAACCCATTGCGGTCGAATCTCATCCTCCACCCGACCTGCATAAACCAACCACCGCACCCACACCCGCACCCGCACTGCCCCACCCAAAAAAGGCCAGGGGAAAAAATGTGAAAGCTACCACTGAACCATGACATATCTTGCCTTGCATTGTCTGTGAAGAACAAGGCCATACAACTCAAAACTACCGTGAGATTCCCATAATCCACGTGCATTTGGATGCCATGGACACAACGTAAAACCTCCAGATGGTTGAACTCCCAAGCTGGCTAATAGTGAGAAAAATTCATTGAGAACAAACCATGGTTATGCCCTCTGTGGATTGTATGTACACTATTTTCACCATTTCTAGGACTTGTATGAGTTTTGAATGGCTCTAGCCAACCTTTGACAACATTCCGTTGAATATGAGATCACTCTGATCGAAGAAATCCATCCCCCACCTCATTCTTTAGACACCATGTCCATTTACATGATGTCTAGTTCTATAGACCCTCTTGTCTCCACCATCACCGATGGTCCATTAGACCTATCTCTTCATTGCTTCCGCAACGATGAGCAGATACTTGAAGCCTTATCCATCCCGGAATACCCATGGGAAGATATGCACCATTGCTCGTTCTTCCTCGAATAGCTTGTGTCACAGTCTAACCATTTTTTCGTGGAAACCAAATATTTCATTCATGGGAAAGTCGACTAGTTCAAAAATCCCATTCTGGCACCAAATTCCTTTGAATAAGGGAAACATCAGGGTTCATTCCCACTCAACACGATCCTTTTCCTTTTCCTTTTCCCATCATCCGGGATCGTGAGTAATTCTGTCTTGGCAACATGCAATTTATAGGATTTTACACTAGGAGTTCCTAAGTGGTGCCTTGAACCACCTACCCTAACTCTGAGGCCCCAAGATGTGTTGTCTCCTATCCAACCAATTGAGATGATGTTGCACCTACCTCCAGGTCCATCAAAATCTCCTCTCATCTCCAGGCCTACCCGTCTTCCTCCAATAGAGATTGAGGGCAAGGCCACCAAAGCCACAACTGATACCATTTACATGATCTCTAGCACCAGTTTCCCTTTTGTCTCATTGGCTATAAAAGATCCACCTGATCTATCCCAGCACCACTTACGCGATGACAGAGAGATATGTAATACCTCCTTCGGTTTTACCCGATTCCCTTTAAACCATAGTGTGGAATCGACTCTTCCCATAAAAGACCAGATTTTGTCGCCCTGCCTTGCCAATGAGCTTCGTCTCAGTAAGGGGGAATGCCTCTTTTTTGACTCAGATGGTTGACTCTTGAAGAACTCGCGCAACAGGATCCACCTCAGGAGACTCTATGCTTGATAACACCACTATGAGTCCCTTATAGTGCAGTTTTTTCCTTTTTTATTTTTTTTACAACATTTTTACCAAAAATTAGAAACCCACCATTTAGGGGCAGCACCATTAGTTGCTAGTTCAGAGTCACCTGAAGCCTGTTTGAGACACCCCTCACACCTCTAGGCTCAATATTTTGTCCTCTATCTTGTAATGAGACCATTGTCTCATGTTTAACAAGTAATTTTCGGGACCACTTCCCGGAAGTCACCTTGGTTTATGATCCAAATTGTGATGTAAGTGTCTTCGTACCTATACTTTTATTACACTTTCCTACTGCCACTCATGCGGGTTCTCGGGCCACCGCCTGAAAGGCGCGTCATTTCATTTTAACATA
This sequence comes from Pseudotsuga menziesii, assembly GCA_001517045.1. NCBI lineage: Eukaryota > Viridiplantae > Streptophyta > Pinopsida > Pinales > Pinaceae > Pseudotsuga > Pseudotsuga menziesii. Next base: position 471,673 of record LPNX010034832.1, read on the forward strand.
TAGCTATCTAATCCACCCACCGCACCTTATGCGGGTTTTCGGACCATCGTCCAGAGGACAAATTATTTCCTTTGCATGCACTTGGAATATAAATGCCTCTGGACTTTCACTCACATCACATGTCGTCAAGTTTTTCCACTACAACTCACACACAACTCTCCTGACCTCTGTCCCAGAGCCACCTTATTTTGTGTGCCTTTGTCGCACCGACTCGCATGCCTCTGCCATTATCTATTCCATGCATGTATTGGTATATTGAAGAGCCACTTACTCCATCCATACTACACGGATGACCTTTGGACCACTGTCCACTATCCCAACATGGGGGCACCATCAGTGCCTCCTCGATCGGTTGAACATACTAGAGTTTCTTTTAAGCTCTTTTCTGAATCATAAAAGAATGAAAACATTGTCGAGCGCAACTACTTCCTTTCCTGCTGATTAAAGTATAGGAAAGGGTGTCTACATCATCTTGTTTATCTCCTTTTGTGGACTGTAGACCATTAAATGAAAAGGACCACCTTGGCACATTCAAGCCAAGATCGTTCCCCTCTGCATCCTTTTATGCTTTCTTAGGAAGAGGGGCTGAACTTTACAAAAAAGCTCACCATGGGTTGTCGTTAAGCTCTTTTCCATCCTTCTCATCAAGAAAATATTGCCGAGCAAACTTTGGTTCGTTCATGCTTGTAAAAGTATCTGAATGACCGTCCACTTAGTATAGGTTTAACCTTTTTTGGCCTGATTGGACTACCAACGGTAAAGAAGTCTCCAATCCCCTAAAGTAGGGGCGATCTCTCCTGTGTATACTTTTATCCTTTTTCGGGCACATGAAACTACCAACAAAAAAGAGCCCCCACTGGAGTCTTCTTCATGCTTTTAGACTCTCTAAAATTGAAAGCACCATCGAGCATTTACTTTCTTAGCCTCACCAAAAATCCACAAGATCGTACCACAACCATGTCTTTAGACACCACCCCATGGATAATAGTTTGGCAGCATTCCCACTTTGGGTCACCTTTGTTCAGAGTACTCTGCGGTGTGTCTTCCTTGGATCCCATCAATATAAAAAAATTTCTACCTCCCTCAAGTATTTCCCATCTGCAGTTACATTCCCGGTATTACAAGTATGATCCCTTTCCAATGAGTCAGTTTCATTTGCTTCCTGGTCCACCCTATTGTCATACTTTGAACAAAGGAAGTTTGAGTCCACTGCACTCCCTCTACCCCTGTTCAACTCCTTCCCTTCCTTTCCCCATTCAATGGGTCAGTCCTCAGATTGTCTCACATCTTTCGGTTATCTCCCTCGCACTTCTAGTCAAGGAAACACCATTTCCTTGAACAGGGGAACGTCTCCCTTTGTCGACGAAAACACATGTATTCTAGAGGATAGACCTAGAGGTCCCTATATCCTAGTTTCATTAACCTCATTGATGAGTTCTTTAGACCGCTTGAGAGGAGTCCTTAGTGCCTCTCAGGATGTTTCTCACGTGCTTGACTCCAGCTACATCATTTCACCATTGAGATTTGTACAGGGTATTCGTCCATGCAGTATTTGGTTGAAGACCTCAAATGTCATGTGACTCTAGAACATTGATGAGTCTATTAAAGGGACCCCAACAAGTTCATGTCCCTTGTGATTTTCGAGTTGCGTTGGAGACAGTGTTCAGAAGCCCCAACAGTGCTTCTATATAGATTTATGATTGATGCAACATATTTGTACCATAGAGACTCTAACTCTCCGTTAGTGGGTCCCTACAACTATGTACCATTCCAGATCTAGCAGGCCATTGGTCATGAATATATAGCATTTGGTGAGAATTCCATGGGTCCAATGTAGTAGTTCTTCATATCAGTATTGTATTCATCCTCTCATTGAGGAAACCACTATTGTAACAACAGTTGCACATGATCAGCTCTTGTATTATAGAGCTTAGGTTACATCTTTCTTTTGACATCGTTATAAGCATGGGGATGACCAACTTTTCCATATACATGTCACACATTATTTGTATCTCACCCATTGATTAGAACCATATTAATACAAAAAACAAAAGCCACCATGCCCCAGCCCAAGAAACACCACCTCTCCCCATGAAAATCCTATGATGTCCATCGGCCATATGATGAGCTCTTTCCTTGACACATCAGGGGGCAATCTGTTAACCCAAAAAATCCCTCACTAATCTCTACATAACATACACCACCCAAGGACATCCATGCATGATCCTCATTTGACCCCCACACCCTCAAAAAGGCTTAAAAATATAAAAAAGGGCTTTAAAAAACCCTAAAAAGAGCCAAACTAGCTCCCATAGGGGTTAAAACCTCCAAAAATGGGGCTAAAACCCCTCAAAAGAGCTTAAAAACCCCAAAGGAGCTAAGGATTGGGTGAAAGGGGCTAAATCCCCAATCAAGGGCTCAAAACCCTAAAAATACCAAGAAAAAAGTATAAATAGAGGAGTGGGAGTCACTATCAAATGAATTCTCATCTCCCTATCATTATGCTTCCCATGTGAGTTCCTTGAGAACCTTTTCCTCTCAAGTCATTCACCCTCCCTCTCCCCCATTCCCGCATTGAGCCAAAGCTCCCATTCCATTTGAGAGGTGCTTCCAGAGCTAAGGAATAGTGGCCCATTTCCACCCAGAGAAGGTATATTTGTCTTTTGATTCATTTACCTTGTAGTTTTTCTCACATATTGTATTTGCAAGTTTGTTGTTTAAAGTTTCATTTTAGTTTTCCATTATGTTTCTTGCAGATCTTTCATCTTCTAACAGTTCTATTCAGGGTCTTGGAGCATGGCCCTAACCTTGTTTGCAAGGTTTTCTTTCTTTTTCATTCTATCCTCACATGAAACCTACCCCTTCGTCCTATAGACGGAAGGTAGTTGTTCCTTTTTGTAGCAAGGGAGAAATCCCTACTACACTCCTAGTGAAGTCAGCCTTGGTAAGTATTTGTCAAGTCAGAAACTAGTATAAATAGAGAGTGAGCCTCTCTATTTGAAACACACTCTCACTGAACTATAGCACATGAGTTAGAAAAGAAAAGTTCAAACAAGTGAGAGAGAACAATTGTCGAAGATCATCTTTCTATCTTTGGGTTTTACATTTTCCATTAGTGCTCATTCTATCTCTAAGGACGTTGTGGGGCTTTTTCCTTTATGGTTTCCCCAAGGAAAACTCTTTGTGTCTCTTGTCTCTTGTGATTATTGATGTGCATGTTATTCTCTCAGATAAGATCCTAAGATCATATTCCTTAAATGATACAAATCTAACAGTTTCCAACCTCAACAAATGACCATGCCCAGTATTAAGCCTTTTGTTTTGACAACAACTTCAAAGTTGAACTCTTGAAATAAGAGGATCCACCAACATATATTCCCCCCCAACATTGGCTTGTTGACAAGGTATTTCAAAGTAGAGTGGTCGGTAAACATTTTAAACTGGCCCCCGAACAAATAATTCTTGAATTTCTATAATACATACACCATAGCAAGTCCTTCTCTCGGTAATGGTGTAGTTTCATTCTATCATTGACAATTTCCTACTAGCGAATTAAATTGGATTATCAATAGATCCCTCAACCCGATGAGTGAGCAACAGAACCTGAGAAATTGATGATGCATCAACCTACAGATGAATTCCTTTCGCTAATATGGAAATACCAATTATTATAGTTTTTGTGATCATTTTATCCTTCATCATGTCGAGGCTCTGCTGACACTCCTTGTTCCATTGGAACTTGACATCCTTCTTTAAAATTTTCTCCATTGGGGATGTAATTTCAATGTATCCCCTAATAAAATTCCTATAATATCTCCTATGTCCCAACACATTCCTTATCTATTTTACTAAATCTGGGGCTGGTAGGTCTAATATTAAAGTGGTCTTCATAGGTTCCATCAAATCCCTCTTTACAAACACCATCACAAAAATGTATGCCAAATGGAGCAAATAATATGCATTTCTTCAAATTTAAAAAATATGATTTCTCCTACGGTGCTCTACCATTAGCCTTAAAATTTCAATGTGGTTTTTGAGCAGACCACACATTGTCAAATCATCAAAGTATACTTCCAGGAACTTATGAATAAATTCTTAAAAATCAACAACAACTATTCTGGAAAAAAAATTTAGGAGCATTCATAAGACCAAATGGCACTTCCATATATTGGAACCATCACCAATCCATTGCAAAAGTAGTCTTGTGTTGATACTCTTTGGTAATTATGATTTGATGACACCCAAAAAATCCATCAATGAATGAGTATGACTCCTGACCTCCAACACTTTTGATCAATTCATATGTATGGGGAAGAGATCATGTAAACAAGCATCATTTAGATTCCTCAAATCAACACGGATGCAAACCTTGTCAGTCTTCTTATATTGGGATACCATCAAACTAATCCATTCTGGCTCTTCAATAGGCTCAACGATACTAGCATCCAACATTCTGTCAAGCTCCGCTTTAAATTTTTCTGTATATCTCTGGGTAAGCCTGTACAACCTATGCTTAACAAGTTTAGCAGCTCGTTTCAAAGGAATATTCATTTCTTCAAGATATCCAATCATTCCTTTCATATCAGAAAACTTGCTAGGAAATAAATCTTGAAACTCATGTAATAGATATGTAATCTTACCTATCGTTTTAGAATTTTCGTAATAATCAATATTCACCAAATTTGGGTTTTGAGAAGAACAAATATTTACCTTTTTAATATTCAAAGGATTCATGATTTTTTTGGATGAAATCCTTGGTCCTTCTAGATATTGACTTCCTTTAGACTCTGGAATATGTACATCTCTTGGGTCATCGTCTTCTGTACCGCCTAAAACATGGTAGCACTTGATCATATTTTCAACTGTCGTGATCCATTTAGGTAAGTTATAGGAGGATCCTATTGAAACAAACCTAGTCGACAGGGGTTCTCTCTCTGTTGACACCCAAACCGCTGCAATATTCCTCAGCATTGGTCCAGACAGGTTTTACCTCGTTCTGGGACACCTACAGAACAAATGAAGTCTCACCCGAGATGTTCGAGGGAGAGCTGATGGAACCAAGTTTCTGAATTATGGAGGAGGACCATGTGTCTCTACTTGGTGACTTATCACAACATTATTACATAGATCGAATCATTCACATTATGCATTAACATAATTATATCATCTCTCAACAAATCACAATAGCATGACTGATTCACATTAAAGACATTGATGCGTAGAAAGATCTAGCATTATACTATCGTTTAAAGAAGAAACACATCGCATCAATCATAGATCCACACATCGCATCAATCACAGATCCATGTCATAGATACACATTACATTCACATTTGGATTGCAGAAAATAGTAAAATAGGAAAACAAAACATAACTTCTTAAAATATTTCTTCTGCTCACATACACAAATCAACAAGTTCAAAAATTAGCTTTGTCTCAGAATATCAAGAAAAAACAAAAGAGTCTAAGAGCGTAAGAGAGAGTAACATTTTCTATTCAACATCTACGTATAGGCTTGCACCTTTACATCGTTGGTCCACTTAACCACCTTCCTAGCCAATTCTTAACAGATTCTACAAAATAATGACCATTATCCACAAAATGTGGTCCAAAACTACAAACTATGACCAAAAATACATAAAATAATCTAACTCCAACTTGTGCGTCTTTTTCCACTTGTGCGGTATCCTTTGACCTTGTGCAACATCCATGATGTTGCACAACTATATTATCCCAAAACCACTTGCCAACAGATCATGGTATTTATTCAAATATATTTTCTTTATTATTCTATTAGTATGTGTCCATCATTTGACTCTCATATTCATAGCTAAACACCTTGCTAAAGATGGATTCTAGACTATCCCACTGTGTAGTTCCTTGTTGAATCTCTAGTGACATATATCAATTTATTGGTATTGTATCCAATGTATGTATGAACATGTGTACCCAATCCTATTTAGGTATAGTATTCCATGTTTTTCTATAGGTATTGATATGGTTAGAAATACTAGTCAACCCAGTATACGTTTCTCCAACATACATGATTCCTTCACCAAACTTTATTTCCAATAGTATTTGGCACTATGACCAACCTTCTATACACTATTTATGAACATCCCACCACCTCACCAGATTATCTTTTAGAGCCACATCTAATTCTACCAATCGTTGTTGTTCAGGTACCTTAAATTCAAAATCATGAATAAATACATCAATATTAGGAAATCCCTCATATGTGGGTAAGTCACATACCTATTTTCCAACCCAATGTAGTGATTTGGTAACATGAGAACACTTTTTTATTGAAACTTCATGCGTCCTCTTTTTCTAGATCTCCAAATCTTTACCCGAATCATACGTACATGAACTAACACTCCACCAACTTAAGGTATCATATGCAGTAGGATTGATATATTCATCTGTTTGAGAATAAATGTTATAAATGTTTTCTAGTTCACTGACATCATATTATTTTCTTACAGGTTCGACATACCTATGTCCTTCCGAAGGATCTAAAGGTGCTACTACCCTCGTTTATGAATTTTCAAGAGAAAGTAATATCTTATTGAATTTTATAATTGTATGATTCTCAATATCCCAACTGATACCTAGAAATGTTGGATAAGGATTGGTACCGTCAAAAATTTCTATAACCTTGAACTCTACAAAAGTGAGCAGTCCCTCTACTTTGATAGGAACTTATACCATTCTCTTGAATGGTATCATCTTGTTTTGGTTGGAAAATATCAATTGGACATACAACCATACTAATTTCAGTTTACCCATGTATTCACATTTTTCTTAGTAAGGATATTAACATCTGATCCTAGATCTAATATTACAAATTCCATGTCATAATACATGATTTTTTCGCTCATTCACAACTCTTTGCCTATCTTTGTTTTCTTGTGAATATGATTCACTTCCCTTTGTTTTCTAGGTTCTTCTTCTAAATAATCTAATAAACTATGCAACTCCCACAATGCTTTTTCAACTTTGACTAGAGCTAGCTAAATTTTCAAGAAGTTTTTCAAAACACTTACCTTTCCTAGTGACTTCTTTGGATCCAACTGATAGAAGCAAGGTGGAATGTCGTAGACAGTCCCTTAATCAAATACAGGTGGAGAAACAAAAGTCGAGGATCCCTTTTGTCTTTGTACAAATTCATCACGAGCTTCAAATAAAAATACAGTCTTTCTGGACATCAAATGGTACTTGTTTTGTATCTGGTCGAACCCTTGAATCATGCATATGATTTCCTCTATGTTATTTCGTCGCAAATACCCCTTTGGTAACCACAAAAACCAGGAGCATTTTGTCTTGACTCGACTGTGATATTATATACATTTTGTTTTGGGTCTGAATCTAGTTTTGATTAGTCTTCGACTACTACTTCTCTATGAGCTATGGGAAATCTTCAATAGTATTGTCCAATGCGTTATAGTATGAACATGTAGAGGTTGGGTTATGACATTATTTGGCATAATGTCATGGCTCGTCACAGTTGTACAAAATTATTTTTCCTCTAACATGGCCAAATACTCCTTGACCATGTCCTCAGAATCCACCCCTTAGCTAATTAAATTGTCCATTAATTCATTCAACTTTATATTATCCCTTCATTATATAAGTATCGACTGTGTGTTCTATGAGCAACTAGTATGCTCAACAATCATTTTTGTTATACCCCACATATCAACAAAATTTACAAAATAGTTTTTGAGAAGTACTTACGATTTTATGAAGTAGATATCATTCCTTCGATCAATGGCTTCTATTCTGACAAACTATGCATAAAGGCATACTTGAATGGTTTAGTGGGTTCGGTGCTCCTGCAGCCAAATGTCCTAAAACCTTGGGCATTGGTCTTTATGGTTTCCTTATATTTTCATATGCTGCACGAAACTTATTCCCTAATTTATTTTTGCTTCTTAATGTCTTGAATTTGTAGCAATAAATTGGTCAGTTGTGATTGGAGACACTAGTTTCTTTAACTAGCGATTCCTCTACCTTCATGGAAATATCCATGGCTTCCAATTGATATACAATATCCTACTGCATCAAGGGTAGTCTAATATGCAGTGATAATGCATTTATAAACTATTCTTTGTGATGGACATCCAATATTCTAAATATTACCTTGGTCACTGAATTCTTTAATATTTGGTCGAAGTCCCATACAGTCATAGCTAGTGAATGCTTGGTCTCCTTCAATTTTGTAATACACTATGACTCGAACTTCGTATTTTTGAACTCATATTTTACTCCATCATGAATCTCTACTAGTGTATTCTATTGGGATCTAGATAGAACAACAGAGAACTTCAGGTACCAATCCATAGAACAAACCCAAAAATTCATGATCATTTGGTCCCTCTTAATAACATCATCTTGGAACTTCTTAACAGTCCACACTGCGTCACATAGAAACTAGTGTTGTTATGGATCCTTTGACCCATTTCGATGGAAAATAAGTAACTTCACCTTGTACTCAACCATTCTATGCCTTGGGGGTACTGTCTAACTTGAGTTTACAAGACCTCTACTTGGAATCTTACCATTTGGTGTCATGCCACTTTGACTTTTACTACTACTATGATTTACTAGAAAACACTGTAATGAACTATTAGGTCTTACCTCTGTCTCTAGAGATGTATGCCAGGTTGTGGGTATGTTGCAGCCTCTAGTCTAGGACGAATATTCAATTTCTTCTTTTGAATAAACTAGTATTCCTCCTGTTAGCTCTCCAGGAAACTCTTATAGGTTGCAACTCGAAGATGCCTTGTAACTTCAATAGTTTTAATGGTTTTCTCAATGGATCAAGTTAGATGATAAATAATACCTCACTCTCTCAAGACATGCATAAAACTCAATCAAATAGACAAGGTTTCTAACTATCAATGTTCAGAGGGTTTGTAATAAAGGTGAATAGATGAAGAACTCACTATGCTGGTAGATTCACACATAAAGCACCCACATGTAAATGGCTGATCATAACAAGGAAAAGATACTTGTAATTCCAATAACTCACACATAGATAGGATGACAACTATCTTGCATTAAGTAAACAAAATAATCATGAATGAAACATTCAAGCACAAGTACAGAACATAAATAATATGGAAGCTGAACATATAATGGCAAAAGAGCTTGTATTAAGTGACAAAGCACATGAGAAGCTTGAATACAATAAGTGTCTAAAAATATCTGAAGTCGAACCCTTGCTTCAACATTAGTCACAGGCTTTATAGACTTTACAAAATTTATTTTAGATCCTGAAAAATTGGTTCGAATTGACTAAAAATAGATAAACATATTTGTTTTGCAAAAATTAGGTTAAAAACCCTATCTTAACTGCCACTCTACCTAACTCTAAACCTTCCTACTTCTAGAACTCTTTAATAGCTGTAGTGGAACTAGAACTTGCCATTTTGTAGATAAGTCACANGGTTAAAACCCCTATCTTAACTGCCACTCTACCTAACTCTAAACCTTCCTACTTCTAGAACTCTTTAATAGCTGTAGTGGAACTAGAACTTGCCATTTTGTAGATAAGTCACACTTTGTCAAAGTAGGTAGGGTTCGTGACCTTACTTCACCTCGCTGGTACCTTCAAAACTAGAACAGACCCAAGATACTGGTGCCTTTAATTAATTTTCAACCTTATAAATCATCCATGAAGTGTTTGGATCAACCAAAGTCGATTCTGTGTGGAACTATGCCTTTATGCACTATTCTGCACTTTCGGTGGCTAAGAAAGCAAAATTCTGGGTCTGTAAGATGTCGAAAGCTCTATTTTTGGTTGCTAATGAGTAGCTGCGGTGTTCACCTAAGCCATCAAAAGCTCTGTTTTAAAATTTTAATAAAAAATATAAGCGCACTTTACTCTGTTCTTTTAAGGTTTTAGTGTTGTCCCTTTGATGTCTCTACAACCTGCCTAGGGTTTGGATTGGCAGTAGTATCATAGGCTGCTTCTAGGCCAAAAGGGATCATTGCCACTTCTTCTAGGGTTTCTAGCTTCTGGTGAGCCTAAGGCTGAGGGATAGAATTCCTTGTGCACAACTTGGACAGCCTGATCTTCCTGCAGAGCCTTATTTTCTCTTTCCTTAATCTAATATTACTCTCCTCTAGCTTGGTATTCTTTCTTTTGATCTCCTGCAGAGAGTCACACAATTCAACATTTCTCCTAGTTAACCTCTCATTGGTTCTTTTGACATCTCTGCCCAAGACTTCTAACTCATACACCTGTCTCAGTAGCTGATTAATTTTGTGAGACGTAGGTTTACTGGATGAAGCTTCTGCCACTGGTTCACCCTGGTCCTCCTTTGGTGTAGGTGATGGAAAATCCTCCTGCCCCATTTGAAACTGATCTGCAAGGTTAGTTTCATATTCCTCTTCATCCTCGGAATCAAAGTAGGGTAGGTTGAGTATATTTTTGTCTGGTGTTGGGACCTCTTCTACCTTTTCCTGAAATCCAGGTTTCTCTTTTCCTTCTTGGTCTTGGTAACTAGAGAGGCCTGTTACACTGTAATTGGAGAGATGGTCCTCTTCTTCCTCTTACTACTCCTGGGAGTGGAGGAATTCTTTGAAGAAGACTTTATTTTGTCTTCTGGTTGCAATTCTATCTCAAAATCATTCCAAAATAGAAAGTAGGTCTAGGCTATGTTCCTTCTCTGCAGCAATTCAAGGAAAATTAGCTTAGTTAGGCCATGATGGGATAGCCTTCCTTCAAACTTGGTGGGCTGAGCTTTAACCTGATGGGCCATTTTTTTCAGGCTCTTATGTAGGTAGAAAGGCAGGTTCAGTGGGCTCCTTCCAGTGAAATGGTTCATCAACTTGAAATGGTATATTTTTACCTTATTACACCTTCCCTCACAAGTTATATAAACTAGAATTTCTTTCAACAAATGCTACCATTTCTCCTCAATCCAGGTTGTGGGAATGCTCTTCTTACAGACAATGTTCTTGTGCTCAAGATTCAAGTAAGACCTGAATTCCACATCCTTTGTGATAGTAGTTTTGAACTAGTTTTCCCCAGTTCTTGGGAGCTCTATTACTTCTGCTATCAGATCCTCATCTACTTGGAATTTCTCTCTTCCAATCATCTCCGTCGAGCCATTAAAGGAGAGAGCAAAGGATTCTGCCACTTGCTGATGGGATCCCTGAATTTTTTTGCAAAACCTGTAGCAACCCGAGTCTTTGAAAATTTGGCATACCTCTGGATGTGATTTGAGGTAGCCAATGTCACCCAATTCTTGTCTTAGGGTAGTTCCTCCTCCTCTCTTCATCTTCTTGAATGTTCTTCTATGCCTAGAAAATTTAAATTCAAACCCTGGGGAAGGAGATTGCAGTGTTAGATTCATGAATGGCTTGGCTTATTAAGGACGTATGCAGAACATGTGGAATGAATTGAAGAGAGGGTACTGATTTTGAAAGGGATTATTTGCAATTGGGATTTGAGCAGGGTGACAGTAAATTCTGATGAGACCCGTGAGCTATCCAGTGCTATAATCATTCTAACTAGAAACCAATGCTTTTTGGTGGTTTGATTACAGTCACAGGAAAGGTGGAGGGCAATGAGGGTTTGGGTTCTTTATCAGTCACTTCAGTTTTATAAGGACCCTTTCTTTACCAACTCATGATTTATTGCAGGTCCAGTATTTTTTGATAGTTAAGTGCTTGATACTAGCGCTCTTCATGCTGACGATGTCTGATTGTGATGGATGTGCTAACCATTTTCCCCTTTTGGAGATTTCGATGGTTAAGGTAGTCTTGGATCCAATTTTTAAGCTTCAAAAAGCTAGGATTTTCGGTGGCTAATGAATAGTTGAGGTGTTCGCCTAAGCCACCGAAAGATAAACTTTGAATTTTATGAAAAAACAGAGTGCAAGGCGTTCCATCTTTATTAAACACACAAAAATATTTCATAATGTGCACTGAAATCTTCATCAGTATGCAAAAATAAATTTTATGAGTCTGACCTATTGAAGACTAATTTATTTAGGAGATAGCATCTAGCTCCTATTTGGGGATGGGAACCTTCCTGTGAGGTCCCAAGAACCCCAGACAAAATGCCTTTCCTGAAAAAATAAGAATTAAACCTATCTTCTACTGTTCCATTGGGCATGGAGTTATTTTTCAAAAACAAAAAACAATAAATAATATTTTACAATAATAAGGCTTTGAAGCCTTAGATGAAATGCAGTTTTCAGAAAATCGCCCATTGACTAGCCCATCAAACACCTCCTTTCCTTCCATGTTTTGTAGTTTTAAAGTGTTGTTCTGTTGCACCTGAGCTATCACAAAAGTTCCTATCCACAGAGAATCAAATTTACCATGCTTTCCCTTGTCATTCCTAAGAGCATCCCATTTCACAACCCAGTCTCCAACCTCAAAATTGTCCACCTTTTCCTTCTTGTCAAAAATACTTTTAATCTTCTTTTCGTGAGATTCTGACTTCTCCACCAGTTGTTCCTTGACTTTTTGCAGCTCAACCAAATCAAGAATCCTCCTTACCATGTCATTTGGTTCATCCTATTCATCCTGAAAGAACTTGGCTATAGGTAGAATCAGCTGAATGTGAAAAATGGCCTCAGTACCATAAACAAACTTAAAAGGAGAAGTCCCTATGGATTTTTTGTTGGTCACCTTGTCATCCCATAGAGAAAACTTTAGTTTATAATCCCAACTCTTCTGATTATTCTCCAATAGTTTTCTGATGATTCTAACTAGTCTCTTATTGGATGACCCAGCAAGGCCATTGCCTTGAGGGTAATAAGAAGTATAATGCACCAATTGAATGCCCGTTGACTCACACATGTTAACCAATTCCCTGACTTTAAAAGATGATGCATTATCAGTCACTAGCCTTATTGGGAAGCCAAATATAATAAATATGTTCTCATATAAAAACTTCATGATGACTTGGTGAGTGGAATTCCATGTGGGTATTGCTTCTATCCACTTGGTGAAATAATCTGTGGCTACTAGGATCCACTTGTGCTGAACAATTGATGAAGGATTAATATCACCTATGAAATCAAGACCCCATTTCTAGAAAGGACCATTCACTACAATAGGTCTAAGGGGAAAAGATCTGAGCTGCTGCTTTCCTATGAATCTTTGGAATTTGTCACAGGATTTTACAAAGGTACACACACCAGAGAAGAGAATGGGCCAATAGTACCTAGCCCTCAGAATCAAATGGGTTGTAGTATTCTAGTAATGATTCCCCCAACATGTGCTTGAATGAAACTGATGTATGACCTAAACTGAATCTTCTTTATCTAAGCATCTCAACAAAACACCTGAAGGATCTTCCCAATACAGTAGCTTATCAATTATACAAAATTTAACAGATTTAAGCTTAATATCCCGTGCTTGAGTCAGGATTTAGCTCAGGGGGAACTTCTAAAATTTGCAAGAAATGAATAATACCTAAGTACCACTCACCTAAAGACAATTTCTCAGCCACCTCTTGGCTGTCATGCTTCTCTTCTGCTACTACCTCTGGTGCTACCTCTGTCTGCAGGTTTGCTGAACTCGTACCAATGAAATTCATTCTCAATAGATCACAATTTTCTTCCACCATGAGCTTATATAGGCCTTGTCCCTTGAATATCCTGGTGGGTTTTACTTCTATCTCAAACTCAATAAGCTTGGAAATCCATTTGGCTCTCTTTCCATCAATATCAGGCTGGGTCAAAACATCCTTCACAGCAGCTGAAGGGACATAGGCCAGGACTTTTGTGTGTAGAATGTAAATCCTAAAGGATTTCAGTGAATTGAGAGCATAGGCCTATATCTCGGTAGGATCATACTTCAATTCAGCATCCCTCAATGTATTGTTGAAGAAAGCAATGGGGTGATCAAGGCCTTCATTATCTTTCTGTAACAAAAATGCTGCCACTGTGTCATAGGAAGCAAAGGAGAAAATGTAGAATCCCTTGGTGTAGTCTGGACTGATCAGAGTGGGAGCTTCCATGATAGGCTTCTTGATGGATTCAAAAGAGCTTCTTGCTTTCTCTATTCATTTGATTTCAGCTTCCTTCCTCAACATAGAGGTTATTTGTTTTACCAACTCAGAAAATTTTGGGATAAACCTCTTGACAAAATTTATCTTACCTAGGAATGACTGAATATCCTTTTTTGACCTAGGTATGGACAACTTATGGATTGCTTCAACTCGGACAGGATCGATCTTCACACCTTCTGCTGAAACTATGTGTAACATCCCTGACCCTTCGACCGATGAAGAGGACGCTACCATACCATTAACTATCCGGGAAACTAGCCCCATGACCATGTACATACATGCAAATTGAAATTATTTGAAGTAAAACATGCAGAGATGCATAATTATTCAGCATACAGCAGAAGCAAAACATACATTTAGGCATTCAACATGTTCATCATAATTCATTAAACATCAAATATGATTATAGAGATTGAACACAAAAATACTTACCTTATGAAGAACTTGTCCTGCAACCAACTACGGCGCTGTAACATTCCACCCAACCATAGGTCAGTGTGCTCCTTAATCTCTTAGCAACACTGCCACCCCCGAGCTGGGCATGATTCCCCAAGGTATAAGGAACTAAGTTGGCTCACTGATAGCCAAAGATACACAAATCAGCCAAGCCAACACAGTTGGGTTTATCAGTCCATCTGGGAGCTGGGAAAAGCTGGATGCTAAGCTAGTGGGTTCACTAAAGAGCTAAGGATACCTACACCAGAACTAGCCTGACTTCTAGGACACCCACACACACCCAACACAAGGAATCAGTCCCTTCTCTGCTACACGGTCCCTTGGGCCATGACTTCCCTTCTAGTGTTATTCAGGGGTTATGGAGAATAAAGCCAACCCTCTAGCTCTGTCTATGTGTATCCCAACACACTAGGTTTATCAAGCATACCAAGCCTTCATTCCCACTCCAACACAGTCCAAAGACCAACCAATGCATACACACAACAAAACAAGCAATTCACAGCTCTGGGGAAGAAAATCAAACTCCATAGAACAACTGTGGTGACAATTTAGGTAATACCTAGCCCTGACTGGGAAATTCGATTCCTAAGTCATTCTTGGCCCTATCGTGGCCAAAACGACTCAATAAGAACTCACATCAACCAAAATCGTGGGGAAACCAACATTGATTTCTCAGCTGCGTAAGGAAAGAAAAACAATCTGTGTGGAGGTGAATTCCAAGCCTATGCATGAGTATAAAATGTCCAGGAACCTCAATCATAAATGAGAACCCACAACAACCCAAAATGTGAATGGCACATACACAATAAAATCATGAATGCTAGAAAACGACTCTCCCAGCTCTCTCTACGTGAGAAAACAATGAAGAATGGAGTTGTGGTGCTTCCCTTGCCCACATGAGGGTGAATGAGTCTGTTGGTGGAGTGTGCATGTGGGAAAGGAATGACAGTCCTACCACACACCACTACCCAACAATAACTACCCAACTAACATCAGAGGTTTTAATGTGGTAGTTGATTGAGTGAGATAAGGGAAAGGTGAGTAAGACAAAAAGGTGGGTGACAGCTAAAAGGGTTTGTCAAATGACACTTGGATTTTCCCCAATGGCTCCCAAGGGTTAAATAATCCCCCCCCCCCCTATCCTTAGGAAAATCATGCCCTTTTCATTATGGTTTAATTGACATAGCTGGTTGGGGTTTATTTTAATTAAAGTGCATATNGCGTAAACTATAATGTGTCAGATATCACGATATACCATCAGCAATGATTTTAATCGTTGAAACATAAAACAACCAAATTGATGGTGGGGATTTTTCCTTTAGCTCCACACCACGATTAATTACAATATATACATCATATACATTTAATACAAATGGGTTCAAAACCGGGGTGTTACATTCCCCTCCCCCTTCAATAGCACTGTCCTCAGTGCTTTAAAAAATTTGAACAAAATGCTACACTGGTATCGCCTCAGTGCTCCGCAGAATTGAAAAAAAATGGATGTGCCAATTGCATGGCATCCTCCAGCTCCCACATAGCCTCTTCAGGACCGTAGTGCTCCCATTGCACCTTTACCTGCCCTATGGCTTGGTTCCGGAGCATTGTGAACTTCCTCTCGAGGATGCACATTGGTTCAATTTGGAACTCTCCCTCGGGTTCCACCTGAATCACATCCCAATTTATCACATGGTTAGGATCATGTACATATTTATTAAGAAAAGAAACATTAAAAACATTATGAGCTCTAGTGCTAGTAGGAAATGCAAGTCTATATGCAACTGGCCCTATTCTTTCAAGCACTTCAAACGACCCACAATATCTTGGTGACAGCTTGACACAACTTCCAAGCTTCAAGGAACTCTTCTTTGCCCTCACTCTAAGGTAAACATGATCCCCAACACTGAACTCCCTATTCACCTTATGCTTATCTGCATAGATTTTCTATCTGTCCTGTGTTGCTTTTAGATTCTGCCTAATCTTTACAACCTCTTGCTCCATCTCCTTGAGCAATTTTGGATGAAGCACAACCCTCTTCACTGGATAATCCCAAGTCACTGGTGTCCTACACCTCCTTCCATACAAAGCTTCATACGGACTCATCCCCAAGGATGCATGCTATCCATTGTTATAAGCAAACTCTACCAAGTGTAAATAATCTTCCCACTTGGTTGGTTTGTCCATCATGTACATGCGAAGCATATATTCAAGCACCTGATTAACTCTCTCTGTATACCCATCTGTATAAGGATGGTATTCAGTGATGAAGTTTATCTTTGTACCCAAATTGGCAAACAACCCTTCCAAAAATTGGAAGTGAACTTGACATCTCTGTCAGAGACTATTTCCTTAGGCAATCAATGCAATTTGAAAATCTCCTTCATGAATATCTTTGCAATGTCATCAGTCTTATGCGTAGAATTCACCGATATAAAATGTGCTTACTTTGTCAACTTGTCTACCACAACCATGATGGAATCATGTTGTCTCCAAGTCATCGGTAGTGCTGTAATAAAATCCATGGAAATAACTTCCCATTTCCATTCTGAAACTGGCAAAGGCTGCAACGAACCTGTGGGATATTGATGCTCAACCTTTACCTGCTGACATTTCATGCACCTTGAAATGTATTTAGCCATGTCCTTTTTCATTCCTTGCCAAAAGTATGGTTTTCTGGCTGTAGCAATTGTCTTCTGGTATCCTGGGTGACTAGAATATGGATCTTGATGGATTTCATCCATAACAACTCTCCTCAACTATGCTACATTTGGAATATAAATTCTTCTTTTATAAGTAAGAAATCCATCTTCTTCCAATTTATATCCCTCATACCTCTTCTCAAGACTTTGCTACTGCAATTTTTCTTTTACGATCTCATACAATCATATCTCCAGCAGTACGATTTTCTAGATTTTTAACATTAAGCTTAGCATAACATTAGGATCTTTAACTAAGGGAACAACAAGAAAAACAATAAAACACAAGAGACAATTGACACAATGTTTTTCCTCGAGGAAACCATAAATGGAGAAAACCCCGCAAATTCCTCAGAGATAGAATCAACACCAAAGTAAAACCCAAAAACAGTAAGTGATCTCCCGACAGTAGTAACCTTCTTTCTATCTAGCCCCAGTGTATTCTCCTTCCTCAACTATGCGCTACACTTGAGTGTGTGTGAGATGTGTTCTAAATAGAGAGTCCAGCTCTCTATTTATACTAATCCTGACATGACTAAAACTATACTAGGGCTGACCTCTCTAGTAGAGTCTAATAACCCTAGTGCCCCAAAACTACGAGGACTTTAACCCTTAGACAATAGGAGGGTTACCCACAATGACTTGACATGACTTGTTTACAATATAGATCCTCTTGATAGGAGCATCGGGGCATGACATGACACAAGTACATCCCGGATTAAACATCAGGTTACAATAGATAAGAAATACAAGTGAATACATTCTGAAGTTACAATTACATCAACATGATTAACAATCTGCTGCCTCAAATATGATTGGAAAATACTAAGAGATGCCACATGCATTTCCTGCACCTTCTTACTAAGTGCATCAGCTACCTTATTATCTTTTCCCTTTATGTGCTTGATTTCAAAATCAAACTCACATAAAAACTCCAGCCATCTCGCTTGCCTAGAATTCAGAGTAGGCTGATCAAATATATACTTCAGACCACAATGGTTTGTCCTTAGTTCAAATCTTCTACCCATCAAGTAATGCCTCCACATCTTGAGGGCATGTACTATGGCTGCAAGCTCTAGATCATGAGTGGCATAGTTTCTATCATGCTCCTTCAGCTTCCTTGACTTGTAACATATCACGTGGTTGTCTTGCATAAGGACTCATCCAAGCCCTTGTCCCCATGCATCGGTACACACCATAAAATATTTCTCTGGGTCTGCAACTTTCAATACTAGTGCACTGGTGAGAATATTTTTCAATTGCTGGAAGATTTATTCACACCTCAATGTCCATTCAAACTTTATCCCCTTATTTTGCAAAGAAGTGATGGCATGTGCAACTTTGGAGAATCCTTCAATGAATCTCCTGTAGTATCCTGCAAGTCCTAGTAAAGATCTTATATCTGTCACATTTATTGGAGTAGGCCAATTCATAATCGCTTCAATCTTTTCAGGGTCCACAGATATACCCTCTTTTGAGATAATGTGACACAAATACTGAATTCTATCTCTATAGAAGTCACACTTGCTCAGCTTTGCATACAGCTAATGCTCCCTGAGCAATTGCAATGTCAATATCAAATGCTCTTCATGCTCTTCCTCATTCTTAGAATAATTAATAATGTCATCAAGGAAAACAAGAACAAACTTGTCCAAATACCTGTTGAAGACACTATTCATAAGGCACATAAATTTAGCTGGTGCATTTGTGAGACCAAACGGTACCACTACAAACTCATAATGTCCATACCTTGTTCTGAATCCTATCTTATGAATGTCTTCATCCTTTATTCTCACCTGATGGTAACTAGACCTCAAGTTAATCTTGGAAAATACCTTTTCTTCTCTCATTTGATCAAAGAGGTCATCAATCCTAGGCAAAGGATACTTATTCTTCATAGTAACTTTGTTCAATTATTTGTAATCAATACACAACCTGAGTGTACCATCTTTATTCTTTACAAACTGAACTGGTGCTCCCCAAGGAGACACACTCGGCCTGATATGCCTCTTTTCCAACAACTCTTGTAGTTGCATATTCAATTCTAGCATCTTAGGTGTACTCATTCTGTGGGGTGGCTTGGACATTGTTGCTACTCCTGGCACAAGTTCAATTATGAAATCTATGTCCCTCTTTGGAGGAAGCCCTGTAATCTCATCAGGAAACACATCCTTGAATTCCTATAACACTTGATAGTCCTCCAACCTAGGAGTTTCATCCCCTGTTGCCTCCAAAATATGAGCTGCATACAACTGGCAACCTTTCCTATAGAAATTCTTCAATTTTGCTGAAACCTACCTTACTGAAATCACCTTTCGAATACCTTTTACCACTACTGGGTTCCCTTCTTCATCCATGCATTTAAAATTCTTATTGTAACAATCAAGATTTACCTTGTGAGCTTCTAACCAATCCATTCCAATGAGAACATCATAGGAACCAAGTGGTAGAACATTTAGATCTACACAAGTGACCAATCCATTCATGACCAATGGACATTTCTCTACCACTTCACTAACCTTTCTCTTAGTTCCAGTGGCTAGCTGAACTAACCAATATTTTCTATGCTTTACTTTCTTAAAAGTACAAATCTCCACCACTCTAGGAGTAATGTAACTATGAGTAGAACCAAGGTCAATCAAAATAGAAATAGATTGCTCACAAATCTTACCTGCAACTTCAACCACAGTTGGCCGGTGATATACCTAGTGGTCCTCCAGTGTTGCATAAATCCTAAAGACAACCCTTGCTACTTGACCCACTGTTTCTACTTCTTGAATGTTGTAAGTTGGCCTTGCACTCTCATTCTCAAGTGGACAACTTCTATGCATGTGGGGTCCTCCACATTTCCAACATTGGAGTGGTCCTCTATTCTATTGTGGATCTTTAGGATTTTCACCTATCACTCCAACTGGCTTACTCATAGCTTGGGATGGCTGCTTTTGCTGATTCCTGAAGTTAGAGGGTTTGAAACCTTTATTTCTTTGGTCAAAGTTCTCATTCTTCTTGTCCTTCCATGCCTTATGCTAATCAGGTTTACCTTTGATTTGCTTATACAAATACTTAGCCTTCCTTATTTCTTCTTCAAGAGTTCCAGGTTCATAAAACCTTATTCTGTCTTTGTAAGACTGAGGCAATCCACTCAGAAAATGCTGGACCTTCAATTTTTCATCTTTGATGTACTAGAAATACCTCACCAATTCCAAGAACTTATTTGCATACCCTTCCATGGTCTGTTGTCTCAATCTCAGCTCATGGAACTCCTTAATCTTGTCATCATAATACCTATCAGAGAGGTATTTCTACTTGAAATACTTCTTGAACTGTCTCCACTTAAGTCTCCTTTCACTGATCCTCTTTACTTTCTTGAATAATTCCCACCAAATGGATGCTTTTCCATTCACATTGAATATGGCAACCCTTTCCTTCATGTTTCCTGAATAATCCTTAACTTGGAAGTAATTCTTTATCCCAAGAAGCTAAGCTTCAGCCTCTTGTCCAGTCTTTACGTCACCGTCAAATGTAGGATGTTTAGCCTTCTTAAACACATCCCGAGAGCGATCCCTATGGTGCCTCTTTATTTTTCCATTATGAGAAGAAGAGCTTGAATCCCCATTGGATTATTTGGAGTCAGATGATCTACTAGAAGCCCTTCTTCTTCTCCTGGTATTGCTCTTACTGCCTGTTGGTTTTACTGTACCCTGTCCAGAGTTTATCTTTCTTAGTAATTTTGTCAAACTCTGAAACATAGCAGCATTCAACTGATGCTGCTCTTCCTGGGATTTAATCAAGCTTCTCATAGTGGCTGCAATATCTGGTGGTGTCTCTTGGAATCTCCTTCCATTAGACTCTATGTCATCAATTCCAACTCGGACATTTTCTCCCATGGCATCTCGTGCACGCTCGTAGGAATCCTGAGCATCATATCTGTCATGGGTTCTCATGGCTGAACCACAGCTTACTTTACCAAATTGCACTACCTGGAATAATTCCCTTGAAGGTGACTATGATTCTGCAAACGTGTTAGTAACACAACTGTTAGCTGCATAACATTTACACAAATCAGAATTACTTACCTTCTCTTGGAAAAATCATAAAATTACAACTTTTCCCAAAACAGAGAATTTTCTTCCTTAAAGAACGATTGTCTCAGGGGGACGACAGGGGTCAAGGGGGATTGCCCCCTTGTGGCTTCCGCCCTCATTTTTTTTTTTTTTGTAAATATTTGATTTTTGCGCAATCTGGTGCGTAATATCACTGCCATTTTTGTCCTTTTCGGCCCTGTAAATACACTGGAAACTTGCTAAAAATCCCACTGAAAAAATGCTGAGATCTGCTGAAAAATCCCACTGAAAACTCAATTTTTTTTGTTATATCGGATCTCTTCCCAGGTAGCAATCCAATGTATCGGATCACTAGTTGAATACGCTTCTGATACCTCGGTGGACCAATCTTCATCCATCTTCCGATGCATATCGGATCATTCTTCTTCTGCCTTCTGACGCACATCGGCTGACCAATCCTCTATTTTCTTCTGACGTTTCAGACTGATATTCCTCTAGCTTCCGATACACATCGACTGACCGATCCTCTATTTTCTTTCGATGTTTCAGACCGATCTTCCTCTAGTTTCCGATACACATCGAGTTACCGATTGTCTATTTTCTTCCAACGTTCCGAACCGATCTTCCTCTAGCTTCTAAAACACATCGGCTAACCAATCCTCTATTTTCTTTCGACGTTTCAGACCAATCTTCCTCTAGCTTCCGATACACATCGACTGACTGATCCTCTGTTTTCTTCTGACGTTTCAGACCAATCTTCCTCTGGCTTCTGAAACATATCGGCTGACTGATCCTTTATTTTCTTTCGACGTTTCCTGTAATTAGAAAAAAATCTGAATTTTTCTTCTTATCTTCCTCTTTCTTCCATCACCACATCGGCTGTTCGATCATCTATCCTTTTCCGATGCTTTGGCTTCCTTTAGGCGAGCCTTGCCGACACCTCGGCTACGCTTCAGCTAACGTCTTCTGAGATGCCTCGGAGAGCTTCTCCTAAAAGACATCAAAAAACTTTTTCGATAATTCCTGGACTTATAAAAATTTTAATTTTTCTTTTTCTTTCTGCCACCAACATCATCGGAAGTCCTTTTACTAACCTGAGCCGACGTATCAGTTGGATTCATCAAATGGCTTCCAACAATTTCGATACTTCAAAAATTTTCAAAATTTTTTTTAGGTTTCTCTCTCCGATTTTCTTATCGGGTGTGTATCGGCTTAACCTAGCCGAGATCGTCGGCTCCTCTCATTCGAGACCCTCAGCTCCTCTCAGCCAATACCACTGACAAATTTCAACTTGGACAATTTTTGAAAATTTCCTTCTGCCTGTTCCTTGTCGGGTGGACTTCCGCCTAGGTTATCCGGTGTATCGGATGAGCTTCCGGCTAAGTCATCCGATGTATCAAATGCGCTTCAGCATAAGCCATCTGATAATTTTCACACTCAGAAAATTTTCTAAAATTTTCCTATCATTTCTCTGATTTTCTCATTTTTTCCCCTATTGGGAAGTTTTTAACTTGCCTCTGTCACTGATTCCTCATGGCTCATTGAGGTTGATGCTGCAATGTGTGCTCTGATATCACACTGTAACATCCCCGACCCTCTGACCGACGAAGAGGATGTTACCATACCATTAAGTATCCGGGAAAATAGCCCCATGAACATGTACATACATGTAAACTGAAATGCTTTGAAGTAAAACATGTAGAGATGCATAATTATTCAGCATACAACGGAAGCAAAATATACATTCAGGCATTCAACATGTTCATCATAATTCATTAAACATCAAATATGATTGCAGAGATTGAACAAAAGAATACTTATCTTATGAAGAACTTGTCCCACAACCAACTACGTCATTACAACGTTCCACCCAACCATAGGCCAGTGTGCTCCTTAATCTCTTAGCAACACTACCACCCCTAAGCTGGGCATGATTCCCCAAGGAATAAGGAACTAAGTAGGCTCACTCATAGCCAAATATACAAAAATCATTCAAGCCAATACAGTTTGGTTTATCAGGTCATCAGGGAGCTGGAAAAATCTAGATGCTAAGCTGGTGGGCTCACTAAAGAGCTAAGGATACCTACACCAGAACTAGCCTGACTTCTAGGACACCCACACAAACCCAAAACAAGGAATCAGTCCCTTCTCTACTACACAGTCCCTCATGCGCTGACTTCCCTTCCAGTACTATTTAGGGGTTGTGGAGAATAAATCCATCCCTCTAGATTTGTCTATGTGGCTGCCAACACACTGGGTTTATCAAGCACACCAAGCCTTCATTCCCACTCCAACACAATCCAAAGACCAACCACTACATACACACAAAAAAAATAACAATTCACAGCTCTGGGGAAGAAAATCAAACTCCATAGAACAACTGAGGTGACAATTTAGGTAATACCCAGCCATGACTGGGAAATTTGATTCCTAAGTTGTTCTTGGCCCTATCGTGGCCAAAATGACTCAATAAGAACCCACAGCAACCAAAATCGTGGGGAAACCAACAGTGTTTTCGTAGCTGTGTGAGGAAGGAAAAACAATCCGTGTGGAGGTGAATTCCAAGCATGCGCATGACTATAAAATGTCTAGGAACCTCAATCGTAAACAAGAACCCACAAGAACCCAAAACATGAATGGCACATACACAAGAAAATCGTGAATGCTAGAAAACAACTCTCCCAGCTCTCTCTGCATGAAGAAACAATGAAGAATGGAGTCATGGTGCTTTCCCTACCCACGTGAGGGTGAATGAATCTGCTGGTGGAGTGTGCATGTGGGCAAGGACTGGCAGTCCTACTACACACCACTTCCCAGCAATAACTGCCCAACTAACATTAGAGGTTTTAATGTGGTAGTTGACTGAGTGAGACAAGGGAAAGGTGAGTAAGACAAAAAGGTGGGTAACAGCTAAAAGGGTTTGTCAAATGACACTTGGATTTTCCCCAATGGCTCCCCAGGGTTAAATAGTTCCCCCCCTATCCTTAGGAAAATCATGCCCTTTTCATTATGGTTGCATTGACATAGCTGGTTGGGGTTAATTTTAATTAAAGTGCATATCTACATGATGCCAAAACTATAATGTGCCGGATATCACAATACACCATCGGCAATGATTTTAATCACCAAAACATAAAACAACCAAATTGATGGTGGGGCTTTTGCCTTTAGCTCCACACCACGATTAATTACAATATATACATCATATACATTTAATGCAAACGAGGTCAAAACCGAGGTGTTACACTATGTGACCTAGGATTTTGCCCTCCCTGAGAGCAAATTGAGACTTTTTTGGGTTCAGAGATATCCCAAACTGTCTACATTTCAGGAACACCCTCCTTAAGTGCTACAAATGTTCTTCATGGCTGTTGGAGTAAACCATGAGGTCATCAAGGTATATGATAACAAACTTGTCTTTCAATCCCACAAAATCTATGTCCATGGCTCTCTGAAAGGTGGCCCCAACATTCATTAGCCCAAATGGCATCTTGGCATACATGAAAGTACCCCAGGGAATGGTAAATGCAGTTTTCTCTTGATCATCAGGGTGTACATAAACTTGATTGTAGCTAGAGAAACCATCTAGGAATGACATGACACTAGCTCCTAGAACTCTTTGCAACAGATGCTCCATCTTGGGTAAGGGGTAGTTGTCTTTCTTGGAGAATTTTTTAGGTTTCTAAAATCAATGCATAACCTAATCTCCCCATTTTTCTTCCTCACCACCACTAAGTTTGCAATCCATTTAGAATACCTGAGTGGGATTATTATTTTTGCATTAAGGATCTTTTGGATTTCTTTCTCAATCACTGGAAGTAGGAGGGGACTAATAGGTCTTAGCTTCTGTTTGAAAGGTATGGTGTCCTTTTCCAGGGAATCCTATGTTGGATGATATCTATGTCATGGGTTTTTAGATCACTATATTCCCAAGAAAATACATCATCAAACTCTTTCATAAGACTACAAAGTTCTGAGTTATGATCAGCAGTCAACTTAGAGAAAAAATTTATGAATTTTGGATGACTTTGGCTACCTAGCTTGTGCTCATGGACATCAGGGTCTTTCTCCCTTTTCACAGGTTTAAGGGGCACATCATTATGATAAAAAAACTCTTCAAGGGGTACTAGACCTCGAGGTATATAATTGATAGGAAACTGAACAATAACTTGTTTGCCTATTTTATCTTTTGATTTGTGCCTTTATGATTCTTCCATATTTAGGTTTTATTGATCAATATGCATATCAGAAAACTCATCTACAACCTGGAGAAATTTACTGAGTTCATCATCATTTTCAAAAACTTTCCAAAACTTCACATTATCACGGAGGGATGGCCTGTACTTGAATCGGATATCATAGCTCATCTTAGGATGTGAAGAGGGAATGAACATACTTGTAGAGACAACAAGGGACTCAGCTAGATGGTTGATAGCTCTAGGTATATAGGATAGTTCAAAACACATGACAAAGTCCCTGAGTTTCCATACCTCATCTCTGTATGTCTTCAGCCTAACATTCTTTGCTTGAAAAGTATTGTTCACCTACTGTATGATGAGATCTGCATCTCCAAAGATCTTCCGGGGCATGATTCCCATTTCCTTGGAAGCCTTCACTCCCAATAGAAATGCCTAATACTCTACTATGTTGTTATTAGTCTTGAAATCAAGCTTATAAGACAAATGTATAGTCTCCTTTGAAGGAGAAATTAGGACTACACCTGCACCTACTGAGGCTTGAGTACTGGCCCCATCGAAAAACATGCTCTAGATAGAGGTGGTTACTTCCTCATGTGGCTGATAGGTAGGATTTGTGAGCTGTATAGGTACTGGCTAAGAATCATCTATTTACAGAATGCATGCCCCAAAGTCTATGTCTACTACATAGATTGGATGATTTATAGAATTCTTGGCATTAACGATGATGTAGGTAAACTGATTTTCCCTGTAGAGTCTCTTGGTATCTCCTCCAAACATTGGGATTGTAGCACATGTAAGATCCATATGTAGGGTGCCACCTAGTATTTTATTCCATAAATGAGACAAGAGGAGGACAAACTTGGGTGGGATATAAGCAACTACTATATCCATCACTATGCTTTTTGGAGGCAGTTGGGATAGGTTTATGAAAAGGCCTTTTATGAGGCCTAGGCATTTAACCTTCCTAGAGTCAAAAGAGAAAAGATTGTGGTAGCGTTTTGTAATGTTGAGGCCAAGCTCATCCATCATTTCTTTTGGAATTAGGTTGTGGGATGCTCCTGAGTCAAGAAAACAATTGTGAAGGATCTTTTCAGGGATGTTCAAAGATATGTAGAAAGGTGGACAAGACTCGCCCAGCTCTTCAACCATAGGACCTAGGATTACTGTGGGATTATCATCTTGCAAGTTCACAAAGTCATCATCTATGGGTGTCCTTGGTTGAAGAGGTTTCAGTATGGATGAATTGAATGAATCATTCTTCATAAGCTCTATCAAGGGAAAATAGATTTTTAACTTCTGAATTTTCGACTCAAGATTGAAAGAATAGGATAATCTGTTAGAAGTTTGTACCTCTTGTGGTGGAGCCTTGAGATGGATTTGATCATGGATAGATGGCTGCAATGGATTTTTCTACTATTTTGGAGGGGCAATAATCTTTTTTGTAGGAGCATCAATATTTCCAACAGGAGCAGCTAACTGCTTTACAGGGGCATGATTCTTCTTTCCGGGAGCAACAATCTTGGATCTCAGATTATAACCTTCTTGATCATCTACCTGATATAAGGATTCTTCAGTGGTCTTCTCATTCATTAAGGATTCCTCATAGACTGCTTGTGTCAGAAGGAGTGCTCAACTTCATCTTCCATGCAATGGATGTTGTCTTCTTCATCTTCTCCTTCCTGAGTAAGCTTTTGTTCTTCTTCTAGCACAACATTTTGGAAAGGAGCTCTGATCCTTTGATCCTTAGCTTGATTCCTATCCCTTTGAAGGATTGGATTTGGTGGGTTATTTCTTCTGTAAGGGACAAAATTAGGGTTTCTGGGAGCAAAATCATTTGGCCCTTTACCTCTTACAGGTATTTTCCCTCAGTTTTTAAGTATATATATTTCAGCTATCAAAATAACCAACATTTTGGCCATTTTCTACATTTTATTCTCTGATGAAGAAGCCCCTAGAGGATCTGAGGGTTGCTTCTTCCTGTCCATTTCCCTTAACCTCCTGAGATGTAACGATATTAGACTCAACTTCAAGAGCAACATGTTGCATGAGTGACAAAGAAGCAGATCTTATTTCTCTGAGAAGAAGACATAACTCGGAATCAAAGGCTTTGGTATAAGTGATTTTGGCTGAAGTGTCAGTAGGCTTGATCTTAGCAGGGATCTTATTGAACATCTTGTTAAATATTTTTTGTGAAAATTGAAACAGACTCACCATTCTCTCTCATCAAATTACTAAATTCTATGATATAGCAAAGGTGGTCTCTTCTTTCTCCCTGATGCTTCAAAAATATGTCATCTAAAGCTTCAATGCCAGCCATTGATCTAACACGTAACTCTTTGAACCATTTCCCAGCCTAACCATATAGACTTTGCACAAAAACCCTAGTCCACACATCTTCTTGTTCAATGTTTATATTCTCAGCATAACTATAGAATGCCTCTAAACTATCCTCAGTTGTAAAGTCTCCCTCCCCGGTAAACTTAGGCATATACTTTAGATAATCTCCAATAGGCATAACAAAAAGCGGGTTAGGCAAATTGAGAGGGGCATATCTGGAAATGAGGATCCTTTCCATATTGGTTAGAGGGGTAGCCATATTGGATGTGGGTATGGAAAGGGTAAAAGGAGATACTGTTGGTGTGGGTGGTAGCTGAGAAAGTATTTGTGGTATATCTAGCTCAGTGGAGTTGCTAGGGATTGTATCTACACAAGCAACAATGCTTGAATATTCCTCAACCCTAAAATTTTCAGATTCGCTTATAAATTCCTAAGAATTAGATGCTTTAGTAGAAGAAGATTGAAAAGGAGGCCTACTTGATACAACAACAAAAATACCTATGGAAATACCTGATGTAGATCCCCTTGTAGCTCTGGAAGTCTATCTTTGTAAAGCCCTTCCTCTCCTTATAATCTTCTCAGGATATGAAATAGGTGTCACTGGTGGCCCGTGAGGATTTTCTCTGGTACTTGGTCTTCTTCAAGCCACCTTATTCCAATGGAGTTTCCAGATATATGATTAAAACATAAACAATATCCCATATTTGTCTATCAACAAAGTAGGGCCTATTTCATCTCCCAAGGAAACTGAGCTTCAATCTCTTCTCCCCCACAACGGTGCCAATTTGTTAGCTCTCCAGGAAACTCTTCTAGGTTGCAGCTCAAAGATGCCTGGTAACTTCAATATTTTTAATGGTTTTTTCAATGGATCAAGTCAGATGACCAATAAGACCCCACTCACTCAAGACATGCATAATACTCGATCAAATAGATAGGGCTTCTAACTATGAATGTTCAGAGGGTTTGTAATAAAGGTGAATAGATGAAGAACTCACTATCCTGGAAGATTCACACAAAAAGCACTCACATGTAAATGGATGATCATAACAAGGAAAAGATACTTGTAATTCCAATAACTCATACATAGATGGGATGACAGCTATCTTGCATTAAGTAAACAAAATAAACATGAATGAAACATTCAAGCACAAGTACAGAACATAAATAATATGGAAGATGAACATATAATGGAAAAAGAGATTGTATTAAGTGACAAATCACATGAGAAGATTGAATACAATAAGTGTCTAAAAATATCTGAAGTTGAACCCTTGCTTCATCATTAGTCACAGGAATTATAGCCTTTACAAAATTTATTTCAGATCCTGAAAAATTAGATTGAATTTACTAAAAATAGATAAACACAACTGTTCTGCAAAAATTAGGTCAAAAACCCTATCTTAACTGCCACTCCACCTAACTCTAAACCTTCCTACTTCTCAAAGTCTTTAATAGCTATAGTGGACACTGAAGTGGAACTAGAACTTTCCATTTGGCAGATAAGTCACACTTTGTCAAAGTAGGTAGGGTTCGTGACCTTACTTCACCTCACTGGCACCTTAAAAACTGGAACAGACCCAAGATACTAGTGCCTTTAATTATTTTTCAACCTTATAAATCATCCATGAGGTGTTTGGATCAACCAAAGTCAGTTTTGTGTGGAACTATGCCTTTCTACATTGTTCTATGCTTTCGGTGGCTAAGAAATCAAAATTCTGGGTCTGTAAGATGTCAGAAGCTCTGTTTTTGGTGGCTAATGAACATCTACGGTGTTCTCCTAAGCCACCGAAAGCTTTGTTTTAAAATTTTAATCGAAATTGTACGCACACTTTCCTCTGTTGTTTTAATTTTTTAGGGTTGTCCCTTTGATGTCTCTGCAACCTGCCTAGGGTTTGGGTTGGAAGCAATATCACAGGATACTTCTGGGCCAAAAAGGCTCATTTCCACTTCTAATAGGGTTTCTAGCTTCTAGTGAGCTTGAGGCTGAGGGCTAGAATCCCTTGTGCGCAACTTGGACAGCCTGATCTTCCTGCAGAGCCTTATTTTCTCTTTCCTTAATTTAAGATTTCTCTCCTCCAGCTTGGTATTATTTCTTTTTATCTACTGCAGAGAGTTACACAATTCAACATTTCTCCTGGTTAACCTCTCATTGGTTCTTTTGACTTCTCTGCCCAAGAATTCTAGCGCATACACCTATCTCAGTAGCTGATTGATTTTGTGAGACCTGGGTTTACCAGATGAAGCTTTTTCCACTGGTTCACCCTGGTCCTCCTTTGTTGTAGCTGATAGAAACTCCTCCTGCCCTATTTGAAATTGATCTACTAGGTTAGTTTCTTGTTCCTCTTCATCTTCAAAATCAGAGTAGGGTAGGTTGAGTATATTTATGTATGGTACTGGGACCTCTTCTACCTTTTCACTGAAATCTAGGTTTCTCTTTGCCTTCTTGGTCTTGGGAGCTGGAGAGACCTGATCCAATGTAATTGGAGAGATGGCCCTCCTCTTCCTCTTACCACTCGTGGGAGTAGAGGACTTCTTTGAAGAAGACTTTCTTTTGTCTTATGGCTACAATTTTGTCTCAAAATCATTCCAAAATAGGAAGTAGGTCCAGGATATGTTCCTTCTCTATAGAAATTCAAGGACAATTAGCTTAATCAGGCCATGATGGGATATCCTTCCTGCAACCTTGGTGGGCTGGGATTTAACCTAATGGGACATTTTGGTTAGGCGCTTGTGTAGGTATAAAGGAAGGTTCAGTGGGATCCTACCAGTGAAATGGTTCATCAACTTGAAATGGTATATCATTACCCTATTGTACCTGCCCTCACAAGTTATATAAACCAGAATTGATTTCAACAAATGTTGCCATTTCTCCTCAAGCTAGGTTGTGGGAATGCTCTTCTTCCAGACAATGTTCTTGTGCTCAGGCTTCAAGTAAGACCTGAATTCCACATCCTTTGTGATAGTGGTTTTGAACTAGTTTTCCCTAGTCCTTGGGAGATCTATTACTTATGCTATCAGAGCCTCATCTGCTTGGAATTCCTCTATGTCAATCACTGCCTTTGAGCCATTAAAGGAGAGAGCAAAGGATTCTACCACTTGTTGATGGGATCCCTGATTTTTTTCGCAGAACCTGTAGCAGCCTAAGTCTTTGAAAAGTTGGCATACCGCTAGATGTGATTCGAGGTAGCCAATGTCACCCAATTCCTATATTAGGGAAGGTCCACCTCCTCTTTTCATCTCCTTGAATGTTCTTTTGTACCTTGAAAATTGAAATTCAAACCCTGGGGAAGGATATTACAGTGGTGGATTCAGGGATGGCTTGGCTCTGTGAGGACGTGTGCAGAACATGTGGAATGAATTGAGGAGAGGGTACTGAATTTCAGGGGGCTGATTTGAAATTGGGATTTGAGCAAGGTGACAGTAAATTCTGATGAGACCCGTGAGCTATCTAGTGTTGTAATCATTCTAACTAGAAATCAATGCTTTTTGGTGGTTCGATTACAGTCATGGGATAGGTGGAGGGAAGCAAGGGTTTGGGTTCTTTATCAATCACTTTAATTTTATAACGACCCTTTCTTTACCAAATCATGATTTATTGCAGGTCCAGTCTTTTTCAGCGCTTAAGTGCTTGATAGTGGCGCTCTTCATGCTGACGGTGTCTGATTGTGATGGATGCACTAACCATTTTCACCTTTTGGAGCTTTCGGTGGTTAAGGTAGTATTGGATCCAATTTTTAAGCTGCCAAAAGATGGGATTTTCGCTGGCTAATGAACAGTTGAGATTTTCTCCTAAGCCATTGAAAGCTAAACTTTGAATTTTATGAAAAAACAGAGTGCAAGGTGTTCCAACTATATTAAACACACAAAAATATTTCATAATGTGCACTGAAATCTTCATCACTATGCAAAAATAAATTTTATGAGTCTGACCTATTGAAGACTAATTTATTTAGGAGATAACACCTCCTCTTCTTCATAATAATCCTCATCGAGCAGTGGTACTATTTCATAATATTCCCTTCTAGCCACACTGCAACTCTCTCTCCTTATCACAATTCTCCTTCTCTTGCTCAACTGGGATATCCTCCCACTTCGCAGGAACCCACACTCTCCATATGTCTCACTCTCTTCTTCTCTTACCATTTCATATTATTCCATACATTCTCCCATACCTTCCTCTAGTCAACACCCATTCCCACCACACACAAGTTATTTATTTATCAAAGTTCATCCTCAATGCCCCTTTTTCATATAATAAAATTTTAATTGACAACTTCAAGGATATTAAATACCTACCTTGTATCCCCTTAGAGAATTCTCTCTATGTTGTACTATAATAGTTGATTGTGTTGAGAATAAACTCAGTAATATATCCCTCTAAAATGCTATCAACCCAATAATCGACAACACAATTTTTTTTATTATCCATGCTTTTTAGTCAATGGATGAGCTCATGCATCCAATCCTTAGGCTCACCTCCTTGGAATCATATCATTCAGATAGTCAACCTTGACAACCATTCATCCAACAAGGTAGGAAATCCACTAAAGAATATTTCATGGATATTAGAGAAGGCATACTTACCTAACCACTCTTCTAGAGTGAGATGTGGATCTACGTAACTAACCACTCTTCTAGATTCAGTATTGAATTCCTTAAGGAACCCATTGAAATTTTGGCCACGACTGACTCTAGAAGAGTGGTTAGGTAAGTATGCCTTCTCTAATATCCATGAAATATTCTTTAGCGAATTTCCTACATTGTTGATTGAATGGTTGTCGAGGTTGACTATATGAAAGATATGCTTCCAAGGAGGTGAGCATAATGATATATTTTTGCTCACTAATCTCTCATTAGTGACCAAAATACGCATATCAATGACCACTTTTGGTTTGGCGATTGTAGGTGGCTAATTTACGGTCTTTTATTACGCGACCAAAATTGGTCATTTATAGCTTGTCAGTTGGTCATTAATTTGGTCATATATCTGAATCAATGACCAAATATATGACCAAATTTAGGACCAAATTAATGACCACAAGAAAAACTAGAATATGACCAAATTTGGTCGCATAATAAAAGATCGTAAATTAGTCACCAAAACCACTTTTTGGTCATTGATATGCAAATTTTGGTCATTTATATCTCATTGTTTGGTCACGTATCTCTTAATTTTTGCTCAGTTTGTATGCGGATTTTTTTCGTTAATCTCATTTATTAGTCACTAATTTAGTCATTTTAAGTCGTTTTATGTGTGGTTATTATATTTTAGTAGTTTTAATGGTGTCCATTATTAATCAAAATAAATTTTTAATATGAGATTATGTTTAAATTAAAAAATAAATCATACATTATTTATCATCATCTAATACACATGTGAATTATGCAATGTCACATTAATTAGTTAATTAAAACACTTATAAATAATATAAAGTACAACCATATAATTTTTAAACCACAAAAATTATATTATATGAAATGCCAAGTATTACAATAAATATGAGTTTTCTCAAAAAATTTCTCCAAATAACTTTACATGAAAATCATCTAGTACAGGGATGAATTTTCAAAATATTACAATGGCTAAACCATCCCACTTATACTTGGCTGCTAAGCCATACCTAGATCTCGCAGAAATTTCAATTAACCCATACTTATAAGTAGCTTGAAATCCTCATCAGCGGGCTCTTCATACTCAATGGAAAAGCCTCAACAACAGGATCTTCATACTCAATGGCTCACTTAGTTAAGTTCACTCCTACAAAACCCAATAAAAAAACTCACTTGTAAAGTAGAAAAACAATGAACTGTTATGAACAAAACCACACAAATCAAAGAATTCCAAAGAAACACACAAAACAATAAATGAATAGCCGAAAAAGGTTATGATGACAAACACACAAATCAAAGCATGGCTGAAGGAACCCATTGAAATTTTGTTGAAGATTGTTGGTCCTTGCCTCAAGTCTTGCTTTATATACTTATTGATTTTCAGGAAGAGGGGTTCCTTCAATAATGGTTTCCTTTTATTCTGCATATTGACAACTTAACTTCTTCAGAAAAAACTATTTTTTTTCTCAGATGTCGAAGTGAAAAATGCAACCCTTAAAAAATTCAGATCTTGCAATGCACATCATTTATAATGAAAATAATTAATCAAACTAAATAGATCAAACAATCCACATTCCATAATATTGGATTAAGATAGTGGAAGAAATCAATACCTTATTCAAATTTTGTTTTATACACCTAAACGCAAACCAAGCCTGCAAATCACACATATAAAAACACTCCCTATGATTGTGCTTGATCTACAAGCCTCTGTCAGAGATGAAAATCAATGAGACCCCACACACACTTTCTCGTAGGAGGAAGTCGAAATTTTCCTCCAACTGTGGACCCTTCCCATGCACATGATAAAATTAGAGTCTCATGTGTGGGTACCACATTTGGCCTTTCAATGGTCATGCTGGTAACCATTCTAATGGTTCGGGGAGAAGCAACTCTAGTTGTTCCAGAAAAAATCAGTCCAATATTTAAACATGAACATCAGGGCATTGAATCCAAGAATAATGAAGAAAATCTAAAAAATGTAGTATGTGGAAAGGAAAATCAATCTCTTCCTTCTTCAACTGGTTCTATTTTAAAAAGGATCACGTTGTTTCAAATCTAACAACGCAATAATTTTAGAAGAAAAGGATTCAATATCTAGAAAGAAAACACTTTTAGATAGGAATTATTCTTTGGAAGTTGCAGAAGCCAGAAAAATACCAGGCTTCCATCTTCTACTGGCGAGCAACCTATTAGCATTGGATCTTTGTCAAAGATTCCCTATACATGGAACTCAGATGGGAAGAAAAATGGAATTATAGCCACACAGGGTGCTACTAGCAATGGGATGCAAGGTGTTGTACCTAAGAGTAATGCATGTATGTTGGATCATATTGATAATGGGCATACGACTTCTATACATTTGAGTATTGTTGTTTCCACTGAAGGGTACCAAATTGTTAAACACTTGGGAAACAGGGATATGATGAGCCATGAGCATGGAAAAACACATTCTCCTGCTAAGGAAATGCCAGATAAACACTTGGGAAATAGGGATATGATAAACCATGAGCATGGTAAGGGATATTCTCCTACTAAGGAAATTCTAGATGGTAAAAAAATCAATCAGGGTGCTTCTATTGTGTATCAAGTTGATGAAGTCCCCTTGTCCATTCATACTAATATTATTAGCCATTTGAAATATTTGGGGAATAATGATACTAAATTTTCATCCTCACGAAATGTCTCTGTAATAGCTTAGAATCCTGGAAATGGAAATTCCTTACTCTCTAAAGACAATGCAATTCTGGGAGTCTCATCAAAGATAAATGAACCTGGTAGTCTATCTAATCTTACAGAGGAGTGTAGTTATTTTTTGCAAAGAATGATTCAAAGATTCTTTTACACAGTAAAAAGATGAAACTTTGGAAGAAATACATGAATCTTTTGAGAATCATTCCATTGGCATGAGGGAACTTTCTACTTAGAGCTCTTAATGTTTCAAGAAGGAAAAACTGCTTAAAAAGGAAAAAAATGGTATATTCTCAAGTCCAAGAGTTCATCTTGGAGGAATTCTATGAATCTAATGAAGAATGATAAAATATTGCTTACATGACAAGATAATTTTTTACCTAAAAGGAAAAAGAGGACTATTTTAAGAGCTCAAGAAACAACACTTGTTGGAAATAAACCTGGAAGTAATGTTGTGAAGAGTATGTCAAATGGCAAGCACTGCCTTGATTATTTCAAGGATGTCAAGAAGTATGGATTGAAGGAATTTCCCATTCAAAATTACTGCATGCTTATCAAAGCTAAGGAAAGTACCATTCAATATCATTTGCATCTTGGGTTTGCTCAATGCAGTTCCAAACAGATTTGTACAAAATATGGTTTGGGTGAGGTAGAAGAATTAAAAGAGAACATTTGGGAAATTCCATGTTTTATCATATCCCAACACACTTATAATAAGGAATCATGCCCATATATATAAACCAATGAGAAGGCCAACTTGATTCAAGGTTAGTGTCCCTGTTTTGTCACTACAAATTTTTGTAGCAGAACCCATAGTCTCACATGCCGACAACCTTTGTACCTAAAATGGGGTGAATTTTTAGATGTTGAAAGACCAATCTCCCAACCATCCATAGTAATAAATTACTGTGAATCAGATACTAACCAAATATTTGTCTTCCATCATCTTCTTCATTGACTAAGCTAATCTGTCAATCAAATGACAAGAAAACATGTTAAGAAGAGACACACCAATCTCAAATAGATCATAGGTAGTCACTAGATATTAGTCTAAATAAGATAAATCTAGAAAAACTTCTGCAATTAATCATACGTCAAGGTGACTGCCAATGGAATTCCTTCTGGAACTGCAACAATGACAATGGAAACCTACAAACAAATACTTCCATTAGTATTTCTCTTCTGTACATTTTCATGTAACCATTAGACATGACACTACTCAACATTTTTGTAAACAAAGAAAATTGATTTTATACAAATGATCCATTCAAGCATAATACTGACAAGATACTGAAAGTAGCACATGCTGACCTACCACAATCGAGAAGATGTTAACAATTCTGTTAACTATGTCTCCAACCTTGGTATTTCCTGCTTGAAACATGGGTTTCCCATTAGAGTCTTGTGTATTTCTTGTAAAAAATATAATAAGATAGAACACAAACTATAGTCAATACAAAGTGGCAATGAAAAACACAAATAATTTAGAGCAAACAACCAAAGTTAGTACAATATCACTTACCTAATCAAGAGGATGACAAAAAATACAACTACCACTGTAAGTCGAAACTTGCCAGTAAAATTTGCAACGCCGTTGAAGTAGAATGTCATGTCCCCTCCTGTCCACCAGAGAGGGAACACGATCATTACTGCTATCTAACCAACGCAGGAGCATCCAGCTCGAAGTTCACTCTATTCAAGTCTGTGTATAAATTATCTATTCTTCCCAATAGCAGAGAAATTGATCCTGTCAGTGATCAATTTGACAATCTACAAAGAAATATCTTAGAGGAGATCAAACGGTGGAGAAATATCGCGATGGAAATGGACAGTCACAATATGTTCCGCATCTGGAAACACATCAACGACTTAGAATAAATGGTTCGGGAAGCTTGATTTTGTGGAATCGAGGAAATATGGAACTTAATCCCACAATTTGCATCCTGCATGTGGAATATATCGTTATGGATATAATTAGTTACAGAAATAGAGTTGCAGAAGCAAGATTTCTTCCAGGAAATTCAACCTATTAGCAGAATTCTTGGACGAATTTGGTCATTCAAGCCGTCACCAATCTGGGAAATCTAAGCCCCATAACGTAATTTAAAAATTCATTGAAATAAAACATACACAGATGCATACAATTTCAATTATATAGTGGAAGCAATTCATCCATTCAACACATTAAACATTTTCATCATATTTCATCAAGTAAATGAAAATGCAGAGGTTAACGTAGAAAATAATACTTATCTTTAAAGAATCTTGTCCGGAAACCAGTTACGTCGCTGCAATGTTCCACCCAACCATAGGCCAGTGTTGTCATCAATCTATCATCAACACTACCACCCTTGAGTTGGGCATGATTCCCACAAGGAATAGGGGAACACTAGCAGACTCACACATAGCCAAGGATACAACAAAAATATAAGGAAAAAAAACACTCACAGAATCAGGTCATATCATACACAGTCAAGCCAACACACAACTCAGTTTCACAAACTGTATAGCCAAGCCAATAAATAATTTGGTTTCACAGTCTACTACTAAGGTAACAAGCAAATAACTTAAGGGTTCCTTGGACTTACTCAGCCAAGCCAACACTCACATCAAAACTCAGGCAAGCGAACATACAGTTGGGTTTCTCGGATTGCTAAGATAATATGGTACACATCCTTCACTCTGTAACATAGAGAAAATTAGGTTGCATACCCCTTTATGGATCATGATAACACTATAATCCTATAACCAAGGTTAAACAAGGAAAAGTACTTGCATAAAATGCATAGAAACACTCTGCTAGCTCGGGATGCTGTAACACAACAAATAGGGTTTCACATACTCTATCACATAGAGAAAGACAGGGTTTACGTGCATATCACAATGTTACATAGATACACACTACAGAACCATTTTTCTGCCATTCCAAACAGTGAATAAGATAGATTCATGTTGCAGCATAGTGAATCTGCTCATGAATGAATTGTGAATGATCAATACGTGAGTGAATAATGAACAACCATGAACAGAGAACATGAATCCATCCAACCGTCTCTATCAAGTTCCAACAGTGTGAATAAACCCAACGTTGAGCATGACTTAGGGATGAGGGAAAGGAAACACATTCCCACACAGGTTTACTTGCTGTAGAAGCAAGAACGCGACCTCCTGATTGCAGACCTGCAGACTTGCAAGCTTACTCAGTCAAGCCATCAAACTACCATGCCTTTCTCTGCTCAAGGCATTAACTGCCTCAGCCAACTTCTGGAAGAAATTAATGATTGAGAACAAAGGACAAAAGGCAATTGAGTATTGATGGGTTTCCCCATTGATATCTGGTCACACCCTATTGGCTCAGGAGTTTGACTAACTCCCCTCCCTATCCCTTGTCCTTAGGAAATCATGCCCCTGTCTTATTATTATTGCATTGACATAGCTAGTTGTGGTTATTTTATTAATTGCATATTTACATGATGTAGAAAATTATATTGTGCCATCGGTTAGCACGATGACCATCGCCATTGATTTTAATTGTCAAAATGTAGAAGACTAAATCCATGGCATGGCCTTTTCCTTGAGCTCCACACCATTATTTATTAACGTTATTTACATCCTTTATAATTTAATGCAATTGGGGTTGAAATAGGGTTATTACAATCCCCTCCCCCTTCAACAGCATTGTCCTCAATGCTCATCAAAACTGAACAAAATGCTACCCTGGCACTACCTCAGTGCTTTACAAATTTGAACAAAAAATGGGTGTTCCAATCACATGCATCCTCTAGATCCCATGCAGCCTCATCGGGATTGTGGTGAGACTTTTTCATATTTCACTTGTCTAATGGTATCATCTGGAACTCCTCCTTGGTCCCACTACATGGTTGTCTTGCGTACAGACTCCTCCAAGTCCTTCATTGCATGCATCAGTACACACCATCGAGTCCTTTTCCGGTCCTGGAAAATCCTTCTCTGCAGCTTGGAACATCTCCAATGTCTTTATAAATCCAGCAATACCTATGCTCAAGCCCCAATAAATGATTCAATTCCCACGTCATATTTACAAGGTTTTTTTTTCTTTCAAAAATCATGGATGAATCACATGCACATGTATATCTACATAAAAACAATAAGAAGTTTCCAAGTGAACCAAATACTTATCTTGCATAAGTATATTATTTTGGTTCCACAAGTGTCTTACTGGGTTTAATACAACCATGGCACTCACAACCCTGCCCCACCTCACACCTGGGTGTGCATTAAAGGGTAGCCAAATTTCTGCAAGCCTCAAGCCACCTAAAAATATCTTTCAATCGATATTTGATAGCTCTACTTTAGAGCCTCAAACTCCTTCTAGGTTCTCACCAATCTCGGTGCCTCCTTTCCAGACACCACTACAATTAATTCACATGTCAGATTCATTCATATAAGGTTCAATATATAACACAATTTTCAAAACCATGGCTGCATCATATGCTCATGTGTATTTACATGAATCAACAACAACAACAGTTTGATAAGTAAACCAAATACTTATCTGTATAACATATCTCAATCAAGATCTGGTATCCCTGTGTTAGAGCCCAACACCTATCTGAGTGCTTAATGGAAGCTCTACTTAAGGCTTAGCGCTTCCTCTCTGTGCTTACCAATGCTTCGACATTATCTGTGTATCATCTCTCGACTGAGATTAGGTAGATATGCTCCAAAGCCTAACACCTCTTTGGGTGCTTAATGGAAGCTCTGGCTTAAGGGCCTAGCATCTCCTCCAAGTGCTCACCAAGCTCAGGGAATTCCTTTCTAGACATCAAAATGAATCAACTCATAGGTCAAATTCATTTCTATAAGATGCAAACTTTAACAATATTTTTTGAAAATCCATACTGCATCATATGCATATGAATAATCACAGAAATCAACAAGGATTTCCAAGTAATCAAATGCTTATCTCCATAGAATCTCTCAACCAAGAGCTAGTCAGCCCTGCTTCAGAGTCTAACACCTCCTTGGGTGCTTAATGAAAGCTCTTGGATTAAGGGTCTAGAACCTCCTCTAAGTTCTTACCAATGCTTAGGCACTTCCCTTCAGAACATCATAATACCTAGGTTTATTCTCTTCACGGAGCCCCCACTCTCGTGACAGTCCCATTACAACGTGAATGTGTGCAGAGAGAAGCATTAGAGGAAATTATTTGGGGTCTAAAATGGGACTTATAAGAAAACACTCCAACAATAAGTTCTTGTGAGTTGGAATTCAAGAACCAATAGAATTCCGATAAAATGAGTCAACCATAATGGTTGAATTGACATATTTGTCATAAAAAAAAAGTACTTTTTTTGTTCGTATTTTCGATATATCTCCCTATGTTTTTACTCAAATTTTGATTGGGAGAGCTTGTTGGATGCAAAATTTTAATTCCTCATCCAACGAGTACCCACAGTGCATACTTTTAATGGACCTCGCTACCCCCACAACAAGAAATACCTGAAAAATGTGATGATGATATCATCATCACGTTTTTTTAGGTATTTCTTGTTTTTGGGGTAATGGGGTCCATCAAAAGTATGCATTGTGGGTACTTGTTGGATGTGGAATCAAATTCTGCATCCAATGAGCTCTCCCGATCAAAATTTGAGTAAAAACGCAGGGAGATATGTCGAAAATACGAACACAAAAAGTTGTTTTTCCTTTTTTCCTCCAAAATTAATAAGTATTATTTTATTATTTTTCTTAGGAGGCCCATTTTAGACCTCAAAATTCCTCTAATATCTAATCAGATGTCTTACACCCTGGGCATCCCCAGTGATGCATACCGATGCCTAGCTGGAAGAAGGGGATGAAGCTATGTACTCTCGTACATGTTAGGATTATTAATCCTCCCTTGTTCATACTTTCTATTAGATTAATTAGCCTAACTTAGAACCTAAATTAATTAAATGGGTCCACTAGTGCAATTGGGTCCACTTATCCCAATGGGGCCACATGTGCCAGTCATTGAAGTGTGGGGAAAACTACTATAGGTTAACTGCCACTTACAACATGTGCATACATCAATTAGGGTGCCTCCTAGACCAATCCCTACATTTCAGGAGCCACTGGGAGTCCCGACACCAGCCTACTTCAGTCAGTTGGTGTTAGCACTAGTTAGTCTTAGTTAGGCCTTAGTTACAATTAGTTACTTCACAGTCACTTAGGCTAGCGCTAGTAATGCATGGATAATTCATGGTTGCATGGAGAGGAGAACTTTTCCTACCTACCTCACACTCAGTTGCACTAAGTTAAATAGTTGTTATTGCTTGTTGGAGTTATTGGTCATCGGGGAGTTGTCTATTTGGACTCCAATATTTATTGGGAGAGATTTAGTTAGATACAATCTTATCCACTTGGAGGATTCGAATTCATTACTCATGAATTCGAATTCTACCTATGTAAACTACATTGTACACGGATATTTTTATGCTGAATATACTATAAATTTCTGAGCAATACTTATATGTTTCCTGTGTGATTTGTTTTTCTTAGTTTGTATGTTCATTCTCCATTCACTTGCTCCAACATAATCAGAACTCTCTTCTTGAATATATTAATGGAATTCAAATTCTAATATGGTATCAGAGCCTTCTCAGGCAGGATTCATGCTTGTTTCTTCTCATCAAACATTAGAAGCAGCTGGGTTTCCATAGAAGTACCCTATGAAAATTTACTAGCTCTGGATTCATTTAGAGCAGTGGAGAGGGCGTGACGGAACTTGAAAATATGTTCATGTCTGGAGGAAAAGCATGATTCTAATAGTTCTTATGTTTTAGTGTTATTTGCAGTGAAATTGATAGGTGCTATCCAGCTTGAAAGAAGTATTTGTAGTCTGCCTCCCAGAGCAATTATGAGTTCTCAAACTCCTTAGCCACGGATCCTCACAACTTCCAATTAACTTGATTGGAGGATTGATATGCAGCTGGACTTGCACAAGCATGGCTACCACAGGATTATACATGGATGGGAGGCTGAACCTCATCAGCCGGTAGAGCGGAAGAAGTTCCTAAACCATTGTGATGAAGCATTTAGGTACTTATCTACTTATATTTCCAGAGATCTCCTCTTTCATATAGAAGGATTGAGGACTCTCGTAGAATCCATGGAGAAGCTTGATATATTGTTTAACAAACAAGATGAGCTTCAGGGACACATTCAGGAGAATGAGTTGGTATCTTTACATCCCAACATTTTCGATACTATTGAGGAATTCTTCTCCAAATTCAAGTATCTAGTGCTACAATGCAGACAGTGTGGGATAGAGTGGAAGGATAAGCAGAATGTCCTTTCAATACTCAGCAAACTAGGTCCTAATTACTTTGTCTATGTCTCTATGTTTCATTCCAAGCAGGAAATATTTCCTAATTGGAAACTTCCTTCTTTAGATTCATTCTCTAAGTCCTTAATCAAGGAACAAGCCAAATTGATTCGAATGGGAGTCATCCAGACTTCAAAGGATTAAGCTCTCTTGGTTACTGACTCCTCCAAAGTGCAAGAAAAGGGGAAATAAAAGAATAAGGAGCCCAAGGCAGCTGATTTGAAGCCTAAACAAAATCAGCAAGCTTTCGAAAGGGCCTCCAACTCTAGGAAAAAGAAGTTCGGAAAAACATTATGTCCCTATTGTGAAAAAGGGTATCACCTTGCAAATCATTGTATGAGGAAGGAACTTGATGAAATGTCTACTCTTCTCAAGTAGCATAACATTCAAAGAGAAAAATAGTTTGATAATGGACATGAAATATGTCATGCTTTGAAAGTAGGACTACCTCGGTCTACAACCTATTTGATTGATTCTGGAGCCTCCAACCGTATGGTTTCATCAAAGGATCTCTTCTCCTCTCTCAATGTTAAAGAAGGGCCCACTATTCACATGGGAGATTATTCCCAAAACCCAGTAGCAGGGAAGGGCACCATAAGAGTGAAGCATGGTATGTTCAGAGATGTCCTATATGTGCCCTCATTTGCAACTAATCTATTATCTGTTTCTTAGATGACCCATACTGGCTTTCCACAGCAAGTATCAAAAGGCGGGTGCAGCATTGTCTCACACATATCCTCTTCTTGCTGAGAGGTGTTTTATGATGCTTGGGTCAGATCCTCAATCCTTCACGAAGGCTTTCCATGATCCTAGATGGAAGGAAGCCATGGATGAGGAGTTTGATTCGCTACATGACAACTAGACTTGGGAACTTATCCCCTTACCTCCAGGAAGGAAGTTGGTATAGTGTAAATGGATCTTGTTATCTCTAGGATTTTTCACCTGTTTATTTTTAAATTTTTGATTATGCTTTGTTTTTATTGTTTTTAGTTTTGCTTTGTTTTATATTATATGGTTGATTGATTGCCATTAGGGTTTACTTTGTTACTTAAAATCATCAAACTGTTCATTCATTAACTATGAGCCCAGGTATGTGCAAAGGAGAATATGTTATATGATGGATTCTTACCACTGGTAGCGTTTTACTTATGGCAACAGAGTTTCATGTTCAGGGCCGTATAGGGTAAAGGCCTCTTAAATATGCATTACTAACTGAGGCGTGAAGAGGCTCAGGGGATTTTCAAATGTCGAAGGGAAGCAATGGAGAAGAACATAGACTGGTTGCAGTCTAAGATGGAACCTCTTACAAAAGATCATTACTTTATCTGCATTTATCATATTTCCAACAAACATTGCATTTAGTGCCTGGCGTCCAATACGAGCTGTATATGGAAGAAGCATAGCCAGTACATACAGGAGAGGCTACATGCCGAGGCCTTTTGGTTCTCGCAGTTTACAATGGAGGCGAGATACGTCATCAGGTGGAACCTCTGATAATTCAGCTTCTTCTCTTAATGAACCTCCATCGGCACTTAACTCTGTTCCTACATTTTGGTGGAAATCCTGCTGGTTTAGCCGCTGCACAGTTGCCACGACCTCTTACTTATGCTACAAATCATCAAATGAGAATGCTGGAAAGACTGAAGAGTTGTAGCTTCCCTGGTTGGTACATGATGTTATACCAGTACAATAAAAAGATGAAGTGCGTGCTGGTATGGTAACATGTGGTGGATTATGTCCGGTGCTGAATACTGTTATACAGAGTTTAAAGAAGAGGACCGTCATTTCAACAAAAGAGTAATCAGCAGAGTACGAGATATGGCAGCCACGATGCTTCCTAGTCAAGCTCTTTTCCAAGTTTCTTGTGCTTCAGCAGCCCCCAAAACATGGATTAATCTATCCCAGAGGAGTTCTGTGTGCTTGAGACCTTTTGGGATTATCAACAAGG
This sequence comes from Pseudotsuga menziesii, assembly GCA_001517045.1. Taxonomy (NCBI): domain Eukaryota; kingdom Viridiplantae; phylum Streptophyta; class Pinopsida; order Pinales; family Pinaceae; genus Pseudotsuga; species Pseudotsuga menziesii. The sequence continues at coordinate 516,055 of LPNX010034832.1, forward strand.
CC
>LPNX010034832.1:516339-587936 GCA_001517045.1 Pseudotsuga menziesii
TGTGCCTGACCAAGGTCTCTTGTGCGATCTTCTTTGGGCAGATCCAGATAATGATATTGGAGGGTGGGGTGACAATGACAGAGGTGTCTCATACACCTTTGGAGCTGATATGGTTACTGAATTTCTAAAGAAACATGATCTGGACCTTATATGCCATGCTCACCAGGTGGTGGAGGATGGCTATGAATTCTTTGCCAAAAGGAAACTTGTTACTATCTTTTCAGCTCCTAATTATTGTGGAGAATTTGATAATGCTGGTGCTATGATGAGTGTTGATGAAAGCTTGATGTGTTCTTTCCAAATTTAAAACCGAACCATCGAAATCGCAGGTCTTAACAGATAGAAGAAGGCACCGGTCTCTAAATCATCGTTGAACTGCCACATTGCTGAGATTCACGACACTGATTTTATTGAGGATCTAAAGTATCCTAATCTACCATGGGATCCTGCTCCACTCACCCAGAAAAGATCCCCTCCAAATCGCTGAGGTTGCCAACACATGTTTGGATAGATATGGAATATATTACAATGGTTAAATATTAAAGAATAAAGGTACCAAAACACCGAGTTAGTTATTTCAATCTGCCAAAAAGAGAATAGATTGCGCACCACCAAATCAATGGAAAGAGACCATATTGCAAATATGGATTTCAACTCACATAGAAAATCAAGGAGAAGATATTGAAAGATAGTAAAAGAAAGATTGGAATCATTTGGTTTTCTAATTATAAAGCCATGAAATCAGGTGAGAAGAAACAGAGGAGGTCCCAGCAAAGGTCTCGATTGAGGAGAATTCTCGAGCACAGGGGACTGAGGGGGTTGGCAGTTTTGGGGAATGATGCTGGATGAATTGTAAACATCTCTGTATAGCATAAAATCTTTGCAGCTTCAACCAGGTTCTAGTTTTGAATGAAATATAATGATGATTTGTTTCTGTACTTCATGAACTGTTTCTTTGGTAATTCTTTTAGGTATATGGTCACTCGCATTCCATTACTCTAATTCTTATCAGAAGAAACAGTTATCTTTAATATTCATACACAGTCACAGTTTCACTTTATGTTATCAGGATCATAGAATTCTTATTTTGGAATGCTGTATTGTAGTTTTATGTTATGTGGTTTCTATGATTTGTCTTGCAACCCTCATTGGTTTACCAGCCTATCTTATATTCTGATTTTCTTGTGAATACCTGTATGTAATTATCTATGACATATACCAGTGATATTGTATAAACATACCTAAAACTATATAAACATATGATACCAGCCTAGTACCTTATAGTACTGTAAGCATATATTAGTATTAGTTTGATACCAGCTGTTATTTTTACTTTGATTTCATTTGATTTGATCATTTTAAAACTAAGATTTCCTTAAGCTTGGATCCCGTAGTCTAGGTCCAACTTTAGGGATAACAGATCTACAAAACCAAAATAGATGTTGATGGGACTAGTAGCTAGAATGGACTCTATCAGGCTGGTATTGGCCATTGCTACTTCTAAGAGATGGGAAGTACACCACATGGATGTGAAGAGTGCCTTCCTCCATGAAGACTTGGAGGAGGAGATCTATATGAAACAACCTAAGGGGTTTATTGATGATCCTTCCTTAGTCTGCAAACTAAGGAAATCACTGTATGGACTCAAACAAGACCCAATGGCATGGTACTCCAAGATGGATGCTTTCCTCATCTCTCAGAAGTTTGAAAGGTGCAAATCTGATTGCAATGTCTACATGAAGAATAAGGAGGGGTTCTTACTTCTAGTTGTATTATATGTGTATGACAATTGGAGGAGCTAGTTGCTGAGCCGACTAGTCGAGTAGCCGACTAATCGAATATTAGGTCGGATGCATAAAGCCATGTTGATTGACTGAACCGACATGTAGTTAATTGTAACCATTTGTTATCATATATATTAGGTTGTTGAGCCAGATGAGAATTCGGTTTAGTTTTATGTGTGTATGGACCCTCATGTGACTTATTAATACAACTGTTATTCTACCTTACCATTCTATCTCTTGTGTCTATTATGATTATATGTTTCTATGTGTATTATTGGTAACCCTATGTGATCTGTGAGATTACAACATTAGTTTCATTGCCGGTAGTACATATACAGAATAAGCAGATGATATTAGAGCAAGATATTAAGAATTAGTGGGAGCGTAAGATAGGAAATTATTTGCAGAACTACGTAAGGATAAACATATTGACCATTTCTCAGGCGAAGGAGAAATTCTTCACTGAAACACATGATAAGTTTGTAGAGTCAGTACCTCAGCTTTTGAAAAAACTTCTGGATGAGAAATTTGGAAGCAACTAAAGACCAAGAGCTACTAGAGAAACTGATTCGAGGTGGACGAACATACTTGTTGGAGTGGTTTGAAAAGATCACAGACAAATTATGCAAAGAACAGGCCATGGAGGAAAAAGTTTCGGTCGAAAGCATTGAGAAAATATTTTATACAGACCTCACTGAGCAGTTCTTTTGCTCCTTACCAACCCTTTTGTTCAAATTCCTAATCGAGAAGGGAGTGGGCCATATTGTAGAACCCCATCCATCACTACATGAACAACCACCAAATTCTAACTGGGCGGAGAAATAGAAGAAGTGGAAAAAATTTATTGTAGAAAGGGAGTGGGAGTACTTTCTAAGCAAATAAATAGAACTATCTGAGCTTTCTAAAGCGTCGAGTAGGCTATGGGGGGGTAGCTAGTCATGTGTTGGGGTAAAGTAAAAAGGATTCTAGTCGATTGAAGAAAATACCATCACCAGCAATGAAAAGTCGACCTAAGAAGGAAATCTACTAGACAGTGACACATAAAAGTACATCAAATTTGAAGATATTTGATCTTTTACCTCACGCTTCAGTTGTCTCCTGATGATGATCCCAGAGTAGGGATCGAAACGTCGAGATTTTCCAAATCATCCAATGCAGCGCCTTCCTTTTTTACATTTCTCCACTGCATAAATGACTACTTTCAAAAAGGGAGAAGAGACTGAAAAGAAGGGAAGAAAGAAGAGAGAAGTCCATAGTGCTACAAAGAAGAATGACCACTGGGGTGACAGAACAAGAAAGAAATCCGATAGAGTCGAGTCATGACTGACAGGAAGAAGGTGTGGATGAAGAGACATCAGCCATGGAAGAAGACTTGTGGATAGAGCAATGAGAAGCTCTCCAACTAGAAATTCCCCAGGAGGTAAGACCTCTATCTCTAATAGATTCGAGTACCCGAATTCAGGCCATTGTCGAAGATGACTTGCGAATAAGAGCTGGCGAGTTCGGTATATGGAGCCAACTAGAAGACGAAGTAAATGAGGATAATTATTTACTAATTCGTCGACCAGAGGAAGGAAATTGGGTAACACTACAGGAATACCCTTCCAAATGAAGTATCCACTTTCTCTACCTAACACATGAAGGAGCACCTCCCCTGCCAAACAGCTTTGCAAAATTCAGAATAGTAGGACCTGCAGACACATCAGTGCAGTTGGACATCGACAGAAGGAGTCAACCTGAACTGATTGCTTGTCAGAGAAGAAATGACAAACAAAATGACCAACAAGAATGACAGTTCCATTGACAACAACTATGAACAAAGTGATACACAGAGTATCCCACTACCACCCCCAGCACCACCCCTACCACCACCACCTCTCGAAGGAAACAACGACACCGACATGGGTCACAGATCAACACATATTCCCCTCTATGAGGGTGATGAAGACCCTAGATGACACTGGTTCATTTGTGAGTCAATATGGGAGGCAAATCAAGTTACAGTTGAAGAGCGATAGATGACACAGTTCACTGGTGCTTTATGAAAAAGAGCACTGAATTGGTATATGACTTATATCGAGAGAACTCCCCAAGAATCCAAAGCAGACATTAAAGCACAATTCTTGTCTTTCTTTAAAACACCAGATGCAAAACTTCTAGCAGCAAAAAAGATGAAAACAACATCTCAGAAACATGTAGAGTTCATCTGGGAATACGATAAGTGATGGAAAGACCTCCTTAGCCACTAGACTATGTAATTGATGAACAATTATTAATTCAGTGGTTTTTGAAAGGTCTATCATAGAAAATCAGGTGGCAGATAAGTTTGGATACGTTTAAGACGTACGAAGACGCACTTACCAAACCTCTGCAAGTAGAGATGGATGAATATTTCCCAGCATATCCCATCGACACCAGGCTAGAAGAGTAGTTAGAAATCATGCAGAAATATTTAAAAGAGCTAAACCTCAAGAATCAGGATGTATGGTGCACAAAATGCTCCATAGTCGGACACACTAAAGATAACTGTTGACAAGACATAAGTCAACAGGACGTTCATTTTGTTTAGACAAAATGATTCTACGACATTTTACCAGAACATGGAGAACATACAACAAAAGATTTCCCATATAACATGAAAAATGGCAAAGCATCTTGGTGGGCAATTTGTGAGGTAAAAATTCATGCAACTGTCGACTACCACTTAAAATTGAAGAATCGACAAAACTATCAAGTAGTATACCAAATGAATGTAGTTTCATAGAATAATGATAACATCCAAAGAACCAATGATCAAAACGAGCCAAATAATCAAAGATACGAAGACCGTCGATATGAGCGGCGGTTCGACAACCATCATGGAGGATATGGAGGTCGAGGACGATTTTATGGAAATCATGATAGTCGACCACGATGACCCATCCAATGCTTTACATGTTATAAAGAAGGACACTGCTATGCAGACTGTCCATACAAGGATAGAAATGATCTAAAATTTTGTACTAGTTGTGGCGTGGGCGATCACTCATTAGAGGATTGTCGCACCATGCTCGACAAGATTAATAAAAAGAAAAACATTAATGTCTTGTTGTGTGTTCAAAAAGATGATGTAATAAATATAACGAACCTGCACATAGTAACCCAACATGGGGCAAAAATTGGAAATGATAATCCATGTATAAGTAGAATCAAAGAAAAGAATGATTATCCTAAACCGACAAAACAAAAACAACTATACAATGATGCATTAGACATGTTTAAAGAATTTTCTAAGCAGGAAGTAGTCGATGACAGTCAACAAAAAATAGTTGAAGAATTAATACATTTAGTACAGAATGATAAATCGATGTCTCAATTCATTGACTTATTTTATAATATGAAGCACAATAATAATTCAAAAAAACAAACCAAAAATATATGCAGTCTGAACCAAAAAGCCAAGATCGATGCTGACCCACTTGTCTATCTAGAAATCGAAGGATACCATGTTCGACATGTTGTACTTGACTTCAGTTCACAATTAATATTATGACTCGAGATACATGGGAACATATGGGTAGACCGCGACTATATGAATCAGGCATATACCTCAAGTTAGCCGACCAAGGAATGATTGAACACATTCGGGTTTGGAGAAATGTTGATATGACAATAAAAGGAATATTGAATAAAGTGAACTTTGAAATCATCGACCCTAAAGAAGGATCCAGCTCCTTCCCAGCCTTGGTAGGTCGACCATGGGGAAGAAAAATGAAAGAATCAATAGCTTTAGACAAAGAAAGGCTAAAATTAAAAGGGAATCAACAGAAAGTTATCGTCCCTATTCATCCTTCCCAAGGATAACCTTGGATTGAACCCATTGATGAAGAAGTTGACATTAGACAATTATATCAAATTCAAAATAACGAAGACTACACCGAACCCAATATTTATGGTGAGCTTCACTTAGGCAACCAAGACTTAGTAGGATATAATTCGGACATAGAATTATATGATTGGGAAGTCGAAAACTACGAAACTCAAGCAAGGGGTTGTTGTACCATTCAGGCTATACAGAAGAAACCAACCCATCAATGCTTCTCAGTATCCATCATCCCAAAAATATTCGAAAGGAAAACTAGGGAATACCCTACCTTAACCCCAACAAATACAAGTATAAAAAAAACCCAAGGTATAAAGAAAGAGAGTCCCCAATTATTCATATAGAACAAGTCTCTAAGAACCTAGGTGAACATGGTCGACTACAAATCCTGGTAGAAACCTTTACAGGACAAGATTCTCGATGGTGGGACACCCATCAGTCGAGACTAAAAACTTGGACAACAACTTAGAATTACTTCATAGAAAGATTCAGAGGAAGGAAGCTAACTAAACAGGCGAAAATACTTGTCTTCGTCCAAGGGCAAGACCCAGACGAGCACATAAGAACATACAAAAGAGAAAGGAGAAGACTTGGTTATAAAGATGAAACTACATGGCCACATCTATTTCCCTCGATGCTAGCCGGCTTACCAAATAAATGGTACAAAATGGAAGAAGCACAAGGTGAAACATTCCAATGAAATGAACTTAGAGAAAAATTCATCAAGGACTTCAGTTTTATACCGCAAAATGAAAAGTTAGTCGAAACTGCAAAAAAATAAAAGCATTTATAGAACCGACTAGGAACAACAGTCTGATACCAAACCACGATCAACCAAAAATATCATGCAATAACATTCAAACCAATATAATACCACAGTCGACAAGAATGTAAATAGAGAATGAAAATATAGAAGAAAAAATCTTTTGATGGAAATCATATCACTCAGAAACAACAAAACCAATTCGATGTAGAAATTCTAAAGCCTTAATGGCATAAAGAATTTCATAAACTGGCTAAGGATCTAGGCACACAATTAACCTCGCATAGAATTGTATATAATTAGCATAAGGAGAGAAGAAGAAGAATTAGTGAACACACATTAATGAATGATTAATAAATGATAATTGATATTATTACATAGGTAATACATACTTATAAAGGAAAAAGGAGTTGCATGAAGACAACTCAAGCTAGCTCATAAAGCAGGCTTACTAATTATGATAAACCCCTACCTGACTAAAGCACTTTCCCAATCTACCAAGCACCTCACGAATTAGCAATAGCATGTGTGAGTGATGATGAGTGAAGGAAAGACTTGCTAATCCTAGAATATGGATAGAAAATAATGGAGGATGGGTTGGCAACAAAAGCTTCCAGTTTCCTAGTTAACTAGCTTTAACTTATCCATAGAAAAGCAAGATAAATCAGAAAAAGCAGAATAAAGCAGATTTTGCTGTAAAGCGTAGTTATCAATTTTGGATGGCTATAAAGTGGTCAAGATCAACCCAGAATAAGAAATAAATAATTCCTAGGATATAGATGGCAAGTGTTGACTCTAAGGTGCAAGTGGATGCCAACTATCTAAGCTAGTGGGTAGAAAATGAATCAAATAATGATTAATTAATTTATGAGTGGGTTTATTATATTCCAACACCCCACTTTAAGCCCGAATTTATGATGATATCCCTGAAATAATCAGAAATATATATGCCTATAGGGCCCAGCAATAAAGCTATGGTCACCCTTTTACAATTTATCTTGTCCAAAGAAACGAGGAAAGAGGAAAAAAATCAAGGGGAAAATCCTCCCTCAAGAAAGGACATGAAAAACAATACCAAAAATGTTGAATTGTTGGTGTTGCTACTGCTCCAAAATAAATGCTGATGTCTGGAGGAATCTTCTTCTTGGGAAGAAGATAAATCTGCTCACCTGGATCAAGGACAGCTGTAGGACCATGTAGAACAACTGAGATCCAATGATGTGAAGGCAATACTGAAGGATCTTGAGACTTGTAATCAACTCCAAGATGATGAGATGACTTGAACTTTGAACCAATAGAGATGAACTGAGCTCCATATAGGTGAAATAACTGTCCAAGCGAATGTATAATGTATCCATCTTCATTTACACAGAGAGGATGTTTGGAAGTGATCTTGTAGGAACATAGAGAAGGCATAGGATCAAAGAGTGCGAATGAATGGGCACCATGGGTTGATCTAGCTTCGAAAGAATCCAAGAGATCACATATAAGCACAACAATAGAATCATGTGAATATAGTGGTAAAGAATCATCTATGGTAGAAGTATGAGAGGAGGAAAGATAGTGATGTTCAAAATCTTCAAGGAGGCTCTGAGAATGAGTGCCAAGAACAAAGGAGGAGCTGTAGAAGCACATGGGATCAATTATGGTAAGTGGAAAAACACTAGAAGGACTTGATTTGGCTAAGCAAACATCCTGGAAGTCACTGGGTTGCGCACCATCAAGAAGAGAGGCATGCACAAAGTGTGAGAGGTCTGGCATATGGATCTCAGAATCCATGATAGAAGACATAGAGAACACTGAATGTGTGAGTGAATCATTAATAGCAATAGCAGCTCCATTAGTCACTTCTTTTTCATCAACAACATCATAAGAAGATGAATCAAGATCTTCTACTTCAAGAGACACAGAAAAAGATGGCTCTTCAATATTTGCTTCTTGATTGAAAGAGGAAGCATTCGAATCAAAGAGATTAGTAGCAACAGGAACTGTATGAGAAACTTATTCTTCATGATCAACTTCATCAGAGACTGTAGAGGCCAAGACAACTTGAGAGAGAGAAATCATTGAGGAGCTAGAGGCACTCTCCACATAGCTAGAAGGATCCTCATTGTCCTTTCCCAAAACTCTATCCAATGTTGTCCAAAGATCCATTGGGTAATCAACAGAATCAATAAGGTAGCGCATGCATGGAGAGATAGCTACACAAATAGCTCCAATTTCTCTATCACAGTCATTCAACCAGTCACTTGGCTCTTCATAAGACTCTTCACCAGCTCCACTAGATATCTCATAGAGACCTTGTCTTTTTAGATATGAAATAATCTTCAATTTCCACTCTAAATGGCTTGTGAATGGATAAAGAAGAGGAACTGATACTCTTGAATCCATTCGAAGTTGAACCTGCAAAATAAACCTGCAAATCTGAAAAGGAGGATTAATTAATGAACTCTCAAAGATCTGATATCATGTAGAGCTTTGATATCCTCAGCTCTAATACCATGTAGAACTTGAACTTTGAGAACCTTATCTCTAATACCATGTAGAAATTCTAAAGCCTTGATGGCATAAGGAATTTCATAAACTGGCTAAGGATCTAGGCACACAATTAACCTCACACAGAATTGTAGAGAATTAGCATAGGGAGAGAAGAAGAAGAATTAATGAACACACATTAATGAATGATCAATAAATGATAATTGATATTATTACATAGGTAATACATCCTTATAAAGGAAAAATGAGTTGCATGAAGACAACTCAAGCTAGCTCATAAAGCAGGCTTACTAATTATGATAAACCCATAGCTGACTAAAGCACTTTCCCAATCTACCAAGCACCTCACGAATTAGCAATAGCATGTGTGAGTGATGATGAGTGAAGGATAGACTTGCTAATCCTAGAATATGGAGAGAAAATAATGGAGGATGGGTTGGCAACAAAAGCTGCCAGTTTCCTAGCTAACTAGCTTTACCTTATCCATAGAAAAGTAGGATAAAGCAGAAAAAGCAGAATAAAGCAGATTCTACTGTAAAGCACAGTTACCAATTCTGGATGGCCATAAAGCGGTCAAGATCAACCCAGAATCAAAAATAAATCATTCCTAGGATATAGATGGCAAGTGTTGAATCTAAGGTGAAAGTGGATGCCAACTATCTAAGCTAGTGGGTAGGAAATTAATCAAATAATGATTAATTATTTTATGAGTGGGTTTATTATATTCCAACATTCGAACAGTGCTTAAAGTTGGCACAACCGACAAAGAAGACACCGACCGAATGACCGTAGCAAATTTCCATGCTACATTTTCACAGTGCAAAGAAGAGAGTCGACCGATCAACGAAGCCAAGGCATCAAAATGGATGGATGCCAAAATTAAAACCAAAGAGTTTGACATACTAAAATGATGAGCGACCAAAAATGGCAAGAATTGGTGATTACTAGAGTGAAGAGAAAATGACTGAAATAGTAAACCTATTGAAAGAATTCTAGGATGTCTTTGCTCAAGACTATAAATATATCGAAGGGCTAGTCCATGAAATGGGTGAAATGAAGATCGACATCAAACCCAATGCCTGGCCCGTAAAGAAAAGGACATACAAATTATCTCACAAATACAAAGAGATTGTTAAGAAAGAGATCGATAATATGCTCATAGCAGGAATTATTTATCCGATCGACCAGTCAGAATGGGAAAGACTGATGGTCATCCAACCAAAGAAACATGACCTGACAAAACTGAGGATTTGTGTCGATTTCAGAGAACTAAACAAAGTCACTCTAACAGACCCATTCCCAACACCATATGTAGACAAAATCTTAAATGAAGTTGCAGGACATGAATGTTACTCGTTCATAGACAGATTCTTAGGGTATAACCAAGTACCAATAGCCAAAGAGGATAAAAAAAAGACCACATTCGTATGTGAATTCGGCTCATTCTCCTACAAAGTTATGCCTTTTGGTCTAAAATATGCACCTGCAGTATTTTCAAGAATTGTTGTCAAAACATTTCAAGAATATATCTATAAAACAATGGAAGTATACTTCAATGATTGGACGATCTACTCCACATTGAGAGATCATTGCAAATGGCTAAGGCTCATGCTAGAACTATGTTGACAAATCCAGCTATCCCTCAACATAAAAAATGCATCTTCCTAACCCCTATAGGAATACTACTAGGGTACATTGTATGCAAAGAAGGAATCAAGGTCAAATTTGAAAAAATAAAGATTATGCTCAACTTGAAGCCACCAGTGAATCCGAAACAGGTGAGGGTATTGCTAAGACATACTGGATATTACAGAAAATTGATTAGATATTACTCAGACATGACCTATCCATTGGAAGAACTATTGAGAGAAGATCAGGAGTTTGACTAGACAAAAGAATGTAATATATCATTTGATACATTAAAAAGGAAACTAGTCGAGGCACCTATCCTCATATTCTCGAATTGGTCGATCAAATCCCATGTTCATATCGATGCATCAGGCCTAGCAATAGGAATGATATTAACACAACTAGGGGATGACGGAATGGACTATCCAATAGAATACAATAGTAGAAAAATAAACAAAGCAGAACAAAACTATTGACAATAGAGAGGGAAGCATTTGGTATGGTCTTCGTGCTACAAAAGTACTGACATTACCTACTAGCCAATCCCTTAATATTATACACGGATCATCAAGCGTTAAAATACCTTGTAAATAAACCTTTGCATCATGGGAGAATTTGTCGATGGTTATTACTATTCCAAGAATTTGAATTCAAAGTCATCATTAGACCAGGAAAAATAAATGTCAGGCCCGACCACTTATTGAGGATTGACACGAGGAAGGAGTCGATAGGAGTCGAAGATGACCTTCCGGATGCACACTTATTCTGAATAGAAGCTGTTTCAAAAGAATTGGAAGACATAGTTCAATTCTTGGAAAATGGTCAAGCACCAGATGGCACGAGTACGAAAAAGAAACAAATATTAGCCATGAAAGCTGTGCCATACAACATCTTAAATGGATTTTTATATAAAATGGGCTTGGATGACATCCTCTAGCGATATGTTCTAGAACACAAAAGATAAGATATTATGCATGAGGCACACTATGGACTGACGGGAGGACATTTCCAAACAGATACAACTACCAAGAAAGTCTAGCAGTCGGGACTATGGTGGCTGACACTATACAAGGACTACAAAAGGTTTCTTAGCCAGTGCGAGCAATGCCAACGATTGGGTCAACCTTTTCCTAGTACAGAAATTCCCTTGATATCAGTAAACCCGAGTATGACATTTGAAATTTGTGCCATTGATTTCGTAGGACCATTCCTGATACCAACAAAAAGAATAGGTGCGAGGTATATAATAAATGTAGTAGAATATGTAACCAAATGGGCAGAGGTAGAACTTGTTGAAACCTATTCTAGTGAGGTAACTGCTAAGTTCATCTATGAAAACATAATTACTAGATTTGGATGTCCACTAACCTTAATCAGTGATCAAGGGTCACACTTGATTAAAAAAACCATCAAAGCACTAACATACCAGTTCAAAATTGACCACCAACGAAGTCCAACTTATCACTCTCAGTTGAACAGAGTAATAGAGGCATTTAACAAAACACTAAGAAAGGTTTTAACTAAAATCTGTAATACTGACAAGGACGATTGGGACGAAAAAATCCCTGCAGTGCTATGGGATTATAAGAAAGCATACAAACGTTCGACTGACCAAACAACGTTTCGACTATTATATGGCCAAGAAGTAGTCGTTCCGCTACATTTTTGACAACAAACACCTAGGATAGTAGATATCCTACACATCGATGTCGACGAAGGCAGGAAGGACCAACTGATGCAACTAGGAAAACTAGAAGAGCACTGACTGATCGCTATACAACATAAAGAAAATCAGAAACAACAACAAAAGGCTTGGCATGATCGAAACATTAAAAAAAAAATATGTCAGTAGGAGATCTAGCTCTGCTGTATAACATTCGAGTGAAAGAAAAACCTAAAAATCTACACATAGAATGGATGGGACCTTACATTGTCGAAGAAATTCATGCCAACGGATGAGTTCGACTAAGGATGTTACAAGGCATAGTATTTCAGAAACTTGTTAATGGTGCCCAACTAAAACGGTACCAAAACTAAGTAATTTGAAAATAAATAAATAACGGCCACAACTGTTCAGAAAAATCTATAAAATCTAAAAAATACAAAAACAACAAAAAGAGCCATCACTAATAATACAAAATGACAGGAAATTTTGAAAAATAGAGTAGACAACACTTTGAAAACCGACATCCTTGCCATCGGGATGCCATCATAGACCAACCTCATGATCGACATCGACTGACGACTCCAAAGGTCAAATCACACCTTCATGACTACGGTTAGAAGGAGCGCTAAAACTAGAACGCATTAAACGTGATATCAATAGACCATGCTGAACCATCATTTCCACCATTAATACATTCATTGATAAAAATTCCATCCGCTCCACTTATAAATACTATGTCAGAAAAATATTTCTTACAGTGTTTCAAAGAAATAGAGCAACCAAGTATTCAAAAATTTGAGAGCAGAAACCCTATGAAGAAAGCCTACCAAGAGACTGACAAAATGGCCCCAAAGCAAATCAGAGCCATAGTTGCTAAAACAAAAGAGATAAAATCTGTTGAAACCCCACTCGTAAGGAGATTAAGAAATATTAAAAACACAAAGGTACAAGAAACTTCATGGGAAAAGATCTGGGAAGAAATAAAAAAATGGGCCTATGTAGATAAGAAAATGACACAGGAAGTAGAGAAAATAAACCGTAGTACCATTATGAGTTACATGAATACACCTTTCATGGCGAGTTTTGGCAAGACAAAGAAACCACTGTAAAATTTATCATCAGTCGGTACCACAATGGTAAATTCTACTTCGAAAAACTAGTGGAAATTTTTGGTGAGGTCATATATAAGCTTACTAGACTTTCAAACCAGGGTGAACCTGTTCCTATCGGCATAAAATACGGATTAGTAGAATGACTAGCAAGGACATCAATAGGGAAGAACTCAAAAGGGCTAATGATCAGTCAAATACAAGCCCGTACACTGCAAATAGTTTCCAAAATCATAGTGACAGGACTCACCCCTATAGGCCAAGTGAGTGATCTGAAGCTAGTATTGTTGGAAGCTGTCGACATAATAGCATACTCAAGGAAAATTTACCGCTCTTCCCAATATGTCGCCGACATGCTCAAGACTATATTTGAAAAATTCAAGGAGTCAGTTAGAATTATCAGGTTCCCATTACTGATAATTTGGATAGCCATGTATCACTTATTTCCTGTTGGAGATAAGCAGTTCCAAGAACCATGCAAATATAACATACGGTGTTTCAAACCATTTTCACAGAATGGAACTTTGAAAGAACTAGCAAATGGCAAAGTATTGTTGGAAAATTGGTTTTAGATTCTAAAAATCCAAACAACCAGATGGAGGGTGCCTCAGAACATCCTAAGAAGTCTACCGAAAACAACACACATTCAACTAGAGCTCAACCACACTGCAGTATGGCACATGCAGGGGGGAAAAGAAAAAGCAAAACCTCTTGAATATTATCCTTCAGTCGATGATATTTTCCAAGAGATAGCTCAACAATCCAACACCAAGTTGTTGATACTAGCAAGAGACAAAGCAACAAATAAGCCTATTGAGGAACCCTTGACCGACCAGGAAAAAGAGGAGGATTATGAACTCTGTCTAAATATCAGTACCTTCATGTCAGAGGATACACCGATAGAGGATACCATTAAGCTCCAACTGGTGACTGTTCCACAACCCCTCCAAATTGAAAGTCCACCGACTGAACATCAGGCAGCAGTACCGACATAACAAAGTATCATCCTGACTCATCAATAGGAGGGAGAATAAGAGCATATAGAAGAAGATATTGAATCAGATAATCTAGGGTATTCTATGACAAAAGAAATTTCAAAAAAATATCAAAGGAAATAACAACCTCAAGAAAAAAGAAATCAAAGTAGGAAAAAAGCAAAGGGGAAGCATAAACTTATCCTATCAGAGTTAGAAGAAGAAGAAGAACTATTGGCTACTGCTCTCAACATCATAGAAGATGCTACAGTAAATAAAATATCAGTCGAAACACAATTCAAGCGATTTGTTGACTCAGGAGCAAAACAAGGCAGACCAAAAAAGGTAAAAACTACAAATCCTCCAGTCGATGAAGAGATTGTTGATTTAGTTTCCACCCCCCCCCCCCCCCCCCCCCGCCCCACTCCCATCCCCAAACTAGATCACACAAGAAGATATCCCACATCCAAGCAGCATCAGTCCTGTATACATCTGTAAAAATGCTATGTTGGAGACATTAAAAGAACGACTCCACCACGATGACGAATTCCAGGAATTTATTGAAAAACTCCCCGAATTATTCACATCTACACAGAAAATTACCACCAAACACATGTTAACCGAGCCTAGCTCAGCACGCTAGAACCTATCACAACAAATCAACCGAATAAATTAGAAACCAAGAACTTTTGGAAGTATCAGATCAAAATTCTTAAGGAACCCCCCGACAAAAACTCTTAAGTCATCGCAAGCCACATTTCATCCTTTACTCCATCAAGTATTAACCATCTGGCACTAGCCAATTAAATAGTAGGATACTTGGAAAAGAATGACCAAGAATATACATTAGCAATCAATCAGGATATCAACAACCTATTCTCTGACAACCCTAACAACCCAGCCAACTCACCACCAAAAGTCGAAGATCCCCCGTCGACTGAAAATATCCCGACCACACAACTTATACCAGACCACTTACCATCTCCATCACCACCTCCGAATCTAGAATATTTACCAAACCCTAAAACAACCATTTCAAATCCTCCATATACACATCAAGCTGCAAGTTCCAAACAAGAAGCTCAACTAGATATTCCCCCAACTAATAAAGTTCAGCCCAACAAAGATCAACATCTGGAAAATCAACCACTTACAGAACCAGAGGTAGAATAACAAGCTAACCAACATAGACAAAAAAGGAAGAGAAAAGATAAAAAGAAAAAGGAACGCCACAAAGAAAAAAGACTGACAGTGATCCACCTCAACCAACTAGGATCGACTACTGTAGTTGACACAGTGAAATTGAGAGATGGAGAGTTGGGACAACTCTTAGAGACCCTCGCCCTAGAAGCAGCAAGAAGAAGCCACACCAAACGAGAGAAGCTAGATAGCACTAAGAAAGATCAAATTGATTTTTTGTCAAATTGCAGAAATTTAATTCAAATAGTCATACCGGGACCATTAGAGGCCGACACCGACAAGCCACTGGAAAAAGCATATCAGCTATTTGAAAATGTGGTGTCTACCCTACAAACACAACTACAACTTACAAAAGAAGATCAAAAAGAGGAAACATACATATTACTAAGGAAACAGTACACAGTGTTCTCTGAAGCTCATAAAGTACTATAAGACCACTTAAAAGAATCCATCATTACAGAAGAAGTACTCTATAATTGGCACACTTACTATGGGCAAGTATTTCAGTAGACCCGTCAAACTCATGAACAAATCCAAGCACTATAAAAGAGGCGAGGCCTTGAAGAAACAATGAGGAGTAAAATACAAGACCAGATTGTATTAGAAATAGCCAAATTACAAAAACTAGAAAAACAAGCACATCAGTGGGTACAACAAGCACTACCAAGCCTTGACAGACTGGACACAATCTACCCACAGATGAAGAGACTATTGGATACAGCAGAAGAAAAGGATCAATTTATGGGGCCCAACATGGAAAGAGATCATCATATATCTTTCTCTCTAGGAGAAAATGTTGACTCTGTTAAGCATCACAACCTTGACTATCGATATCCAAAAAGAGCTACAGAATTGGACGGAGTTTCAGCACCAACTTGCCATTACAACAGAAGCCATTGTCGAAGTATGTGTGCAGAAACAACCAACCATACAACTACACGGTCCATGAATCAAAACCAAAGTAGAAGTAACTACCTCAGACAACGCAATGATTGAGTGCCTCCCATGTTTATTCGGAACAAAGAAAGATTTTGTTCCTGGGGGAGATGTTGGAGGAGCTAGTCGGTGAGCCGATTAGTCAAGTAGTGAACTAGTCAAGTAGTGGACTAGTCAAGTAGCCGACTAATCAGAGATTAGGTTGGCCGCATAAAGTCATGTCGATTGATTGAACTGACGGGTAGTTACTTGTAACCATTTGTAATCATATATATTAGATTGTTGAGCTAGATGAGAATTTGGTTCAATTTTATGTATGTATGGACCCTCATGTGACTTATTAATACAACTGTTATTCTACCTTACCATTTTGTCTCTTGTGTCTGTTATGATTATATGTTTCTATGTGTATTATTTGTAACCCTATGTGATCTGTGAGATTACAACAATGAATTGCTCATCACTAGCAGCTCTACTGTTGGATTGAGCAGCATCAAGTCTGCTCTTAATAAAGCATTTTTTTTCACTGACTTAGGACTGTTAAGACTGTTCATTGGTCTCGAAGTAAGTCAAAAGAATTTGGGAATCATGATCTCATAGTCCAGGTATTCATTAGATATGCTTAAGAGGTTCCAAATGGAGGATTGCAAGGTAGCCCCCTACCCTTTCTTATCAGGCATTAGGCTTGAAGAAGGTGTTTCCACACCTTTGTTAGACAACACTCTCTACAGACAGCTCATTGGAATCCTTTTGTATCTCACTCATTCGAGACTAGATATATCCTATGCTATGATTGTTGCTACCAGATATATGCAAGAGCCACATGAGCTGCACTGGAAGGCCGAAAATAGGATCTTGCAATATGTGCAGGGTACTATTGTTTATGGGATCCACTATGCTACTAGAGCACAGCTGGATGTCACAGGATTTACAGACTCAGATTGGGAAGGATATGGAAATGATAGGAAATCCCCCTTGGGTTTTGTATTCATGATTGTATCTAGGCCAATTTGTTGGTCCAACAAGAAGCAAGCAACCCTTTCACTTTCTTAAGCAGAAGCAGAGTATCAATGAGTTGTGAATGTAGCTACTCAGGAAGTTTGGTTGCATGGTGTTATCACTCTAGGAAACTCCTCCAGGTTGTAGCTCAAGGATTCCTGGTAACTTACAATGTTTTTAGGGCTTTCTGATATGGATCAAGTCAATTGACCTATATAACCTTTCCACTCTCAAGGCATGCATAAAAATCACTCAATTACAAGGCTTTTAGTTACAATTGCTCAGAAGTTGACAATAAAGTGCAAGGACGAAGAACTCATCAGGATGGCAGATTTACATACAAAACACATGCATATAAATGGCTAAATCATGATAAGTATGACACTTGATAGCTATCATCTTTTTATCAATCTAAAAATGACCTAAATACACATCCAGGCATAAGTACAGCAAAGAAAAAGATGATGGCTGAACAAATCATAACAAAAGAGCTTATATTCATGAATAAGTAAAATGAGAAGCATGAAAGTGTTATAGGCTTACAAATCCCCGAAGTTGAACCTTTATTATAAAATCAATCTTAGGCTTTATATTCTTTTTACAAAAAGTATAGATCCTAAAACTTCGATTTGTTTTTACAAAAATACTCAAAAGTGACAGTTTTTCCAAATTAGGGTTTCAAACCCTACCTAACTATTTGTATAACTATGATGAATATTTAGTTCACTGACTAAACATTAAATAACTGAAGGAGTTGCTGATGATCACTGTCGCTGGTCCACTATCAGTTAACCCACTGATTTCTCCTTGACAATTAGGGTTGATGACTTTATGGCGATGTTTTGTCATAATAGATATAAACAGACCTTTTCTGAGACTTCTGTCAGCACTTTTTATCTTTAACTTACATCCCTGAGCCATCTACAGTTGCCAAAATCTAGTTCTGTCTGTCAAAAACTTGCTTTTAAACCTCTGTCCACTTTCGGTGGTTTAAGATCCTTCGTTATTTTGTCAACTAGCCACCAAAAAGCTAGCTTTTGGTGGCTAATTAAACGTTATCTTTCTTGCCTAAGCTGTCGGAACCCCTACCCCATCACTGTGGTGAATTTATGCTTTCAGTAGATGGCGACTTAAAAAAAAACCCTTTTTAACTATTGAACAAACAACTAAAAACCCATCGGCGATCGGAAGCTCTAAACACTAAGGATTGAAACTTTAAACCTGAACGTTGCCTAGTGTTGGTGATTCAAACCACTAACTAAGCATCAGAGGTCGGGAAGACTAACCACTAAAGCATCGGAACCTCAAACCACTAATGCGTCAAAACTTCAAACCACAAGACTCTTCGTAGTGTTGGTGACATAAAGGACAAGCCCTCTCAAACGTCAGCGTCATAGAGGACTAAACCTCTGACTGCTGTAAAAAAATGTTCTGATGGTAGTCAAAATATTTTAGCAATAAAACAAAAAAGAGGTAAAGGCCACGGTTCAGTGAAATTCGGTGGCTAATGAGATGTTCTGAGCCTTTCCTAATCCACCGAATGTACCTTTCCCGGTGCTGCTTGCCACTGGCTTTTGGCGGTTTAAACCCCTTTTATCTCTCTTTCTAGTCTGTCGAAAGTGCCCCTTTTTGGTGGCTAATGAGTTTCTGTAGTCTCGCCTAAGCCACCGAAAGTGTTACTTTGACTCTACTTGCTCAGATCGCTTTCAGTGGTTTGCCTTTGGCTCGCGTTCAATTTTTTAGCCACTGAAACATAGATTTTCGGTGGCTAATGAGCTATGATAGTCCTCTCCTAAGACATCGAAAGCTACAACTTGTGAAATTTTCATCCAAATCAAAAACAGAGGATTTCAAACTATCAGTGATATTCATATCCTTCATTGCATGAGTTAAATTCTTCATACTATCAAAATAAATGATTTTGGGAGATAACACATGGCATCTTGATAGAATTCGGGATTTAGACTTCATCTACAATAGATCCTTATTGTGACAATCAGATTACAACAAGATCTCCAATGATCATGTTCAGAAGTAGAGGACAAAGCACATAGAAGTTCACATGCACTACATTCAGGAACTGGTGCATGACCAAACCATCACACTACACTTCTTCCCGACAGAGGATCAGATTACAGATATATTTACCAAGTGTTTTACTAAAAAGAGATTTTCCCTTCTCAGGCCTCTCTTGGGAATTAAGGCTTGATTCTCAGTTCCTATCTTGAGGGGGGTTTTCCCAAGAGGTTTTCCTACCTCATTTGTATTATGTCTCTTAGATAGTATATTAGGTGACATATGGTCTTGTTACTAGGGACCACAGTTTTCCAAGTTAGGATTCAGGGAGGGTGTTAGGATTATTAATCCTCCCTTGTTCATACTTTCTATTAGATTAATTAGCCTAAATTAGGAGCCTAAATTAATTAAATGGGTCCACTGGTGCAATTGGGTCCACTTAGCCCAATGGGGCCACATGTACTAGTCATTGAAGTGTGGGGAACACTACTAGAGGTTAACTTCCACTTACTGCATGTGCATGCATCAGTTAGGGTGCCTCTTAGACCAATCCCTACATTTTAGGAGCCACTGGGAGTCCCGACACTAGCCTACTTTAGTCAGTTGGTGTTAGCACTAGTTAGCCCTTAGTTACAATCAGTTACTTCACACCCAATTATTCTAGTGCTACTAATGCATGGATAATTCATGGTTTCATGGGGACGAGCACTTTTCCTACCTACCTCACACTCAGTTGCACTGAGTTAACTAGTTTCTACTGCTTGTTGGAGTTATTGGTCATCTGGGAGTTGTCTATTTGGACTTCGATATTGATTGGGAGACCTTGAGTTAGAGATTCAGTTAGATACAGTCCTATCCACTTGGAGGATTTGAATTCATTACTCATGCATTCTAATTCTACCTATGTAAACTACATTGTACACCAGATATTATTATGATGAATATACTGTAACTTCCTGAGCAATACTTGTCTGTTTCCTGTGTGGTTTGTTTTTCTTAGTTTGTATGTTCATTCTCCATTCAATTCCTGCAACATAATCATAAATCTTTGCTTGAATATCTTAATGGCATTCAAATTCTAATAGTATATCCTTCCAGAGGAGTCATTTTTCTCAAACGCATCCACCCGACAGCTATGTACTCCAGGTATGGACCACCATCATCTCACCTACATTACATACATGCATGCAGTTTATATGAGATGTCATTATAAAAGTAATTGCAATTATATTTTTTCAAACCTATCCCAAACACATTCCTCCGAGAAGCTATGTATCCAACTACATCCTTCCGAGGAGCCATGTACGTCCAATACATATTTTCATCATCTCACCTGTGTTTCATACAAGCATGCAGTTTATATGAGATGTCATTATAAAAATAATTGCAATTATAGGTTTTCAAACCTATTCCAGGCACATCCTTCTAGAGGATTCATTTTTCTCAAACACATCCTCCCGAGAGCTAAGTACTCCAGGGAAGAACCACCATCATCTCACATGTGTTACATACAGGCATACAGTTTATATGAGATGTCATTATAAAAATATTTGCAATTATAGGTTTTCAAACCTACTCCAGGAACATCCCTCCAAGAAGCTATGTATTCAATTACATCCTTCCAAGGATCCATGTACAACTAGTACATGTTTTCATCATCTCACTTGTGTTACATACACACATGCATTTTATATGATATGTCATTATAAAAAATTAATCATAGATTTTGAAATCTATTTCATGCCTGGATAAATTTCAAATTGTGAGATTTTTATCATTTAAGAAATATGATCTTAGGATATTTTTTCATAGAATAACATGCACAACAATAAACACAAGAGACAAGAGACACAAAGATTTTTCCTCGGGGAACCCATAAAGGAGAAAACCCCACAACCTCCTCAGAGATAAAATGAGGACCAATGGTAGCAGTAAAACCCAAAAACATAAAGATGATGTCCAATACCTTGTTCTCTCTCTCTCAATTGAGAGAGCTTCTCCTCTCTCAATCATGCGCCCCAGTGAGTGAGTTTGTGTATGTTAAATAGGGAGGCTCACTCTCTAATTATATTCTTTCATTCACTTGATGTCCACCTCAACATGTCAGCCACACATAACAATTACTTACTAGGTCCAACATCTCTAGGAGAGTCTAATAACCCTAGTGCCCCACAACTGTGGGAACTTTTCCCTCCGATCAATAAGGAGGGTTATCCTTGACACAATTGTGGGGACTATTTCCCCGACTTACAATGGAGGGTTAACCTTAATGAATTTACATGACATGTTTACATTATTGAATCTCCCAATCAGAACATCAGGGCATGACATGACTCAATTACATTATAGATATTTCCTGGAATAAACATCGGGGTACAATACATAAGATATACAAGTGAATACATTCTGAAGTTACAAATACATCAACACTCCCTCTTAACTAGGAAGGTATTCTCTCAACACAATTTATTAGCACAAGTATTCTTCTTTGTATCATCTGGATTATCATCAAGTCATCTTTGTCTTCAAGTAATCTTCATCATCAAGTCATATTCATCAAGTCTGGATCATCACTGGATCATCATCAAAACTGGATCATCATTGGATCATCATCAAATTTGGATCATCACTGGATCATCATCATCATCACTGCTTCCACTATCTCAATCAAATGGTGTTATCTCTTCATTCTTCTCATCACAAGAAGTTCTACAAAGCTATCCCTTTCTCATGCTAGTTGTAGGCGTAGCCTCCATGTAGGTATTCATCTTCTTCAGTGCTTATATCTGACCATGGTCAGGAACACATCACAACTTTGTCAGAAAGGCCTTCCCAACACTCACATATAACCATGGTTGGAAACTCATTGCAAACCATGTCGGAAGGGCTCAGCACTCACATATGTCCATGGTAGGAAACTCATCACACACCATGTCAGAAATGCTCTACACTTACATCTGAACATGATAGGAAAATCATCACAAATCATGTCAGAAAGGCTCTACACTTACATCTGACCATGATAGGAAACTCATCACACATCATGTCAGAATGGCTCTCAGTCCCAGACTAAAATTTCTAGTAACTGACTAGGTGCCTCCATTCTCCCAGAGAATGGCATCTTAGCACTTAAGCTGAGCTTTAGTCCCACACTGAAATTCCTAGTAACTAACCAGGTGCCTCCATTGTCCCAAAGAATGGCATCTCAGCACTTAATATGAGCTTCAGTCCCAGACTAAAATTCTTGGTAACTGACTAGGTGCCTCGATTCAGAGAATGTAATTCAGTGCTTATATCTGATCATGTGAGAACACATCTCATAGTCACCTTAGAATGGCTCAGCACACACATCTGGCCATGGAAGGAACCAATCCTCTCACCATGACAGAATGGCTCAGCCCTTACATCTGACCATGGAAGGAATAAATCCTCTCACCATGTCAGAATGGCTCATGGACTCATTACTTCCCCTTGGAGGGAACCTCGATTTGGAGAACACCAAGCTTCTCCTTGAAGTATGCAAACTTCACTTTGGCCAATGGCTTAGTCAAAACATCAGCTATCTATTCATCTGTAGTAACATACTGGAGCTTCACTACTCCTCTCTACACCATATCCATGATATAGTGATATTTGATCTTGATATGCTTCGACTTGTCATGGAACATCGGGTTCTCAGACAACTTCACACAACTTTGGTTGTTGCAATATATACAAGTAGCATTCAACTGGAGATCAAATAAATCCGACAATAGCTTCCTCATCCATACTTCCTCACAACTAGTTGAACAAGCTGTGACATACTCTGCTTCAGCTGTGCTCAGTGCCACACAGGGCTCCTTCCTGCTAAACCAAGAGATCACACCTAATCCCATACTGAAGAAGCACCCTGAAGTGCTATTCCTATCGATGGCACTATCTGCCCAATCTAAATCAACATAACCTTCTAGGTTAATCTTATGATCAGCCTTATACTTGATCCCATAATGAATTGTACCCTTCAGGTACCTCACTACATACTTTGCAACCATCAATTGAACATGTCTCAATGTGTTCACAACAAAGAAAACATTTGGTCTCATGTTCGTCAGGTACATCAAGGAACCAATCATCTGACGATACATCATAGCATCAACCGACCTTGATGAAGCATCACTTAGAAACTTCAGATTTGATGCCATAGGTGTGGTCATGGCCTTGCGGTCCATCATCCTGAACCTCTTTAGGATCTCTACTACATACTTCCCTTGTCCTAGGGATATTCCATCTACATTCTGCCACACCTCCATGCCTAGAAAATAGTGCATCATATCCAAGTCCTTCATCTCAAACTTGGCAGCAATTCTTCTTCTTGCATATTTAACAAGTCATCGACATATAACAGGAGCATCACTAGTCTTCCACCTTCAACCTTGAATAAAAGGTTGGAATCCTCTTTACTCTTAGTAATTCCTAGAATGATCAGTAAGTTGTCCATCCTATTGTACCATGTCAAACCTCATGATCTTCTATAGTCACTCCCTTTGAAGTGGAGCATCATTCTCCCTCTGTCTTTCATACTCTATGCACTGAAGCATTATGTACTGAAGTGACAAGTAGATTCCTCTGCTACTAATATTCTATGTATCCATTTATGATCAGTGGATACCAAGATCCTCTATCTTGAACTTTTTCAAAAGTTCTTCTCGCACCCATCCGTGAGCTTGTCATCCTCTATAGACTTTCATCTTCAACCTTGTAGCAAAGGTTTAGATCTTCATCAATCTCCTCATGTATGTGTTATCCCATGGGTGTCTTCTGAGCTCATACATGTACTTCTTTCATTTGCACACATGATTATTCCTGTCATGTGTCTCAACTCCCACTGGCTGCAAATGTCTCTTCATAGTATATGCCTTCTTTTCGTGAGAAGCCTCATGCTACAAATCTTTCCTTGTATCCCACGATGTTTCCATCTACTGCACGATGGAAATACGAAATTTCCTTCATGTATTAGTACTGCATACTAGACATCATTCTTCTTGAACTGGTCTCCCCTTTTTTCTTAGTTACTTCTTCATAGCTGGAAGGTTCTGCATCAATGATGTCGTTGCAATCGTCATATTATTCTTCATCTTGAATTGTCGTTACTTGTTCTTTGAAACAAGTCTCATCGATATTTTCTACAATTCAAATGCATTAGTTGTATGGTTATAAAAATTTCATAAGATATATTCATAATGAAAAATTCTTTTGCATCAAGATATATGTTTATGCATTTATTTTAGGCAATAAAACATACATCCATATCTCACGGAAACTTTCTAGATACATTCCATCTCTACCAGGACAACATTGAGATTGTACACTAATCCAATATGTCAGCAAAGAGGTTTCATTCTAGATAAGTAGCAATGGAGAGTTATATAGCACCATGAGCTACTTACCCATTACATGCATAATAGTAGTATACTGTCATTAATGCAAACATTCTATCATGCATAATACATCAACTGAATATAGACAAATGCATAACAAAACAATATCATGAAATGACAATTGAATAGTTATCTTTATTTGTTTCATGGGTAGACTCCTTCTTGATCCTTTAGCTTCATCATCTTCTGCATTCGTAATAACATCATTTCTTATCCAAATGCTAAGATGGATAAGAGGCTCTTCAAGAATTGAGTTCTTCATATTCCTAATTACTTGAGGTATCTTCTTTGAATCATGAAATCTTGATTTTTAGTTTCTTCGATCTTCTTTTCTCTTATTGTGAGTCGATCTTCTTCTTTTGTGTGCTCTTCCCAGAGTCTGCTGAAAGTAATCACTTCCTTCTGGCACACATTCCTTGAATGAATGAATCCCATGATCCTGGGAGGCCATTTAAGGTGGTTATCACAACTTCTGTATTCTCCACTTCTTCTTCTACCGCTTTGATTTGTTCTTTGATTTGAGAGACCCTTGTAAAGTATGACTGTATGGTCTCTGCATTCTAGATCTTCACATTCTTCAACTGTTTTCTCAAATTCATTTTCTAATTTATGTTCTTCCATTCAAATAGCTTGGTAAAGAAATCAAACATCTCTTTTTGTGTCTTTAGGGAAGACACTTGTGGTATAAGGTTATCCGCGATTAAATCAACAATGATATTCTTAGCCTTGACCAAGTTCTTCTGGTGTAAGGCTTTTATCCTCATCTCCCTCTGTTGAACTAGAACCTCTCTACATATGTAGGTTTCCAATTCATTTTCTTCGGAGAGATCATATACTTCCATCCTTGGAAGTTTTAAACTTTAGCAAGCTTATCATCAAGCTGATGTGACAGATCACTTTGAAATGAGAACCTCAAATGAAAATAGCAAAAGATTAGATCTTACCGATTTGAGGTGTTCATCCTGGTTCCAGAGCTGGCTCATCTAGGGGTTGTCAGAGAAACCCTAATTTTCAAAACTTGGAATATTTAATATTTGATTAGATAGAAATATATAACTCTTAAAGGCGAGATTTCCAATGTATTCCTTTTCTAAAAATAGTGGAGGGAAGCTCCTGGAACAGGAAGCCCTAGTTTTCAAATTTCTTCTGCATAAATTCCTGATATTGTTTCTGCGGTATCTCTGTAATTACTACTCCTATATGTCTAAAAATTTGCACTAAGGTATCCTCTCTTGTCCATATTACAACAGAATAGGTTTCATTATAATTGGTTTCACCAATTGATATTTATGAGTAATTTCCCAAGGTGACCTATTTCAGGACTGTTCAGAATAGCAACGTTGTAAGAACTTACACGTGTCGCTGTTTCATCTTCAGGGTATGAAACTTCTACCAAAGAAATTAAAGTCCTTGCCCTTTCTGGAAAATATTGAGAATTTTTTTTTGGACCTTTGTATCCCGAGATATAGCAATTATCCCAAGGTGTCCTGTTTAGGGTTGAATCCTAGGAGAGGCTGGAACCCTAACTTGGAGGAATCATATCTCCTATAATATAGTGAATCTAAGCATGAAACTTGGATACAATGTACATAAGGAATTTATATTTTACCTGTGAATGTTTCGGCCCTTGATACTTCTGAAATCCAGAGATATAGTGAATGTACCGAAACTTATCAGTTTTAGTATTTAGGGTTTTTCCAGCCTGTGGTCAAATTAGGGTTTGAATTTCCTGTAGTTACACCCAACAAAAAATATCGACCTAGGTATCTAAACTTCTATTTTGATGAGGAGATCAATCCTATGCCGAGATCACTCAAAAATTTCTCTTCTGTAAAAAGACCTAATTTCCTGCACCAAAAACTAAAAATGCTCAAAATCAAATTCTTCTTCGACATAAAGATGCGCCCTTCAATGAAGAGTCATCCTAGCATACTTTTGTTGATGGATTCTAGAGAGAGACCCAAAAATTAAGAAGCCTAGCTTCTATAGCTGCACAATGTCTTCTTCTCAGGTTAGCTCTGATACCATGTTAGAGTTTTATCATTTAAGCAATATGATCTTAGGATCTTATCTGAGAGAATAACATGCACAACAATAAACACGAGACAAGAGACACAAATAATTTTCCTTAGGGAAACCATAAAGTAGAAAATATTGCAACTTCCTTAAAGATAGAATGAGGACCGATGGCAGTAGTAAAACCCAAAAACATAAAGATGATCTCCAATAGCTTGTTCTCTCTCTCTCTCTCACTTGAGAGAGCTTCTCCTCTCTCACTCATGCACCCAAGTGAGTGAGTGTGTGTATGTTAAATAGAGAGGCTCACTCTCTATTTATATTCTTTCGTTCACTTGATGTCCACTTCACCATGTCATCCCCACTTAACAATTACTTACTAGGGCCGGCATCTCTAGCAGAGTCTAACAACCCTAATTCCCCACAATTGTGGGGACTTTTCCCTCCGATCAATAAGGAGGGTTAACCTTGACACAATTGTGGGGACTATTTCCCCGACTTACAATGGAGGGTTAACCTCAATGACTTTACATAACTTGTTTACATTATTGAATCTCCCGATCAGGACATCGGGGCATGGAATGAATCAATTACATTATAGATACCTCCCAGAATAAACATTGGGGTACAATACATAAGATATACAAGTGAATACATTCTGAATTTACAAATACGTCAACACAAATTATCAAATGATTAATAACATTGATAGTCAACCCCAAAATTTGAATTCAGAATTTTGCTTCCCACAGAAAATCGGATTTTGTAACCATGACATCATCCTCATATTGTTTGGCTTTTGCAAGTGGGGAGTACTCATCCCTAACTTACACGTGATACCCAGAGCCTGGACATTCACATACAAAATTCCTTCTTGACACCATTTATATCTGCCAAATAGTTAATAATATTCAATTAACAAAAAAATTTAAAATCTGAAGTTGAAAATCTATTCTATTCAAAAGTTTGATTTCATTCATGAGATCCTTCTCATAGCACATGGCAGTTTCCTGCCTTGGTTGCAGTGGGTAAAACCAGACTTCTCTGCTCCAGTCATTCTACCTACAGTCTTTAGGAATGGCCATTTCCTCATGGGACTACAAGTTCACATGCAGGCTTCCTCAGCTTATACATAGATTCAACTTTTCCTATAGAATATCCTTCAGTGAACCTCCTATAGTATCCTGTAAGTCCCACAAAATATCGTAGATATATTAAATTTCTTGGAGCAGTCCAACTCATCATGGACTCAATATTTTTAGGTTCTATAGATATTCCTTTATCTAAGATAATGTGACCCAAATGATGAACTCCATATTCATTTAATTCATAGCTCCTCAACTTTGCATACAACTGATGCTTCCTAAGCAATTTCAAAATCAGCCTCAACTGTTCCACATGTTTTTTCTCATCCTTTGAATAAGTAAGAATGTTATCAAGGAAAACACAAACAAACTTTCCCAAGTACTTGCTGAAAATATTATTCCTAAGGCATATAAATGTAGTTGGTGCATTTGTGAACCCAAATGGTACCATTACAAACTCATAAGATTCATACCTTGCTCCGAAGGTTTCCTTATGAACATCTTCATTCCTGATCCTTACCTGTTGGTCATGAGACCTTTAGTCAATCTTGGAAAAAACCTTCGTTCCTCTCATTTTATCAAACAAGTCATCAATTCTAGGAAAATGATACTTGTCCTTCACAGTGACTTTGCTCAACTGCCCATAATCAATACACAACCAAAATGTACTATCTTTATTTTTCACAAATAGAGATGGTGTTTCCCAAGGAGACACACTTGGTCTAAGGTACTTATTTTCCAATAGCTCTTGTAGCTATATGTTTATCTCTAACTGTTCTAGTTTGTTCATCCTACAGGATGTCTGGGACACTAATGCAGCTCTAGGCACAAGCTCAAAGGTAAAATTAATGTCACTCCTTGGAGGAAGCCTTGGAATTTCATCAACAAGAACATTCTTTACTTCTTGTAGCATATGAAAGACCTCCAGCCTAGGAGTATCATACTCCATTTCCTACAAAACATGAGATGCATACACTCTGCAACCTTTCCCATAGAACTTGTTCAGCTGCATTGCTGAAGACTTCTTTCCATAGATCACTTTTGGAATTCCTTTCACAACCCTTAGGTTTCCTTCTTCATCCAAGCACTCAAAAGTCTTGTTGTAACAATAAATATTTGCTCTATGTGCTTCCAAATAACTCATTCCAATGAGGACATCATATGATCCAAGTGGCATAACATTCATATCTACACAGGTGAGCAACCCATCCATGACCAATGGACATTTCATTACCACCTCACTGACATCCTTCTGGATTCCAGTGGCTAGTTGGAGTAAACATGATCTTCTATGATTTGATTTCTTCAAAGTGCACATCTCAGTAAGTCTAGGGGTGATATAGCTATGAGTCGATCCAGGGTCGATCACAACTGAAAGAGTCTGTGCAGCAATCTCACCATCAACTTCCACCACAGTTGAGTTATGAATTTCCTGGTGGTCTTCTAACATTGTACAAATTTTAGGAATGATCCTTGCTTCCTGACCCACATTTTCAGATTCTTGGGTGCTAGGGACTTGAGCCTCATTCCTATTCTCAAGTGGACAATACCTGTGCAGATGGGGTCCTTCACATCCCCAACATTTGAGAGGTTCCTTTGGATTTTTCCTCATCACTCTGGTCGGATCAATCACAACTTGGGATGGCTTCCTTTGCTGCATTGAGAGGTGAGGAGGTTTGAAACCTTTCTTCCTTGGGTTAAGCTTCTCATTCTTCTCTTGGGAAATTTTCCTACTCCCTTCTACCTCTGTTAATGGATGCCCATAGTTTATCTGCCTTTGGAGATCTGCCAAAATCTGTAGCATGGTGGTAGTCAACTCGTTTTTCTCTACCAGAGCCTTTACCAGCCTTTTATTTTATTCTTTGCAATCCTGATTTGGGGAACTCTCCTATTCCTGATTCTCAAGAGCTTCAGTTCCATGACCTTGGATATTGTAAGCTGGCCTTACACATCATTCCCCATGTGGAAAAATCCGCCGCAAATGGGGTCCTCCACATATCCAACATCGGAGTGGATTTCTTCTCTGTTATGGATCTCTTGGCTTCCCCCCCATAGTATATTCCCTGTGCCCACAGGGATCCTATTCATCATCCATGTTGTTGATATTCTTGGCACTAGACTTCTTTGACCCTCTTGGTCGGACCAAGATCAACTTTTCAATCTGCACTATGACTTTGCAAATTGTGTTAACAACAACATTTGTTAGTCAATCTCATAAATTCAAAAAATTACTTACCAATTTCATCTTGCAGGAATGAATGGTCAATGTGTCTTTCGTCGGTTTGGCTAAGTTTAGTAATTCTTCTAAATAGGACTCTTTCTTGCTGTAGTTTTCTTTCTACAACCAATTTCCTTGGCACATTTATACCAATGTTGCAACCAGCAGCTCTGTCAAATCACAACTTGGTTGTTCTTTTCCTTTTTTATATGTTCAACTTGGCCCATTTAGACCTTAGTACTGCAACCTTTGCTATGATACGACATTGTCACATCCCCTCCCATTGACCAGAGAGGGAATGTGATCATTACCACTATATAACTGATGCAGGAGCATCCAACTCGAAGTTCACTCTATTTAAGTATGTGTATAAATTCTCTAATATTCCCAATAGCATAGAAATTGATCATGTCAATTATCAATTCGACGATCTATGAAGAAATATCTCAGAGGAGATCGAATGGCGGAGAAATATTACGACGAAAATTGACGGCCACAATATGTTCTGCATCTCGAAACAGATCAATAGCTGATAATCAACCCAAAAGAATCAATGGTGTGGGAATCTTGAGTTTGCAGAATCAAGGAAATATGGAAATTGCGATCCCGCATCCTGCATCCTGCATGTGGAATAGACCATTGCAGATATAATTAGTTGCGGAAATAGAGTTATGGAAGGAATATTTATGCCAAGAAATTCAACCTGTTAGCAGAAGTCTTGGACGGATTTGGTCATTCAAGCCATCACCAATCCGAGAGATCTAAGCCCCATAACATAATTTAAAAATCCATTGAAACAAAACATACACAAATGTATACAATTTCAATTATATAGCGAAAGCAATTCATCCATTCAACACATTAAACATGTTCATCATATTTCATCAAGAAAATAAAAATGCAGAGATTAATGTAGACAAGAATACTTATCTTGAAAGAAGCTTGTCCCGCAATCAGCTACGTCACTGCAACATTCCACCCAACCATAGGACAATGTGCCCTTCAATCTATTAGCAACACTGCCATGCCCGATATGGGCATGTTTCCCATAAGGAATAAGGGAACACTAGCATACTCACACATAGACAAGGATACATAAAAAAACTCAGGAAAACCAACACTCATAGAATCAGGTCATATGATACATAGTCAAGCCAACACACAGCTTGTTTTCACAAGCTGTACATTCAAGCCAATAAACAATTGGGTTTCACAGTCTACTCCTAAGGTTACAAGCCAATAACTTAAGGGTTCCTTGGACTTACTCAGCCAATCCAACACTCACATCAAAACTCAGGAAAAACAACCTACAGTTGGGTTTCTCGGACTGCTAAGGTAACATGCTACACATCATTAATTCTGTAACACAGATAAAATCGGGTCTCATACCCCTCTATGGGTCAGGATAACACTATAATTCTAAAACCAAGTTTCAGCAAGGGAAAATACTTACAGAAAATGCATAGCAACTCTCTGCTAGCTCAGGATGCTATAACACAACAAACAAGGTTTCACACACTTTGTCACATAGATAAAGACAATTTTTATGTGCATATCACAATGTCACGTAGATACACACAGCGAAACCATACTTTTTCCACTCTAGACAGTAAATAATATAGACTCACACTGCACTATAGTGAATCTTCTTCTGAATGAATCGTGAATGCTCAATACGTGAGTGAATATTTAATAGCCATGAACATGGCACACTACCCCCTCCAACCAGCTCTACCAAGTTCCAAAAGCACAAATGAACCCAACGTTTAGCGTGACTCATGGATGGGGTAATGGGAACACATTCCCACATAGGTTTACTTGCTACAAAAGCAAGAATGTGGCCTCCCAGATGCAGACCTATAGACTTGCAGGTTTGTTCAGTCAAGCCATCAGACTTCCCTTACGTTGCTCAAGGAATTAACTTCCTCGACCAACTTCTGGAAGAAATTAATGATTTAGAACAGAGGACAAAAGGTAGCTAAGGATTCATGGATTTCCCTATTGACATCTAGTCACACCCTATTGGTTCAGGAGTTTGACTAACTCCCCTCGATATCCTTTGTCCTTAGGAAATCATGCGCTCATCTCATTATTGTTGCATTGGCATCGCTGGTTGTGGGTATTTTATTAATTGCATATTTACATGATGTATAAAATTATATTGTGCCATTGGCTAGCACGATGACCATCGACATCAATTTCAATTGTCGAAACGTAGAAGACTAAATCCATGGTGGGGCCTTTTCCTTGAGCTCCACACCATGATTTATTAATGCTATTTACAACCTTTATAATTTAATGCAATTAGGGTTGAAACCAGGGTATTACATGGACCTATGATAAATAAGGACTCTCTGTGAGTGTGAGATTTGTGATAATACCACTCATGGCAAAGAATAGAATGAAAATTAAACAAGTCAGGGAAGACAGACCTGTAGGGGAGTTTCTTCCCCATTATCCTTTGATACGCTAGCCATCACTAAATCCCACTCTGGTTACCTGATATAAGGAAACAGAAGTCCAAATCAACGTCCCTACTATCAAAGAGAGTAGAAAACACTAACGATAGAGAAACCAGATATTTCAAAATCTCAATTAGGAAGCATAAATCTTTCAAAAGGAACAAACATGCATAACAACTCACTATTATCGTACCATATCCATCTACACCATAACAACCAGACATCATAAAGGGTTTTTTCTGGTCTTTATAAACCTAGAAGGAAAACAAAGAGATAGTCATAGCCTGGAAAAAATCTTACAAACTTTATCATCACAAGCTTCTGGGAAAATTCACTCCTTGCTAATGAGACAAGAAACTAAGAGACCAACAAGGGAGGCACATACAAATTTTCTTTCCCCAGTCATACTAGATTGATCACTTGACAGAGAATGTCCAGTTTTAAGAATGCCATCTGGAGGGACCTGAAAAGGAAAGATGCATCTTTCAAAGGATATTTATTCAATTTTTAAATGAAGCAGGGCATTGATTCTATTATTACAAAGGGAATTTTAATATACCTGGTCACCAATATTGAGGATTACAACATCACCAATGATAAGATCAAAGATGGAAACTTTACACCTTCTTGCACCTATGATCATGTAAAAAGAAAATGAAAAATAGTGCCTAATTTTAATATTTAAAAGCGAATCTCAAGCAATTTACTTAAAAGAGACAAGTATTTTGTGACAGGAGATGCACCTGAAGTTGAATGTTTCGCTTCTCTTCAATCATATTTTGGAACTGGAGAGATTGTTTGTAATCATTGGTTGTTGCAAATAAAGAGGTATAATCATTGACATGTGCATAAATAGAGAATTTTCCATAAATATGACAAAGGAATTCAATGTCTAAATGATGGGTATTTTTCAAACATATTACCATTTCTTAATATTAATAAGAGTCCATCACATGTATTATAGGCTATTTTATCACTTATTTTTTATAACAGCTTCAATTGACTATTAATAATAATAAAAATATGTGCATGAATGGATTTTATGCCCCCAAAAATAAGGCTGCAACAGAAACCTCCACAAGGACTAGCAAAAGTCAAAATTAGACTGTCTAAATATAAAAAAATGCCCAAATGTAAAAAATTCCCAACCATGGTAAAGGCCTAATTTGTTCAACCACATTTCCACCTACATCCTCATAACAACAATAATCACTGAGAGTTACACCATTAGAGTCTAAAACACTGGAATAAGTTGCCCTATCTAAAAGATGCATTTAGAGTACTATAAAATAAATAGGATATACCTCAACATTGAGAGATGCCAAAAAATCATTTTCTAGTTGGGATAGAATATCATCAGAAAATTGTCCACTGAAATATACAACATACAAAATAAATCATGTTATATGTAACTAAGAAATTAAAAGAAATTGCATAATAAATATTTGCATGTCAATACTAATCCATCCAAAGAACACAACCGAATCCTAGATGAGATTAATTATATTTTGGTTCAAGTGACATGAAAACTTGTTAAAACTAGAAAAAAAACCATAGTTGCATAGGTACCTCTCCCAAGAATTGGGAAACCCGTACCCAATATTTCCCCGCTCCCAGGAGCTTGGGAGTTGGTACAAAACCTCCCCTTTTTGTTGGGAGCTTGATTTGGCCACTCCTTTTTTGGGGGAACTTGTAGAATCTCCCTACCTATTGAGGAGCTTCCATATGCTCCTTGATATTGTTACGGATTGAAATTCCTATGGCTTGGGGAACCACAACAGACAGCTTGACTCCATAAATCAATCCTTTCCAATATTCAATAGAAATTAAATGTCTAACACTAAAGGATCATACCTCGTACCTTATTCCAGATGGTTGAAGTAGATCCCCGTTGAGCTTTCCAACTTCAGCTTGAATTGATACATTACTTCCTCAACAAGAAGTAAACAATACATGCATACTATATATCATGGTGTTAGATCTACTCTAGCATATATAATCAACAATGTATAAACATTTGAAATCATCCAATGGATAAAATATTCATTCAAACAAACATTATTGGACAAGAAAAGATATTTCTATTAATATAAATCAGAGATTACAATAGATACAACCTCTGTCAGCAAATTTGCGAATCGAAGAAACTAAATCCCCCACTTGGGACTCCACCACTTCAATCCTCCATCTCTCGATAGCAAGTTCACTAGAAAAAGGCAAGCTTGGTAAGAACACAAAAGTGCTCCAAGGGAAAAAGGGATGCAGACTCAAGCATAAGTTCTGCCAACAATGAACTATAGTTTCTTTGCTCTCAATTCTCTCTTATTCCTTCAATGTGCCAAGGAGTTCCTTATATAGATTTGCAAAGGGGTAATGAAAGGTTGAATCTGAGTGATATCAAGGCATATGGAAGGCTAGGAGTCAAGTGAGTCAGATCCATGTCAAGGAAAACTCCAAAAATATTTATATTTTGTACACATCCCGATGTACGCAGTTTTAGTGGTCAAACCCGCGTATATACACGATTATAGGTTTAAAAGTCACGTGTATCATTTTTCACATGTTTTTAGGGATGGTTAAGGAAACATCAAAGGACAAAAAGTGGTCCAAGGGGTCCAAGGAGTTTGCAACGGGACAAGGGAAAGCCCATACAAGTGTGATTCACCTGGAGTGGTAAAATCAGCTATAACAGATGCCCCCTAATGTGTGAGGTCAGAGGGTTCATATGATGGCTGAAATACATTATAAGTCCATCCCAGAAGTGGAGTGATGAAGAATCCCAAATGGAATACCAGCTAGCCAACCAGCATAGTACACTGATACAACTATGCACATCAATGCAAATACATATAGTAGTCTTGGATACATAAGAGTACAATAGCCATGAATAGGCCTGATACAAGATATCACATAAGTGGTCATCACCACGTACAATATACATAGATCAGAGTCTCCATGATGAAGATATACAAAGGACCAGGATCTCCATAATGGCTGTAGATATATAATGGATCAAGATCTCCATGATGGCTGGAAATGTCTGACATATACTGGAATCAAGTCATGAGAGATGAAATCTCATGAACAATGGAACGATCAAGTAGGTAGCATATAATATATGCCACCAATCTGGAAGGTCTTCTACACAAACCGCTACGAGTACATGTCCTACTATGCGAATAGAGGTGTCGAGGTCGAACATAGTAGTCCATCATCTGATTACCGATCATTAATGTATACCGTTAATAGATGCGAGATCACCCACCGATAATGAAAATGGGAATCAAGGTACTAGAGTGCAAACTAACAAGTGTGAATAAATGTGTTGAGGTCGAACACTTGAGAGGATCCATCGATCGGGGGACATTGATGTATTCCCAAAGACTATCGATGGCGAGAGAACTTGCCACTAATGACTACAAGTCTCAAGGCACTCAAAATGACTCTAGATTCCAATCCCAGAATAAATGATCTGAAGTCGATGGGATGAAATCCGCTGGAAGGAGGGAATTAAGTAATCCCCCATCATCCAACATGAGGTACTCAGCAAATCTATATGATGTGGAAGGACTCGATCATAAGGTGCATGAACCAGTAACTGTATCAAGAATGGCTGACATGCAAAGTCAAGATAACTGAGGAATGGCCGACTCAGGTTTCAACTTCCTTCGAACAAGAGCATAACGGTGTATGGTGACTGAATAAAGGTAGCATAGACTCGATATACAAACTGGGACATCTCTGCGACACATGAGGCATCGACAGAGGCTCCATAGGGACTGGAAGCTTAACCATTCGGTGGAGATAAACTTAGATAAATGAGTATAGCTCCTAAAGTCAAACTATAAACCCAACCAATGGATGTGATATACAATGCTCTGTTCGAACGCAACATGATTCGACAGCTGCCAAAGATAACATCTTTCCTTGTCCGGATTTTTGGTTTTTTTTATGTTTTTGGACTTTTTCAATTATTTAAAAAGCTTGAAAAAGAATAAAATGTCTTTATAGTTACAGACTAGGAGGAGACGAGTGTAATAGGGGCAAACAAACTAGTTCCAAGCAATGGAACATACCTATGCTCA
Source organism: Pseudotsuga menziesii (assembly GCA_001517045.1). Taxonomy (NCBI): domain Eukaryota; kingdom Viridiplantae; phylum Streptophyta; class Pinopsida; order Pinales; family Pinaceae; genus Pseudotsuga; species Pseudotsuga menziesii. Next base: position 553,057 of record LPNX010034832.1, read on the forward strand.
ATGCAAGGACACATGTGTAGGATATCAACACTCGGGGGAAAATCCCCTCCCGGTAAAAAGGGAATCAAGCTGCAAAGGATATATAAAAAATATTTTCCTGGCTAGACATGAGACAAGCTCGAGATATATGGCTGAAACGCAATGTTAGGGAAGCCAACATAAAGCTGAATAAGGCAGGAAAAGCTCATGATAATGCAATTACAACTTGACATACAAGAGTCCTGAGGGAAATAGGATAGAAAAAGATCAAGAGGAGTATGAGGCTCTTGCAAAATGTCATGGGAATACTATACAACGGACTCCCACACCCTAAAAGACAAAAATTAGGGATGGGAACCAAATGTAAATAAGGTGCTAACTAGGGTACCCATGTATGGTCAAGCTCTACGACCCATATCATGGCACTTTTAAAACAACAAGAAGGTTCCGTGACATAATAGAGTGGGTTCGTACCTAAGGCTATGATGAAACGGTCATAAGGTTACGCAAAATGAAAACGGTGATGAAACCTAACCTATATGCCAGTTTAGACATGATACTTGAAATCAATACGAACGGTTCAATCCAACGGATGAAATGACACTCGAAAAGGTCTCTTAAATCAATAATTAGGTAAAAAACGGTCCAAAATGATTAGAAATAGTCCAAACTATAGGAAAGGGGGTAAAAATTTTCAAAAATTTGAAAAATTTCTATAAATAGTAAATATTTCAAAACATTATAAAACATTTGAAATTTTTACCCAATTGAGCTCAGATTTTCAACAGCAAATTCTAGGAGATCCAGCCGGCGGAATCCACTACCGTTTCTTCCAGGTATTTACCCATGCTCTTCTCTTCCATTTCAATGCAATTTTTATCAAATTTCATGGTCATTTAAGGTTTCTAGGCCAAACTAAAAAAGGCGTTGCGGCCCACATGGAAATCGAGGGTTTTTTCACGTATAGGGCAGGCTATATGCGGAAAATTCCCTCAAACCTTCGTACATATGCAGCTATTTGTAAAACAGTCGCATATGCAGCCGTGCTTAAGGTTTTTTGAGTAATCTAATGGGAAAACTTGCAATTTTTTGTGCAGGATGGTCCTAGAGTGGAGAGAGTGTGAACATGGTGATGTAGAGGAGGCAGTAAGGGCCAATCTAATGGCTCAACAAGTGCTACGTGCATGTGGACTCTACAAGTTTTTGTGTCTTGGCGGTTTGAGGGCCAAACCAAGACTATTGTAGATGCTGGTGGATTATTGGGATCCAGACTCTGAGTCCTTCCAGATAGATGGGATTTCCCTCACCATAGAGGTGGAGGACATATACTTTATTACTGGACTTTCCCAATGGGGGGAAGTAGTGAACCTTGTTTCGATGGTGGGCCCGGAGGTGGCCTGACTATCGACGAGTACATTGCATTGTACTACTATCCAGACACAAAGAAGGAGGGGATTCAGGTCCCAACCAACTCTATACAGGTGCTGGGCCTAAAGGCCATACTATTGACATTAGGTAGGATAGTAGGCTTGGCTTCACTCCACCAGGCCTCGCGGCCTCTGATGTTCTATGCAGTAGAGTGCATGCGACCCATGGTGTATGACTAGAGCACTACACTACTGAGCAACATGAAACATCAGCTTAGTGAGTGTAAGGCAGGCAGAGTGTGGAACTTCGGGTTTATTAGCATATTGAGCATTTTTTTCTTCAAGTGTGTTCCAGGATTGAGCCCCAGAGTTGATGTTCCTCTTCATGGGGTTCGATATCTGTCCCAATGGCGTTGGGAAGATGCTATGCGCAGACTGGGGGGAGGTAGGGTGGCCAACCCCTATCCAACTGATTTCTTTCCATGGTGGCGATGACAGATAGTTTCCATCGATGACTACCCCTATGCGGGGATAGATTTCTGGGGGGACCCGGACATGCCGCTACCACCAGGATTGGCATATGGCGATATAGGTAATGAATCTCTACCCTCTTTTTTAAAATTTTGAGTTATTAATTTTTTTTGTGTTTTCTAATTATATGAAATCAAAAGACATATTTTTGGGTGACAATATATAGTGACATCTACCATTTGCATGTAGATGTGGGACTACGGCGGCCTGAAGGCTTCCCATGTCACAGACGGAGGGGAAGAGGAGATGATATCATGGGTGTGGATGCAGAGTGGACGCTCTAGAGCATTCATACGAAATTTGTTAGGCTTACTCATAGAGTTCCCATGGCGCAAGTCGAGGACTTGCCTAAGGCTATGCATCGCCAGGTGGTGGGTGTACCATGAGCATGGGTGCAATTATTCCAATGGCTAGCTAGAGCCATAGTGACCTTCCATGATCACAACCCCCCTCCTCCTCCACAGGCTTACAGAACTGGGAGTGACACATTTTGTATTACCGTGTATTATATTCTGGTGGCTCGAGAGCCCCATTTTTGTATCATGACACTATGTATTACCACATTTTGGATATTATATAAAATTTTTTATGGTGATAGGTTTATTTATTTACATGTGTAAAAATTTGTGTTTGTGATGAATTTATTGTGTATGAAACAAATGCCAATCTAACACGTAGTTAGCATATGAGTCAGCAACTTGATTATTAATTCTTGGAATATGTATGTATGTTATATTGTCAAATCGCCATTCTAATAATCTCACACGTAAGAATCTTCTTAATAATGTCGAATCTCTAACATGGTACAAACCATTCAGTTGTGACACTACTAACTTCGAATCAAGACGTACCTCAAGAGAGAGAATTCCATGTGAAATGGCATCTCATAGAAGCTCGATAACGACACTATATTTAGCAACATTGTTTGAATATGGCCATAGACATACGCCTCCTGAAGACAATACTTGACCCATAGGAGTATAAATCACCGAAGCAGCAGACGCTGAGTGTTGAGTGTGACAACTCGCACCATCCGCGAATCCTATATAGGTGGAAGATTCCATTGACATCTGCCAAAAGAAATAGAAACTAATCACAAACCCGATCATGATAAGAAAAGACCTAACTATGCAAAACTGTACAATAATATACAATAACCAGCCTTGGCTAAAAATCATGCATAGTACTTCTTGAGATAGAGCCCATTTCTAGGCTCCGCTAAGGTCGTTCCCTCATAATCCACTAACTCATAAGCACCCTTCTCTAACACACGTTTGACGATGTAAGGACCACGCCACATGGGGTTAAAATTTCCTACCCCCAAGGGTTCTTTCGGTTGATCCCACAAAAGGACCAAATCTCCCTCACTAAACCTCCTTGGACGGACATAATTATCGTATTGGACCTTTACGTGACATTTATTTACCTCTAGAGCTACCAAGGCATCTCGACGCTGCTCGTCAAGTTGCTCAAGGTGGACCAAATGCTCCTCCAATGGTGAAGTTTCTGGTAAGAGTTCTACGGCTAGATTCAAAGAAGGAATCTCACATTCAACCGACAATATCGACTGCACTCCATGTACAAGTTGATATGGAGAAAAACTCGTGGTAGTCTTAACTGTGGTTCTATACGCCCACAAAGCAGGATATAACATGATGTGCCAATTATTCTTGCTCTGTGTGATGGTTTGTGGGAGAATGGATTTGAGTGATTTATTCATTGCTTTCACTTGTCCATTCACCTAAGGGTAGTAAGAGGAGGAATGCTCTTGCTTGTACCCTAACTTTGATGCCAACTCTTCCATCATACGATTCTAAAAGTGTGAGCCATGGTCAGTGAAAAGCTCTTTCGGAATCCCAAAATGAGTAATAACCTGGTTGAATACAAAGTGTGTAGCTGTCTCATCGTCAGATTTAATTGTAGGCATAGCCTCAGCCCATTTCATGAAGTAATCAACACCCACTATGATATGATGATGCCCCCCAACCGAAGCTGGGTTGCAATCCATAAAATCAAGCCCCCACTTAGTGAAGGGACTGACGGTGATGATGGGATGTAACAGGGCAAGTTTTGAGCACATATTACGTGTGAACACCTGGCAAGGGTGGCACCTCTTGACCGCATCTACACAATCCTTAAAGATCGACAGCCATAAATAACCCACTCTTAAGATTTTTTGGGCTATAGAAATCCTAGATAAATGACCACCACACGCCCCTCCATGGAAATCATTCAGCACTACCTCAGCCTCATCATGAGTCAAAAAATGACGTAAAATGGAATATACCCCACGGCGGTATAAAGTGTTATCCACTATGAGGTAGTTCTTAGACACATGATGTAATCGTCGTCGCTCATCCCGTGAGAGATGAGTAGGGACCTTCAATGTCTGTAGATATATAATGATATCCCCATACCATGGGTCTAAAGTTGAGATTAAGAAGATGTGCTCATTGAAAAATGTATCTTCACAAACCAAATCCTTGGCCTCACTTGGGAAATCTGATATAAGCTCTACAAAAATTAACTATTTCTTTGATTTTGCTGAAACAAATTCGAGATCGGATTCCTGCAGGATGACAATCCATTTATTATATTTTCCCCAAATCATCCTTCGAGTGAGGACGAATTGAAACGGATTGACATGGGCTACAACCAAGGTTTCGCGAAGGAGAATATAATGTCTCAACTATTGAACTGCATGTACAGTAGCTAAAGCAAGCTTCTCAACATGAGAATAACGAATCTTTGCGTCAATAAGGTTCTAGCTCAGATAGTATATGACATACTCTTGGAGCTCCTCATCCTCTTGAACCAAAACCATACCAATCGTCTCCATGGATGCGGCCACATAAAGTAGAAAATCACGGCTATAGTCTAGGGGACTAATCACCGGGGCCGATGCTAGGGTTCACTTGAGTGCATCAAAGGACTCCTAGGCTCGCTCATCGCAACAAAAGGTGGTGTCCTTCTTAAAAAGATGCATGAAGCCTCTATTCAAATTGGCAAAGTTGACAACAAATCTTCATAAGAAGTTTGCCATGGATTGCAAACATTGAAGATGACGAATATTTCTTGAGGGAGACAATTGAAGTATTGCCTCAACCTTCAAAGGGTTGACTCTTATACCCTCTTTAGAAACGATGAATCCTAACAAGCGACCTAAATTCACACAAAAGATGCATTTATGAGGATTTAGCCTAACCAAATAATGCCTCCATCTTTCGAATACCAATCTCAAGTGATAGGAATGATGCATTCTCATATGAGAATGAGCAGCAAGTTCATCCAAAAATACTTCGATAATTGACTTGAGATCGTGGAAGATCAAGGTATCTGCCCGTTGAAATGTAGCTCCGGAATTTTTAAGGCCGAAAGGAATTTTCCAATATGCAAAAGTTCCCCAAGGACAAATAAATGCAGTCGTATGTTGGTCCTCAGGATTAATTTGAATCTGATTATATCCGGAAAACCTCGCTACGCGCACACTCATCCAAAATCTAATCAATAAATGGCGTGGGGAAATTGTCCTTAGGACAGGCACGATTCAAATCATGGAAATTAGTACATATGTGGATCACTCCCTACTTCTTATCCACCAGAACGAGATTTGAAACCCACTCCGTCAAGGGAATGGGATAGATAAAACTGAATTTCAACACTTTCTCTATCTCTGCCTTAATGGTGGGTGCTTTCCTAGGATTCACTGCACGTAAATGTTGTTGAACAGGCTTAGCATTGGGGTAAATCTTAATCTCGTGTTTGACAATCTGAGGGTTGATTCCTTGCATTTCGTCGTAAGACCAACCAAAGATATCACTAAATTCTTTGAATATCTCGATATATTCTAGAATATCAGCATGGGAACATTCTACTCCAATATAGACATTCTCTATCCTGCCAGGATCATGAGAGATATTGATAGGAATTGTTGAAGATATGTTAGCCATGTTTCCATCAGCCATCGGACCAGGAGAGCTTAATGGAACCATAGGACTACCAATTCTCTCACTAAGAACCGCCCTAAAGTCCTCACGCTCCAAGTGGTCAAGCTCGGGAAGGAAGTAAGACCTATTATGAAGTTCCTCCCATGGTGGCTCAACTCCTGACATGGCCTCAATAATTGCTTCATTTGAAGGAAAAACCATATCAAGGCAGTTGTGTGCGTGAGAAGACTGCATTGCCCATGCCGGCAGCACATAAGGGTCCTCCTCCTCCGTCCGTGAAGAGGAAGGACTAGGCTCTGCAATAGAATCAAGATTGGCTTGATAAGCTATCATAGTTGCAAGAAACGACACGTTCGTCACAATGGGCTCACTCAGAGTACTCGGTGTAGGAAGAACTCAAGGGTCTTCCATATGACTCGTGCGAAAAGAAACCGATCTCATAGATGTTGAAGCCTCATCGGAACTAGACCCTATCATAAGGACCAGTGCAGGACAACTAAAGCTTCCCATGAGGGATGGATACATGCCTACACCCACACTCCCAGTTGCCGACTGAGAGTGTTCAACGATCAGGATTGAAGCTCCCGAAGATGCGGTAACAGACAGATTCTTGAATCTCGTTTGATCAATCATGAATATCTTCCCATTGAATGGAAAGCATACAATGTGAAATAGGGAAGAAGCAACGGCTTGCATACTATATATCCAATTCCTACCCAGCAAGAGATTGTAGTCAAGGGGCTCATCAACCACCTCGACCTCTATCGCAACGGTTTTCCTTCCCAAATGAACCTTAAGGGAAGGAAGGATGTCGTGCGGCCTAAACAATCTCCCATCGAATGTAGTTAACATGGTCGCTGATTTAGACACCTCAGGGGAACCTAAAACCTTCCAACATGATAAAGAAATCATAGAAGTGGTAGCACCTTCGTTAATCACAGTGCGCTTGACGGTCATATTAAGACATTCTACATGATTCAAAAGAGACACATAGTAAGGCAAGCGAGGCTGAAGTCCTACAGTTTCAAATTTAATCACAGAGGAAGAATCATCATCATTCACACCAAGGGTAGAAAGCAAAGCCTTGCTTTGTGAAGGACAAATATAAAGCACTTCCAATGCAGACATCGCACAAGGAGTGTGGCCCAAATCCTCGACAACTAAATAGCTCTGGGCGGCTCGGGCATTAGGATTGTGCCCCGAACGCTTAAGGACTCCCTTAGGAATGTGAGGTGTAGCTTCAGGTTTATTTATAGGTTTCTCAATATGAAAAGGAGACCCTAGTGGATCAGGTTCCTTTCCTGGGCTGGGTTGTGACGAACCATAGTCCTTCGCACGGGTCACAACTTTCGTAGCACGTACCATGTTAATGCAACCACGACCACTAACCTCTGGTGGATCTTGATCACCACCAAACTGATCATGGGTCCTCGAGTTCATATTTTTATTGTGAGGTAAAGGGTTAGTTAGCACAGCTGGGGCCTGTGCCAAGAATCTCGAGGCTTCATTGATACGAGGGCACAAGTAAGTGAGGTGATCATTCTTACACAACTTGCAAGGGAATTTAACCTTACATTTAGCTTGCTTGTCCCCCCCAGCATCACATGCATTCTTGCCATGATTATTAGCATTCTCATTCTTATTCCCACCTTTATGATTATTCTTACCCTTCTTTCTATTTCGTTCAGACTGCTGGTTACCCTTCTGGTCCAACAATTGTACTGAAAGCACACTCGCCATTTGGGTGGGTTGAGATGAAGCTGTAGCTTGTCCCAAAGTAGATTGGTTGATTGACAATTGACTAACTTGTTTTGCAACAACATCCACAGGTTTAGCACTCGCACAACCCACAATTCCATCGACATGTGGTCCAGGTTTGACTTTGGGGTTGAAACTAGAACGCAGAGCATTGGGAATGATCTCATATAAAAAACCGGATTGAGCATAAATCAAGTCTAGTTCCTATGCCCTAAAAATCACTTGTTCCTCATTCTACACTCCGGATGTAGAAACATCCTTTGCTATATATGGAAACAACGACTTAAGGAACCATTCGAGGAGGAATTCTGGCGGTATAAAGGATTTAATTAACCTCTTTCGTCTACGCCACTCTTGGATGTGATCTGATATATGTGTGGCTTTATCCTGCTGAAATGTCGACAAGAGTTCAGTACCAACGTCATAAATCATTGGTTGCTGAAAGTGGTTAAGAAAAGTCATCGCTAGGTTATCAAACAAAGCGAAAGCTCCCCTAGGTAACTCTATATACCATTTCATTGCAGGCCCTGTAAGGGTGCATTGAAATAGTCTCAAATGGATTGAGTCCTGATGTAAGGAATTCAAAGAGCACCATAGGTGAAAAGTAGTAACATGTTCACTTGGATCCTCTCTTGGTTTGCCCTCTAACTTAGGTATGTCCGAGGGAAGCTTAGTATGGACATTCGACCAAGCCGGGTCATGAGCTATAGGATCGTTCGTCAATCTCGACAAGTCAGGAAGATTCAACATTACGAGGAAAGGGAGCCTAGGATGATGAGGTTGATGGACTACTCCCTGATAGTTCTGATTCACATTGGTCTGATTACCACCATGGCCTTGGCCACAGTGCCCTCCTCCCATTTGACCCATGTAGGGTGGCATGGAAGTACCATAGTGTGGTGGACCTTGACTAGTCGAAGCTACAAATCCATAATTTGGAGAGTAATTAGGTTGTTGATACCCACCCCCATAAGGTGAAGAACCCTGTCCATACTGCGTCCCATAATAAGGTCCACAAGTCATCGCATGCGATGTCCCATGAGACACTCCATAGGTAGGAAGATACACTTTGGAAGTAGGAATATAGATACCGGAAGTAAGGATATACGCCCTGAAATTAGTAAAATGACCTCTAGAAGTATGAAGATAACCTCCCGAAGCAACGGGCGGTATGTAAACCTAAGACACAATCATTCTAGTAACCGTAGTATGAACATGACTCGTAGCAACGTTTCGTCCTGAAGGACCACGTGAATGAGGTGGAGGTTGAACATTCAAAGAACTAGGGACAGAGGATTGAGGGAAATGAGTAATTATATACGTGTTATTCCCTATAGTCAGTCGTCTCAGATCTGGTATCCTAATAGGATCACTAACCCTAGACCTAGGAGGAACATGTGATGTAACTTCCACCACCGAGATGGAAGGTGCAATGTGACTCGTGCTCCCAAACCTCTCCGCATGGTAAGGAATGAGAGTGCCCCCAGGAATAGTGTTAGGCTCAAACTCAGATTCGACATGGAATGCCAAATCATGTGTGGGAAAACCAGACATACCATAACTACCATAACTAGTGCTTGTGGGTTCTAAATGAGTCTCGGCATCCTTCGGCATTCCATACTGGTAATGCATTAATGGGGAATCAACCCTAGAGTGAGTAGGTCTATCATGAAAGGTTCCTATCTCAGAAATCATAGGACCTAACTCAGTCAAGTCGGGTGAAGGATCATAGGTAGGATTTAACTCCCCATCTTCCACATGAATGGGAGAAGGTGGTTCAGGAATACCTTCTTTATGGTCTCCCATGGTGTGTGAATCAATGTGTGAAGTAGTCCACCTAAACTATCTATGTCTCTCTCCCAAAGGAGGAGGAGATGTAGAAGACAGAAGCCTTGCTAAACGATGAGAATGGAGAGGAGCCGCACCTGAATCCATAATGACCCAAAAAATAGAAAAGACTCTCTATCTATGCAAACCCTAGGCAATCTATCATTCACAGAGCAATCACCAATAAAATATAAAGCCAAATGCACAAAATCAAGGGCAGGATAAGTGATCTCCCGAGTGAAGCAAGTATGTCTCACCTAGGAGAGGCTTGCGACTCCCATAAACAATAAGCAGAGGTACGTAACCAATTATTTTGGCCCTCATCTTCAACGCGTAAAGTGACTGTGCTATCCAACCCCAACCTGGCTGGGACACCCACAGAATAACCCCTGCAAAGTACCCCCTCGATATCCTAGGTAGGGCCACTAAGGTCACCTCAATATAATCAATGCTTAGGTGGACAGTCGCAGGCAGGATTGACCTTATGGGCAGAGTAACAAAGCCCGAAAATCTCTAAAGAGCCCCTAGATACGAATACAATCCTGGAAATATCTCCAGTGCTACTCAGTTATGACTAGGGGTCATCCCAATCAATAACCGCTCACACTGCCTCATGCTTAACTCCCTTTTGAGAGGAGGATCTTGAGAAACACTGGTTATACCAATGATTTCACACACTCACCTAGATAGACACATACATGTTGTTGTTTAGTGGTCTTGAAGAATTTACTCACAATGAACTATTCCAAGACCCTAAAACCTAAGCTTGTTGGTGCACCCTATAAAAGAAAAGAGTGTAGTTCATTTTAATTAAGTGTTGATTTTAATTGGCTTTATTACTCAAAAGAGGGATATGGTCGTGCAACTAATGGTGTTATGACACAACATGAAGTAAAATGCACACCTAACAATCAATGCAAATGCATTGTGTCCATGAGAACGGGGTATGCTACTACGTGAAATGCACAATTTTTCTTCAAATGATGAATGCAAGCTTTCCTATATGAAATCCTAACTAATACTCCAAAGCAAATCTAGTGCAAGTACAATGCAAAATGCAAAATGCAATGCATGATGATAAGCAAATATTTTTGGGATTTTTTGAAATAAATTGAGATATAAAAAAGCACAAGAATGATTCTACAACCCTTAGACTCTGCAAGCACACTCAAGCAGCACTCAAGCAAAGCACTAAGGTAAAATAAATCTAATGCACTAATCCCAAACAAAAAATTGAAAATGCCATGACAAGAAACTTCTTAAAAAAAAATTTACCCTAAAAAAAATGTCTTTGGTCAGAAATAGAGGTGTATACAGACTCAGGCAGTATCAAAGGAGACTCAGCAATCATCAAACTTCACCCAACAACTTTTAACTTCCACTAGAAGGTAAAACTATGGGCATACCCAACTGTTCACAGTAAACCCACGTGTATACGCAGAAATCGTAGAGAAATCTGCGTGTATATGTGAATGTGAGCTCTAAACTCATGTACAGAAATAAAAGTGCATAAAAATCAAGGCAAACAGACAAGCTGAGACAAACTTCACACCAATCAGACACTACCATGCAAACATGCCCCCAGACCCGACATAGAAACAAGAGAGAAAGAGTAATTCAAAGTCATTGAATGCCAATAGAAAACCCCCAAAGGACAACTACTAGGAACTCCCCAGCGGAGTCGCCAATTCTATTATGGAGAGAAATTCCTATGGCTTGGGGTACAAAAACAGATAGCTTGACTCCAGAAATCAATCCTTTCCAATATGCAATAGAAATTAAATGTCTAACACTAAAGGATCAAACCTTGTACCTTATTCTGGACGGTTGAAGTAGATCCCTGTTGAGATTTCCAACTTCATCTTGAATTGATAGATTACTTCCTCAACAATAAGTAAATGATACAAGAATACTATATATCATGGTGTTATATATATTCTAGCATATATAATCAACAATGTATAAACATTTTAAATCATCCAATGGATAAAATATTCATTCAAACACACATTATTGGACAAGAAAAGATATTTCTATTAATATAAATTACAGATTACAATAGATACAACCTCTGTCAGCATGTCTGCGAATCGAAGAAACTGAATCCCCCACTTGGGCCTCCACCACTTCAATCCTCCATCTCTCGATAGCAAGCTGACTAGAAAAAGGCAAGCTAATTGGGAAGAACACAAAAGTGCTCCAAGGGACAAAGGGATGCAGACTCAAGCATAAGTTCCAGCGAGAATGGACTATTATTTCTTTGCTCTCAATTCTCTCTTATTCCTTCAATGTACCAAGGAGTTCCTTATATAGCTTTTCAAAGGAGTAATGAAAGGTCGAATCCGAGCGATCTCAAGGCATATGGAAGGCAAGGAGTCAAGTGAGTCAGATGCATGTCAAGGAAAACTCCAAAAAGATTTGGATTTTGTACACATCCCGATGTACATGGTTTTAGTGGTCAAACCCACGTATATACGCGATTATAGGTTTAAAAGTCATTTATATCATTTTTCACATGTTTTTAGGGATGGTCAAGGAAACATCAAAGGACAAAAAGTGGTCCAAGGCGTCCAAGGAGTCGACAGTGGGACAAGGGAAAGGCCATACAAGTGTGATTCACCTGGAGTGGTAAAATCAGCTATAACAGATATGTAGGGAGATTCAAGTAGCTCTAGACCATGTAGGGGCCAAAATTATAATAAAAAGTGCCAAAAATAAATTGAATTATCATTTTTTATCATGCCAAAAGATCACCAAAATTAAAAAATCAATAGAATGTATCAAAGGTAACCCTTGTTTTACTACATTGATTTCTAACATAACTGGAACCTACCCAGATTTGAAAAACTGAAGAGCGGGGAGGATTAGATATTGTGATTTGAAAGAAAGCAAGGCCACTACCTTCAAACCAATCTTATCCAACCATGAACTAAACAAATGGAAAATCTTCAAAAGCACAGAGAAAAACAACAATAGAAATTGAAATAACCAAGTTATACAGAACATTCTACTTCCATAACTTATAATAGGTAGTGTTGGCGGGCCGGAATTGGCACAATCGTCAACCGAGAGACAACCCGATCCGAAAGTTTTCAAAGATGCTCTCAGTCGTTAGGTAGCTGCCTTTGACGGGATTAAGGCCTCGTTTCCTTCCCTAAATTACTCCCAGCTACAGGAGAAGACTCAGAAAAAAAAAAACTAAAACTATTGTTTGTTAACTAAATATATAGTATACCTATGAATATACACAACACACTGTTAAAGATAATTACTGAATTAGTTTGATGTATTACACAACTTATAACTGGAATTAACCTAACTAAACAATTAATCTATGAATACAAGAATAAATAATTAGGGAAATATTAACAGATTCAATTAATTTACATAGGTTACACTATGAACACATGTACATAAATAACAAAATTGAAAGATAACTCATTAACGTATAAATGTGACAATCTGATTCAATAGTTTTTCTGTAAAAATACATAAAGAGAAACTACCATTAACCTATCCTGAATGTCCTATCCTGATCAGGAGCATGATATAAGTAAACCTGGAATCAACCTGCAAATAATGCTACAGTGCAGAGAATCCTGAAGATATTCTGAAGAAATTCAGAAATTTAAATAAAATAACACAATGAGCAAATATATCACATACATCATGATGATAACATCAAGTCTACTATGTGACATATATCAGCAAGTTAAAACCAGCATAAGTCGACAGTTAAACATGATGTATTTGCATAATTCTTTAAAGAAATAATGACAAAACATAAAGACCGTAGAAAGAAGTAACAAGGTCAAACAATATCATAAATACATTCTCATAGTATAAAAACTACAAACATATTTATAAATATCACCATTCAAAAAGTGCTGTAACTGCTGACAAGAAATTGTCTTAAGTCACAGGAAATGATTAAAGTGATCTTGTATGGCTCCTTTCCCAACTATCAACCACTTATCTAGTAATACATGTCTTCGTTAAATACATTTAATCTCACATGGAGATAGTTCTATAAAACTGGAAACTACAAAATCGAAATCTTAACCAATTTCATTAAAAATGACAAATGCAATTATCATTTTTCTATATGCGTTATTTTGTCTCGAAATTGGAAAGATTCAATTTATAGCACAAAATCACAAAATGAAAAAGACACTAACGATTTAGTGACACCTGGGAAACAACAAAGCCAACCGATTTGTTCACGATTCCCCAGGGATCATCCTCAAAATGAGCGATCCAAGAAAAACGCATCAACCATATAACCTATATATTCACACCATTCGTCGGATTCTGTGAATGACCTTTGAATTGCATCAAAGTAACCTGAGCATTCAGCTCACACACTTTTTCATCATTCTTATGATTCTCATTTTGCAGTTTCAGGACTCTCCGAATCAACCTGTTCTTATGTTTCTTCAGACGCAACAGACACTTATCATCGGAATCAGATTTCTCTTTCATCCTTATATTCTCGGCTTTCACAGCATCACGATGTGCTACCATTTCTGTCACTTCTTCCTCCATCCTATGTATTTTATCTAGCAAACAGTTTACAAATAATGGGTGAATCATTTCACCAATTTGATAGGAACCTGGTAAATTTTCTTCTACAGACTTGCCCTTAATTGGAGGATTGACCACAGGGTCAACCTGAAGATTCTTATCAGACACATGAGGACTGTTATGGGCATGGTTCACGATAGGCTCATGATCAATTTCAAGGCTATCATTAGGCGAGATAGGATTCTCTTCTTTGTCATCTAGCACAACTGTTTCATTGTCTTTGTTATTGTTCACGAAAGACTTAACAGCACTAACCTTGGCCAACATACTCCTAATAAACCTGCCAGTAACCTTAACATTCGGCCTTTTTCCCTTTTGTTTGCAGGTATTGTCATTATGTTTTGGCATCACAGGAGATAGGTTTAAATACTTCCACATACGCTTGGAAGGCATAGGAGTACCAGGACTACACACAGGAGTGGGAGTAATATCATCACGGGCGCTGGGGCTTACACAATCTTCAGGGTTTGACATAGACTCATGCACAGGTGAAGCCAGAGCTTGACAAGGCTGTTGATGCCTAACACATTCTTCAGGGTTATCAAATTGACAATGGAAGAATGCAAAGAAGCCATTCTGTTCGAGAAAATCATCCCATGACTGATTTTGTTTAGACAACTCTCTTTCTACCAATATCCTAACCAGGCCATGATGAAACAGACTGCGACCGATGTTCTTTGGCCCCTTCTTAATGGCCAAAGACATCTTGGTCAAACTCTGAACTAAATAATAGGGAAAATTAACAGGAAAACCGAGAAAAACAACCATCAACCTGAGGTGATAGAAATAAGCAGAGGATAGACGACCCTCACAGGTCACATACCTGTGAATAACGTCTAGAACCGGTCGCCATTTTTTCTTGAAATATCTCCGCGATACACCGGCTCTAAAGGACACATCCTGGAAAGGGTCCTTCAACATATGTCTCCATTCATTTACCTTCATCTTCTTATACTTGAACCAACGTTCACCTGTCAATGACAAACCCGTAGCCAGAGCAACCGAACACTCGTCAACCCTGAATTGGAGGTCGGCCACCTTAACCCTAGCATCGACCAGTGACAAAGCGAATAACCTAGTCACCTTAGGATTTGAGTCTGTAAACTTGCGAATGAATGGAAACCATCTGACTGCTTCAACCTTGTCTAAGAGCTCAGGGTTTCCATCAAGGAGTTTCATGTCACTGGGTTCAACCCTAACCACCGGAGCCATAGCTGCGAGCGCAAATGCATGCAGTTGCACACAACAGAGATACCAAAAATTGAAACATGACAGTAAACTGGAGAGCGAGCATTCAGGATGCAAACCAAACAAAAAACACAAGCAATGAAACCCAACGCTCTCATAAATAAAATGCACCATGAGAAAACCCAGACAAGACCCCTGTAAACCCGCATGGGTGAAGGAGAATGATCACGCAGAGAGGCAATCAAGATAATAAAAAGTGACAGCGAAGACTTCAGACTAAACTTGCTGTGCCATTATTTATTCAGCCTGATCGTAATAACCCCACTCATCACATCAGACACAGGTGTTCAATGAGCATGGAGCCACGACGTTGAGCACGTACTTGCAATTGAATGTTATTTACAGAGTCATGTACGAGTGTAATGATACTGTATCAATCTACAATCAAATGGATCAAATGGTGATGCGAGTCAAAACAACCATAGGGGATGGACCTTGAGCATTAACATATCAACCTTACTGTATAATGATCTTAACCTTCGAAAATGGCGAGCATTCGACACGACGTAAATCATCAAATCCACCCCAAACCTTATATGTAAGGATATAAGTCACGACATGAAGCATATCGAGACTAAACACTTATGGTAAGATCAAACATGATTCAAGGTTCAAAGGATGAACTTAGGATAAGGAACTCCTCCATAAAAACATTTAGCCTTTGATGTTCTAGGACCTTGTCCAATTTGCAAAAACAAAAACTAACATACCAATTGCTGAATGCTCAAACAAGGGTTATGGTGAGACTATGTTGAAAAGCATACAAATGTATTCAAAATAATGATTTAACATAGTAATGTTGTCAATGAGCAATAGTTGACAAGGTTATTAAAAAAAACAATTTGAATTTCACCATTTTAGTAGCTCACTAAATTTCATCGTTTCAGTAGCTCCAGATTCTACAATTTTGAAATGAGGACTTCAAATATTTCATCAAACAAAATTTCATTTTGTTTGATAAAATTTGTATTTTTTATCAGGATGTTGGGTAGGGGCACAATAGATGGCGACTGACTGGGCAGAACAATTATCTCTATTTTCTCAACGTGAAATCGTGCAATCGAAGAATTAGATCCATCATATATGCCATTATACAGAAATCAATATTTCAACATTTTAAACAGATTCAGGAATTTCACATTTCTAAAAATTACCAGAAATTTACACCTTTAATTATTTATTTGATAAAGATCAAGTCTCTCACAAAAATAAATCCAAATGAAGTAAAACAGTAAGTGGCTTGATTTTGGAAGAATAAAATCTCAATACCACAAGCATGGCCCTGCTGCCAGCAGGCGTCCATAGCCTTGACAGGGTTGCTTCAAAGCCCAAAGAATGCCAGTATCCCATCTGCCAGTTATAGATATACAATTCTGGTTAGGTTGAACTGTTATGATCATTTTCTATTTCCCTTCTTTTTTCTTTCTTTTTTTTTATATTTCTAAAGGCCATGGTTCTGGCTTGGTAACTAGGTAGTAACCATGTCAGTCACCAATCTGTATTACAGTAAAAAAACCGGCTCGTAATGAGACCTTTTATCCCTTGGTGTTTTGTCCAAGGGCCACTGTCCAGGCTTGGTGACCGAAAACGACAATGTTATTGAATGCAAACCTATGATCCTGAACAGACTGTCTCATTATGAGACCCTCTGTCCTTTAGATTATTCTAAATAAATATTCAAATCCAACCATGGCCAGATCGTAGTTATATTTAATTTCCAATGATATTATCTCAGCAGATGGGGAGGCAAATCTATTTTTCTTCACGAGAGGGAGTGGTGTAAAAGACTTAAATAGATAACCTTGACAAATATTGCCTTAATCCTTTTGGAAAAATCTCTGCAGAGACTCAGCTTATTAATTTATATTTACGTGACTTAAAAAATTTCTGGTAAAATCTAGAAAGACGAAAAACTTTTCACTGTTCAAGACATTAAACAGCATGACAATAATCAGGATAATGATATCATGATGCATGATTTGTAGGTCACTCACAAGATTTGGTGAGAAGTCATTAGCCTGAAATCAAATGACTTGACCACTCTAAAAAATTATGCAAATAAAACAACAAATAGATATGAGAAGAGATTCAAAACAAACAAATAAAATAAGCACGCCAAAAGAAAATTTCACAAACTGAGAAAACCACACAAGGTATATATAGGATAATCCCTTAATGGGGGTCAGTAGAAATATTTTTTTGATCAGATGACCCTTCACCGGAAGGTTCTCGATGTCTCCCTCCAGTGTTTGCAACCTAAATGTGCTAGGACCAGGTTTTTCTACAATGATAAACGGTCCCAGCCACAGGCATTGGAACTTAGTATGTTTTCCTCTGTCTTCGTGCCCCTTGTCCCATTTCAGAACTAGGTCACCTACTTCCAGATTCCTAGTGGCTGATTTTCTGTGATCGAACCAACGTTTCACTGTCTTCTGATGTTGGTCAAATTTCTTTCTGGCTAACTCTCTTTCTTCTTCCAGCTTAAGCAAGGTATTAATTCTATGTTCCATGGCAGAACATGATGTTTCTTGTACTGATTGGGAACGCTGTAGAGAGGGTAAAAATAGATTAGGAGGCAAGATAGCTTCCTTACCGTATACCAAGAAAAAGGGATAGTTACCTATGGCAGCCTTGGGAGTCACCCTGTCAGCCCATAGGGCATTCGATAAAGCGTTGTGCCAATTTCTATGATGATTAACCACCGTGTGTTTCAGAATTTTGATTAAATTTTTATTGGAAGACTCAGCTAATCCATTACCCTAAGGATAATAATTAGCTAAATATTTTAACTTTATGCCTTTTTCCAATGCATATTCTGTTAACTTTACAGAGGAAAAATAGGTTGCATTGTCAAAAATCAAAGATTCTGGAACACCAAACCTGGTGACAATAAAAGAGTCAAGGAAGGATATCACCTGTTTTGAGTTAACCAATTGTAAAGGGATGGCTTCAACCCATCTAGTGAAATAATTGGTGGCTGTCAGAATGTATTTGTGCTGCTATGAGGAAGATGGTGTAATTGGACCAACAATGTCCAAACCCCATTGTTGAAATGGGACTTCAATAATCACAGGCTGGAGAGGTAATGCTGCTTTCTTAAGTCTTCCGCTTGCTCTTTGACACTCCTGACATTTCCTAGCAAAGGCATATGCATCCTTAAATAAAGTAGACCTGTAATATCCAGCTTTGAGTACCTTATGCGTAGTTGTTTCCCCGCTGAAGTGTCCCCCGGCTGGCCCTGCGTGTAATTGAGGCAACACACTATCAGCTTCATTTCTCTCCAAACAATGAAGGAGGACCCCTTCGAAATTTTTCTTGAACAAAATATTATCAATCAGCTGATAAGGTGCAGATCTTAATCTCAAATCCCTTTTGCTGCGGGAATCTAAATGTTCAGGAGCATTTCCATGCAACAGAAAAAATTTAATGTCATGATACCAGGAATCAGAGGGGGCTGAGATTGGAAAAAATTCCCTTTCGAACAGAAAATGTTCATCGATGAAGTGCAGATCAGATTCAGACATATCTGAAGATCCGGCTGCCAGCTTGCAAAGTCCCTGTCCTCTGACAATCTTTAAAGGCTTGATTTTTAGGTCATACTCCTAAAGTACTGTAACCCAATGGGCTCGCTTCTCACCTAGGTCCTTTTGCACCAAAATATTTCTGACTGCGAAATATGGCACAATAACCTTGGTGTGTGACTTCAGCAGATAAGGCCTAAAATGTTTTACGGACTTAAAAACAACAAATGCTTGTTTGTCTACTTCTGGATAATTGAGCTCTGCACTGTTCAAACCGGAACTCGTAAAAGCAATGGGAGCTTCATTGTTTTCCTGATTTTTCTGTGTTAAAACAACAGCATATGAAGAGTCAGAAGCAAACGTGTACAAAATAAATGGTCTAGAGAAATCCAGGCTTATTAAGGTAGGAGATTCAACAATAGCTTTTAATATGTCATGAAAGGACTGTTTTTCTTCAGTGGACCATTTGAAATCAGCATCTTTCTTAATCATTTTCTAAAGTGGCCTGACAATTTCAGTGAAACCAGGAATAAACCTGGAAACAAAATTTATCTTCCCTAGAAAAGATTGCATAGTTTTCTTTGAATGATGCATAGAAATCTGCGCTATAGCCTGGGTACGTTCAGGGTCAATATTGATACCTTGTTTTGAAACTACAAAACCCAATAACTTACCTTCAGTAACTGCAAAGATGGATTTCTTGGGATTTAGGGAGATTCCATACTTCCTGCAACGTTCAAAAACCCTCCTAAGATGTGTTGGGTGATCAACTCTATTTTTTGAAAAGACAGTTATATCGTCAAGGTAAATGACGACAAATTGGCCGATCAGGCCTCTAAACACAATATCCATTTCCCTTTGAAACGTTGCTCCAGCATTAATTAAGCCAAACGGCATTTTCCTTTAGGCATAAGTTCCCCAAGGGGTTCTAAAGGTTGTTTTCAACTGATCTGTTTTGGATACTAGTACTTGATTGTATCTCGAAAAGCCATCTAAAAGTGAGAACATTTCATATCTAGAGACCTATTGTAATATCTTTTCCATAGGCGGAACGGGATAATTGTCTTTTTTCGAAACCTTGTTTAGATTTCGAAAATCAACGCACAACCTAATATCACCATTTTTCTTTCTAACGGGGACGATATTTGCCACCCACTGCGCATGCCGCATTGGAAAAATTATTCTAGCAGTGAGGAGTTTGTTAAGCTCTTTCTTAACAGCCGGTTCTAGGCTAGGGTGCATTTTTCTCAATTTCTGCTGGAATGGTTTAGCCTGTTGTTTCGTGGGGATGACATGTTGCATAATGTTTGGGTCAAATTTCTTGATATCGTCATATGTCCAAGCAAAAATGTCCTTAAACTCATTAAAGAGTCGTATGAAGGCTGTTTTTTCTTGGGGAGTACATGTACTGCCCAGATTTACACATTGAGGACTGTGTTCGGTGCCTAAATTTATGGCTTCGAATTGTATAGTAGAGCTGTTGGTTTTACAGTTCCTTGCACGTTTAAATTTATCTTTCAAATCATATAATTTCTCAAGTTTAATAACAGATCTAGGGAGAGTACTGACCTGATCAAGAGATTCTTCAATTGAACAAGGTTTATGAATTACCGCAAAGTTGTACAGATCTTCATCATGAGTCATTTCATCGATGACTGCATCCTTAAAAATGTCCTTCATGGTCAAAAATTTGATTAAATGCTCATCATGGTCAAAGACTCTCCAGTTGACAACATTGTCAGGTATGGAAGGCCTGAAAAGTAGTTCAACAGAGAAAGAATCAGCAAGCATCCCTTCAGATGGAATTAACCTTGAAGCAACGTTAGCTAATAGATCTGCTTCCTGATTCAAATAACGAGGAATAGAATTTATATTAAAAGCTTCAAATGATAATAATAAATTCCACACCTCTGTCTGGTAATTTCTTAGATGTCCAGCAATGCAATGTATAGTGTTATGTACCTGTCTAACGATAATTTCAGAATCTCCTAACACTACCAAAGCTTTAGCTCCTAGATCAATTGCCTTTTTCAGCCCTTGAATAAGGGCTTCATATTTAGCAATATTATTGGTGCACTCAAATTCCACCCTGCAAGCGACAAAGTACCTTTTTCCCTGACGATCTATTAACAGGAAACCGGCTCCAACTCCTTCCTTCGACTTAGACCTGTCAAAGTATAGAGACCAAAGGCCATCATTCAGGTCTAAATATGCAGGGTTTTGAATTGGAATTTCATCCGATACTTGTGTGAAATGAAAAACTTCAGATTGCTGTTCTGGATCTTAGACTGATGATGTTTCAGCCTCAAGGTTTCCAAAGAAGGAATCGACCATTTAATTTCCCATTATAGTATCAGTGAATAACACTGGCTCGTTTGAGTCATCCAGTTCGGTGACTGTGTGCTTCATATAACGCTTTCAATCAATTCTGATTTTGTTTGGACGACCATTATGAGGTATCCATAAATGTGACCAGTCCATTGCAAAATATCCCTTTAATTTTCAAGACCAATCTCTGCTGAGGAATAAGACATATGCCTCAGGGATATTTGCAACGATTATGTCAATGATGAAATGAACTTGAGGATTTGAGGCTAGTCTTATCAGCACTTCGTTCAACTTTCCTATTACCTTTACATTAGATCGGTCAAGTTGCACAATGCTTGTATCACATGGCACAGGGACTGCATTAAGTTTTTTGCATACCGAATATGGCATAACGTTTTTAGAAGCCCTTGAGTCTATCATACAATTGTGTACTTTACGATTGCAGATATCAAATGTAAGAAGAAAAGGAGGGGTTGAGGAATCTGATTTCTTACCTATGGACGAGGCGTTGACTGAAGATTTTGTTGGGTTGTCTTTGGAGCTAGTAGAACTGTTTTGAGTGGAGGAAGATTTTCCATTCTTACTTAAAGAAACCCCTTGCATCATCTTATCTTGAATCACAGGCAGTTTAAGGAGTTCATAGATGGAAATGTTTGCTCTGATTTTCTTTAAATCTTCAACCAAGTCATATTCTAAATCAAGAGATTGTGTAGACTTAGTATTCGAAGGTTGGTTTTTTGTTTTGACAGTTGAACTGTCATCTGTAGATTTTTTGGCAGGTTCCCCTGAGGGCTAATATTTCTTGCTTCTAGTGTTATATTGATGCTGATTGACATTCACAACAGCAACATCCTCATCATCGATCAATTCTATGGTATCCAAAAAATTACTGATAATTTGATGAGGTTGTTCTTCAGTGTTACTGTCTTTGCTTTGGGCATCCTCAGAATTCTGTCCTGAAGATTGGGTTTCACTTTCGGCTGATGTTTCTAAGCCCGAGACCAACAATTTCAGGAAACTATTAATTTCATCAACATTATTAGCTTCAGATGGTGGAATCTATTTTGCAGCTGCATTTTGGAATGGTCTTCTAAAAGGATGTCTAGGTGGTTCTTTATTCGGAGTACTTTCAGAAGTACCTTTCTTCAAATCTATGATTTCATTAGATAGCTTCTTTATGACTCTTTGGAGACTATCCAAGTCTAGTGCATCTTGACCCTTTTTCTTAGGATTTGTGGTTTTGGAAGGACTTTCAGCCTTTTTGCGAGAAGAAGATGCAGAATCAGTGTCTACCCCAGGGTTTGTCTTAATAGCAGACATGTCTTTCTTGACCTTAATGGCTTCATCAAAAGTTTTAGTGAGAGTGGGTTTGGCCGCTCTCCTGACAAACATGGCCATTGACACGGGTAGGGATGAAGTATAAAATTCAATAGTGATGTTATCTCCCAAAATGACCACCGTCATTTCAGGTGATAGAATGGGTCAAATTTTTTTATTTCTGTAAGTCATGGCTTTCAAAATTCAAAATCTCAGTTTTCGGCAGTTAACTAAGTCTGTGGAAGTTTACTTAACTGCCGAAATAGGCCAGTTTCGGCAGCTAATATGGTTTTCCAGAATGACTTTAGCTGCCGAAAATGTTTCCATGTGCAAATTTAAATGATCGTGCCCGTACTCAATTTCACATCAAGAGAGCCTGTTTCCAGCCACCGAAAAGAAGACTTGGGACGCATTTTAAATAAATTATCATGAGGTTCATGGTTGATAAGCTGCCGAAAGCAAATTATGAAGCATATATGTCATTTCATCATCAGACTGTACAGGTTACACAGAATTTCATGATGTATACTTCGACTTGGATGTAACTCACATGCTGATCTTCTCATGATCACGCATGAGTGAAATAACATTACGGTGAAGCATCGACTCATTATGAATTCATTTGAATTAATGTTAAACTCCTTCAACGTTTCAAACAGGGTCGATATTCCAGCATTTTCTTGTGTATCAACTCAGTTAAGATCTCTTCTTTGGCCAGGTGGTGGAAAGTTAGCAAGGAACTGTTTCAGAGGTGTTTTCATCAGAGCAGTTATCCGTTTCAATCGGGAAGAGTCAGCATTCAGTCCTAAATCACGAGATTTCAGTATGAGGTTTCTCAAAGCTTCTGTTACAGTTTTGTGGTTAGAGATCCCTGAGTTATTTCCTCAAATTCAGCATCAAATCCAGTTCAGTTAGAAGTGTCTCATAACCATCGATTATCTCCAGAATCTTTAGTTAATACCTCACTGTTATGCAATGTTTCTGTTTTGATGTTCTTCAATAATTAAACTGAAACTCGAGATTATTTGTATGGTAGAGTCCTGTCATCTCCGTTAAGACCTGCTAAATACTTGTCAAAAAATAATTGGTCTAGTCTGTGACTCATAAAACGGTTACTACACTCTGCCTGTGATTCGAATTGTAAAGGAAATATCTCTTTAATTGCACATATCATCTCCGAGTTTAAAGGGACAGATCACCATCAAGATGGTTAAGACAAACCTTCCTTTGAGAACAGATTTGGACATTTTTCAGCTTTCGGCAGCTTAGGAGAGCCTCATAGAGCTCATTAGCTGCCGAAAGGACTGACTTTCGGCGGCTAAGGCATGAAATCGGTAGAAGAGTTAGCTGCCGAAAGCCTGTTTTCACAGTTTCCTTTAATTTTCACCCAGATCTCGGATGTGTTAGGTGGAATGGAAAAAAGCCGATCAGAATGAATGGATCATAAATTATTTTATCAATATCTGAAGGGTTTTGAGTGAGTTTTGAATCACTTGGGAATTTTGGCTAAGTTTCAACCTTGTTTTGAGGAACAGCTCTAGAAGTCGACTGCCACATCATTAATCTCAAGTTTGTTGTGCGCCAAACTCAGACCACCGAGCCTTGGGAGGCCAGCTGCTCTTCACCAACCACCGAGCTTTTGAAAGGAGATCTTCATATCATCAGTTCCTTGTTTTAAGGAATCATATCTATCTTTTGCATGGCACTGTTTTAATTAGGAGGACAAGATCCATGTTTTTAGGATCTTGAAACTACTTTGTAAAGACTATAAAGTCTGAGTACTGAGGCTGAACCAAGGGTTCAAGTTTGGATACATTTTGGACTATGTACTGGACACTTTCTTGCTATATGAATCAGAGTTTCCTTTGGTCATTAGATATCAGTCTGTCCACATTTTCCATTATTCTACATTTGATTCTATTCAGTTCAGTTGTTCAGAACTGTCATCTTCTGATATAGCTCATGAATGAATTAAATCTTCTTTATATTCTTGTATGACCCTATAGCTCTGTATTTGGTTATCTTGAATGTCTTTCTTCATACCTTGATTATTTACTGTAGCTGATATTTAATTTCTCGAAGAACTGGCTTATTTAGAGGCATGTCATATTGTCTTACTGCTTAGTCTTCTCAGTTATCCCATTGATCCACCTTTACAAAAAAACAAAAACATGATTTCTTAAGTTACCAGGCATACCTAGCTTATAACCCTAGGTAGTTTCCTGGAGTGATAACAAATTGGCGCCGTTGCCGGGGAGCGAGTTGAGAAGCTGATCTTCCTGGGAGACGACATAGATCTACTCTTTGATGATAGAAAAGGGGTAGACACTTATTGGTTATAATCATCTATCTGGCGACTCCATGAAGGATGAACTCAGTGGCGACTCCATTGTTCAGAATTCTGTTGGTAATTCCACTGGTATGAAATGGAAAAGATCTTAGCTAAGAGGTATGCTTTTTGTGATTTTTCAGATATATCTGGTTTTCCGCATCCAGTTCCAACTATAAATGAATGGGATGATTATCTTCCCAGATTTAGAGGAAGTAAGTATGATCATCCCGGTGAGCACTTATTCAATTTTCATCAATGCATGCTTGAACATGGATTTGTTCACGAAGATGTCTTGATCAAGCTGTTCAAATTTTCTTTAGAAGGAAATGCTCGTGAATGGTGTCAATCCCTTCCTGCTATTAGTATCCATTCTCTGAAGGGTTTCCATGTGGCTTTCAATTCATATTACTAGAAGATTTATTCAGCTGATCTTCTTTTTCCTGAGTGTTTTCATGAGTTTAATCTTTCGAAAGTAGAACTTCAGGGAGAGTATGCTGCTGAAGAAAATACTCTTCATCATGATCAGGAGATCATTGATTCACCCCATGATAACCTTAGTGATGCTTTTGACATCATATCAAATGCACCTACTGATATATGTTGTCATGAAGATGATATTATTCCCTCTGAAGAGTTTGAAGATGTTGAGCAGAGTGACATATCAGCAAGTGACAGTTTCAAATCTGCAGAAACTGAAGAGGACAGCTTACCATTTCCAGATTTGCAGGGGCTGTTTAATTTTCAGCTAGAACATGAGAATCCTGATCATGTATGTGTTGATGTTGTAGCAGCGCATGCTATGAGCGTCCCGCATTTTCCATACTTGCTGAAAAAGACAGATTGCAGCAGACATTTGCATGAAGGGCAGCAAAATGGTTCAGATCAGAAATTCAGTTCGCATTTTCCTCCAGCAGAAATCAAGCGGTTTTCATTCATCATTGAGTCTTGCGAAGAAAATTAAGAGCAGCTACAACACAATCAGCTAGAGCAGCAGCTCAAAGAGGTATTGTTTTATGATTTTAAAGACCCTATTGCTGACCTTTTGGATTCCATCAGCAGCATAGATGTTAAGATATTTCTGTCAGAAGGAGACTATCTTTATCATCTGTTTAAACCTCTTTACTGCATGATATCATGTCCATTATGGTTCGGGTCAAGATCTATCATGATGACTGTAAACCATTTTCTGACATGGCTGCATTGGAAATCCAGTGTTACTTGATCATTCTGCTCCTATTAGTTAGTGTAGGAGTAGATAGGACAATAAGCTCTTTTATAAGAGCACGTAGATCATTTTTTAGTTGTTGTTGAATAAGCAGAGCAGGCTGCATGTAAGCTACAGATGGGATGCAGGTTTGCAGAGGTATCAGTGATACAGGATTAATGACTCCATGCCCAATACTAAAGGCTACTGGAACTACTAAGTTCTTCGGAACCTCACTGGGAGGATTCCATCCCCGAGTAGGAGCCAGATGTTATCTCCCAAAATGACCACCGTCATTTCAGGTGATAGAATGGGTCAAATTTTTTTATTTATGTAAGTCATGGCCTTCAAAATTCAAAATCTCAGTTTTCGGCAGTTAACTAAGTCTGTGGAAGTTTACTTAACTTCTGAAACAGGCCAGTTTCGACGGCTAATATGGTTTGCCAGAATGACTTTAGCTGCCGAAAATGTTTCCATGTGCAAATTTAAATGATCATGCCCATACTCAATTTCACATCAAGAGAGCCTGTTTCCAGCCGCCGAAAAGAAGACTTGGGACGCATTTTAAATAAATCATCATGAGGTTCACGGTTGATAAGCTGCCAAAAGCAAATTATGAAGCATATATGTCATTTCATCATCAGACTGTACAGGTTACATAGAATTTCATGATGTATACTTCGACTTGGATGTAACTCACATGCTGATCTTCTCATGATCACGCACGAGTGAAATAACATTACGTTGAAGCATCGACTCATTATGAATTCATTTGAATTAATGTTAAACTCCTTCAACAATTCAAACAGGGTCGATATTCCAGCATTTTCTTGTGTATCAGCTCAGCTAAGATCTCTTCTTCGGCCAGGTGGTGGAAAGTTAGCAAGGAACCGTTTCAGAGGTGTTTTCATCAGAGCAGTTATCCGTTTCAATCGGGAAGAGTCAGCATTCAATCCTAAATCACGAGATTTCAGTATGAGGTTTCTCAAAGCTTCTGTTACAGTTTTGTGGTTAGAGATCCCTGAGTTATTTCCTCAAATTCAGCATCAAATCCAGTTCAGTTAGAAGTGTCTCATAACCATCGATTATCTCCAGAATCTTCAGTTAATACCTCGCTGTTATGCAATGTTTCTGTTTTGATGTTCTTCAATAATTAAACTGAAACTCGATATTATTCGTATGGTAGAGTCCTGTCATCTCCGTTAAGACCTGCTAAATACTTGTCAAAAAATAATTGGTCTAGTCTGTGACTCATAAAACGGTTACTACACTCTGCGTGTGATTCGAATTGTAAAGGAAATATCTCTTTAATTGCACATATCATCTCCGAGTTTAAAGGGACAGATCACCATCAATATGGTTAAGACAAACCTTCCTTTGAGAACAGATTTGGACAGTTTTCAGCTTTCGACAGCTTAGGCGAGCCTCACAGAGCTCTTTAGCTGCCGAAAGGACTGAATTTCGGCGGCTAAGGCACGAAATCGGCAGAAGAGTTAGCTACCGAAAGCCTGTTTTCATAGTTTCCTTTAATTTTCACCCAGGTCTCGGATGTGTTAGGTGGAATGGCAAAAAGCCGATCAGAATGAATGGATCATAAATTATTTTATCAATATCTGAAGGGTTTTGAGCGAGTTTTGAATCAGTTGGGCATTTTGGCTAAGTTTCAACCTTGTTTTGAGGAACAGCTCTAGAAGTCAACTGCCACATCATTAATCTCAAGTTTGTTGTGCGCCAAACTCAGACCACCGAGCCTTGGGAGGCCAGCTGCTCTTCACCAACCACCAAGCTTTTGAAAGGAGATCTTCATATCATCAGTTCCTTGTTTTAAGGAATCATATCTATCTTTTGCATGGCACTGTTTTAATTAGGAGGACAAGATCCATGTTTTTAGGATCTTGAAACTACTTTGTAAAGACTATAAAGTCTGAGTACTGAGGCTGAACCAAGGGTTCAAGTTTGGATACATTTTGGACTATGTACTGGACACTTTCTTGCTATATGAATTAGAGTTTCCTTTGGTCATTAGATATCAATCTGTCCACATTTTCCATTATTCTACATTTGATTCTATTTAGTTCAGTTGTTCAGAACTGTCATCTTCTGATATAGCTCATGAATGAATTAAATCTTCTTTATATTCTTGTATGACCCTACAGCTCTGTATTTGGTTATCTTGAATGTCTTTCTTCATACCTTGATTATTTACTGTAGCTGATATTTAATTTCTCGAAGCACTAGCTTATTTATAGGCATGTCATGTTGTCTTACTGCTTAGTCTTCTCAGTTATCCCATTGATCCACCTTTACAAAAACACAAAAACATGATTTCTTAAGTTACCAGG
This sequence comes from Pseudotsuga menziesii, assembly GCA_001517045.1. NCBI lineage: Eukaryota > Viridiplantae > Streptophyta > Pinopsida > Pinales > Pinaceae > Pseudotsuga > Pseudotsuga menziesii. The sequence continues at coordinate 581,342 of LPNX010034832.1, forward strand.
CATACCTAGCTTATAACCCTAGGTAGTTTCCTGGAGTGATAACAAGTGACATCTTCAGCCGGCCTTGAGGTGGCAGGGATTCTGTTTCTAAGGGTCAAGAACCACTGGTTAAAATATTTAACCTTCTCCTTGGCTTCCATACGGATCCTAGACAATTCTAACACCAACACAGCTGGAGTCTTATCATCTCCAAACTTGTTCATGAAAGCCAACTCAAATTCATTCCAACTAGTAATAGAACCAACTGTAAGTGAAAAATACCAAGTCGAGGCTTTTCCCTCAAATGTATAAGGGAAAATTCGATAGACTACATCTTCGTGTTCAACATTCAAAATCTGAACTGCTAGCATGAATTTCTTAACATGATCTTCCACGGGCTCTTTCAGCTCGGGATTGAACTTGGGCAATAACTTCTCAGGATGCTTTGGCAAAGGATGTTGATTCCCGAGCACAGCAACCGCATCCTGAGATAACCATGGCATATTGGCATTAGGGTTCGGGTTTAAACCTGCCATGTTCCTTGGTGATGGAGGTGGTGAAGGTGGTGTTTGAAAAATGTGAGGAGGTGAATGAGGCGGTGATGGTGGTTGACCAAACCCTCCTGTAGCAGGTGGTCCTAAAGAAGATGAAGGTTGATTGGTGCATGTTGAAGGATGTTGAAATTGATGGTCAAGGAAGACACCTAAAGGTTGATCCTGTTCTTCAGGTGCAGACTCAGTATGGTGAGTACGCGGACGTCTGATCTGTGGAAGAGGAATTTCAGTGGGTTGGATTCCAGTAAGATTTGAATAGGCTCTCGTTAAAATCCTGTGGGATTCATTGATGGTCTATTCGAACTGATCAAGTTCTTCATGTGGATGGGCATCGCTAGCATTGAACTGATGAATTAGATTTCGAACAGTATCGTTCAACGGAGTCTCATCTAATTGTGATGACTGGAATGTTTGTGGTTGAGATGATGACTGCATTTGAGGGGTGGAGGGCTGATTAATTTTGTGAACATGATTGTTTTCATCAGCCATTTGCTTAAGCTGGCCCTCCTTCTAGTGCCATTCTTACTTAAATAAACCCCTAAAAAGGGATTAAGGCATTATTTGTCAAGGTTATCTATTTAAGTCTTTTACGCCACTCCCTCTCGTGAAGAGAAATAGATTTGCCTCCCCATCTGCTAAGATAATCTCATTGGAGATTAAATATAACTATAATCTGGCCATGGTTGGATTCGAATATTTCTTTAGAATAATCTAAAGGACAGAGGGTCTCATAATGAGCCAGTCTGTTCAAGATCATAGGTTTGCATTCAGTAACATTGTCATTTTCGGTCACCAAGCCTGGACAGTGGCCCTTGGACAAAACACCAAGGGATCATTAGAGGAAATTTGGGGTCTAAAATGGGCCTTATAAGAAAACGTGCCAAAATAAGTTTTTGTGAGTTGGAATTCAAGAACCATTAGAATTTCAATAAAATAAGTCAACCATAATGGTTGAATTGACATATTTGTCATTAAAAAAAACTACTTTTTTTGTTCGTATTTTCGACATATCTCATTGTGTTTTTACTCAAATTTCGATCAGGAGAGCTCTTTGGATGTGGAATTTTATTCTGCATCCAACGAGTATGCACACTGCATACTTTTGATGGACCCCGCTACCCCAAAAACAAGAAATACTTGAAAAAACGTGATGATGACATCATCATCACGTTTTTTCAGGTATTTCTTGTTTTTGGGGTAGCGGGGTCCGTCAAAAGTATGCAGTGTGGGTACTCGTTGGATGCAAAATCAAATTCCGCATCCAACCAGCTCTCCTGATCGAAATTTGAGTAAAAACATAGGGAGATATGTCGAAAATACGAACACAAAAAGTAGTTTTTTTCTTTCTTCCTCCAAAATTAATCAATATTATTTTATTATTTTAACTATTATTTTATTGTTTTAACTATTATTTTATTATTTTCCTTAGGAGGCCCATTTTAGACCCCAAAATTCCTCTAATGAAAAGGTTTCATTACGAGCCGGTTTATTTACTGTAATGTAGATTGGTGACTGACATGGTTACTACTTGGTTACCAAGCCAGAACCATGGCCTTTAGAAATATATAAAAAAAAGAAAGAAAGAAGGGAAATAGAAAATGATCATAACAGTTCAACCTAACCAGAATTGTATATCTATAACTGGCAGATGGGATACTGGCATTCTTTGGGCTTTGAAGCAACCCTGTCGAGGCTATGGACGCCTGCTAGTAGCAGGGCCATGCTTGTGGTATTGAGATTTTATTCTTCCAAAATCAAGCCACTTACTGTTTTACTTCGTTTGGATTTATTTTTGTGAGAGACTTGATATTTATCAAATAAATAATTAAAGGTGTAAATTTCTGGTAATTTTTAGAAATGTGAAATTCCTGAATCTATTTAAAATGTTGAAATATTGATTTCTGTATAATGGCATATATGATGGATCTAATTCTTTGATTGCATGATTTTAGGTTGAGAAAACAGAGATAACTGTTCCGCCCAGTCAGTCGCCATCTGTTGTGCCCCTACCCAACAGCCTGATAAAAAACACAAATTTTATCAAACAAAATGAAATTTTGTTTGATGAAATATTTGAAGTCCTCATTTCAAAATTGTAGAATCTGGAGCTACTGAAACGATGAAATTCCGTGAGCTACTGAAATGGTGAAATTCAAATTGTTTTTTTTATCAGGCTGTTGGGTAGGGGCACAACAGGTAGGCATATAAAAATTCATATAAATTTGATCATTGTTATTTATTGATCACTACTGTTATTATGAGTTAATATTTATATTCATCATTTGCATATACTTTCCTAGTTTTTCTAATACATCGACATACATTTTGGTTCTATCATTATGAAGACATGATTTTTTTTATTCGAGTTGTTGAGGTCATCAAGGTATGTTGTTTCCTGATTTTGTAAGAGTTATTAAGGCTATCTATGACCTGCATTTGTATAATTAAGTAATAATTATTAATGCCATAAAGGACCTACTATTTTTTACTTAAGTAAAACATGATCAAGGACTGTTGTGTTGACTAGGAGTGCTTAATTTGTCATCAAGGTGATTAGCATAGATTGCAATTAATCTATTAGACATCTAAAGATATTATCCTGGATAAGCTAATGAAATACTTGTTAATTAATTTTTTAGGATTTATCCCATATTTTCTCAATTGAAAGTCCAGAACATATATTTTTCGAGCAAATCCTAGAACTAATTCTTAAAGGTGAAATATCCATGATCTGTGGTGAAACAAATAGAATTTCACCTAAATTCCATTAAATTTACAATTAAACAATTTAGAGAATGCTCATGTTCTAAGGTAATAAGCTATAACAGTATCAGAAAAACTAACAGGGCAAGGCATTTAGAGTTATCAGACTTGACGATGATTTATAATACACTAAAAAGTCATATATGATGGTTGTCCTTTCATTGTACCTTCTGGCATAGTGAATTATGACGATGGGGTTCCTCTCTCCCACTAATGGAGAACGTTGTAAATAATATGGCATATGTTTGAGGCACTTACAAATATTGATTTTGAGATAGAGAAACTCATGCACATTTCATACGAGGAGGAATACGTAACTAGTCACTATGGATAAAAAGGCCATAGGATTTTGAAATAAATCAGAGTAACTTGCAAATGGTAGTGTAACTGATAGAGAAATGGTGAAGGTACTTCTAATATATGATTTTTTGCACTTTGAAGCTTGCAAGCCCGAGAAATATTAATTTCCAAATGGGTAGACTTGTGCGAACTTTAGGTATTTTAAGGTTTCTCAAGAGGATATATTTCTATTTATGGACGTTATATAACAAATAATATTTATTTCGAAGAAATTCCTTTGTTTATGGTAATCATTTAAATATGAACTGAGAAACTCGAATGAAGAAACCCCATAATATAATTGTATATAGATCTTTGCAACAATAATATAAATAAAAAAGAGGTTTGCATTCAAATATGCATCTTGCAAACTTGAATCTTGTAGAGAAAGATTCTTAAATTCTAAGATGAACTCTTACCATTTCTAGCACTCCATGAATGACACCACATAATACATTACAACAATAAAGTCCTTGATAAGTCTCAGGTAACTCAACAAAGTACACAAGAGGATTGTCCTCAAGGATAAGACTACATTCAATCCCATCTGCATCCCAGTTAGCCACACTTATTGTCACCCCCAGGAACATTCTGAAGCCTACCTATTAAAATGAAATAATTGTATCATGAAATATTCCTAAATTATAATTACTTAGAGGATTAGAAACAAAAAATTTCATGCAACAAAAATAAAAACATGATATACATTTCACAATATTCAAGCTAAATCAAGAAAGTTGAGAACAAATTTAATGTGTCAATAGAATTTCTTGTCAAAAAGTAAGAGATAAGTTATCAGGAATTGTTAACTGTAGATATAGGAAGAGGAATTGAGCAGGTAATTCACTTTGTATGAGGATAACTTCAAGTCAACCACTTGTTCAGGGGTGCAATCTCAAGGAATATGTGAAGCAGAGATTTAATAAACTCACTATTTTTTAATGCTTTAACAAAATGTGTCGTGGGTTAATCACTACTAATTAACCCAAAGCAACATATTGAAACCTTAGAATGAAAACTATTCCATCATGGAAAAGGACTCTAATGGAAATTAATTACTCACTGTGTCACATACCCCAATTTTGTAAAATAATGTTAATTGTTTTTATTATATTCCTGAGACATTATGTTAAATTAATACTAAGTAGGAACTAATGACTCAGCAGAGTCAACAGAAGTGGAATGTAATTCAGAATATTTTATTATTAATAAATAAATTGTGGAGACAATAGCATGGGAGAGCTGTTAAAAAGAGGTTACTGGTCAAACTGGTGGATGGAACTAGGTGGAGGGAAAAAGACAAGTGGCAGCATCCTCAAACACTTCCTAAGTTGCAGGTGGAAACTTTCCTATATTTGGGGTCATGATCCCCAAAGAAAGTGGGATCAGAGCAGGTGGCTCATTAAATGACAACTAGCCCAAAAATACCTAGGCAATCTTTTAAAAGTACTCAATGAAGAGAGCTGAGGCGGCTCATATATTTTCCAGAGAGAATTCATTCAAGTGAATTTTATTCAGGAAATTCATTGAAGAAAGAGGGAAAAATAGTAAGGAAGTTGTTCTGAGAGGAATGCTGCTGTAACTTGGTTATTACAGATTTTTAGCTGGGAGAACTTACTGATAAGTTTTGGGTTAATACTAAGTTTGAAGACTGGTATCTGACTTTGCTGCACCTAGTTCCAGCCAGGGAGACCAGAGAAAGCTCGGGGGTCCTAAGGAGTCACTGTTTGAGCGCTCTCCAGGAGTTGGTAGGGAGGAATGACCTCCCATTGCTGTTGTTGCTCCAGTTCAAACATGTTCTGTCACTTAACTATTTTTGTTTTAATGAGTGTGAATTGATGAATGTTATGCTTATATTATATGACAGAAGAGTTAGCTAGTTTAGTAATGTAAATGTTTCAGTTTATCAGCAATTGAATCTGTTGATGAAAAATAAAGACCCATTGTGTTTTTCCACATCTGGGTTCACCAGATCGTACTCTAGCACAGGGGTAGAATTATAGAAGGATGACATGATGATAATATAGAATAGGATGATAGTAAAATTATAGAGTAGTATTACTGGGTTATTTGTAGAGGAATTATCTTGGTATTGGGAGTAGTATTTTTTTGTACTATTCTGGTTATTTAGTTACTTTCAGTAACCTGAATTGCTTCATAGATTTACAGTTTATTTTCTTTCAATATTAATGACTGTTTTATCTAAGAATTAAATGGAAAGACATGAAAAAATAGATTTCAAATTCATTCTACAGGTACTTCAGTTCTTAGTAAGATTTTCTTACAAAATATCATATATAAATGTACATAGGTTACTCACTAAAATTCTGTTTTCGGGTGAATCCGCGGACCTGGGTAACACTTTTTGGCAAGCGCATTTCGGCAAAAACAGAAAAACGTACCTCGGTCGAGGGTTTAACAAGCCCTCGACTGAGGTTTTAATATCTCAACCGAGCTTTTATCAAGCCCTCGACCGAGGTTTTTTTCAGCCCTCGACCGAGGTATTTCTTAACCCTCGGTCGAGGTATTAAAACCTCGACCGAGGGTTAAGAAATACCTCAGTCGAGATATGGACCTCGGTCGAGGTGTCTGTGTTAAAAAAATTATAAAAGGAGGCCGCGGGGTTAGAAGGGAATAGTTCTATAATAGGCAAATGCATGGGATATGAAAACATGTGTTTAGCTAAAAAATACGTTTAGCTTATATGAGGGGGCTTAATAATCTTCTTATTGACTATCCACTGCTACATATATTTGGTATTTTTATGGAATTCTCTATAGTCCCTTCTGGTTCCAAGTGGTACACTGTCTGGTCTATTTCTTTTTCTTTAGGTAAATATGGGATTTAAAAAAATCCTATACATTCAAATCATTTGACTCAAGCATAGGTCCTACATTCTGTTGCATTCAATATTCTTTCCTGAGCTCTAGTGGTGATGCTAGGTTAGAGTTTCATTGATC
>LPNX010034853.1:0-12203 GCA_001517045.1 Pseudotsuga menziesii
GGACTCAAAATTCAGTAGGCCAAACCCACAAAGAAGCTTTGAGGGCTTGAAGAGATTGAGGTTTTCATAAAAATTAAGAGGTCATAGAGTGGAAGCAAGGACAATAGCCTTCCTTTATGTTTCTCGTTTGCCTATGATGCAAAATCCTGGCGTGCACCTACCCATTCATTTCAAAGATGGTTTCTTATAGCCAAAAGTCTGCCAGGAATTTAGTGGGAGTGAAGCATGTTTCAACCCAAAAATAGTCGACAATTTTGGAGCAATTTAACACATGGAGGGGAAGAAATCCAAATGAAGTGGCTGCATTCATGGGGTTTGCATCCCGAGTTCCAGCCCGCTGCTACCTGTGGAGTGCTGGCTAGCTATCGCTTATCTGCTTCTAGCAATTGCGAACTGCATATATACATGGCGTTACAGGTAAGACATCGACTTTCACTCATTCTGTAGCGTCTTGACCACTTTGGAGGTTATTCTACTGCTTTAACCATTTTTTTTGCAAATGCGGACAATTGTCCCTTATATATAGCATGAACTTACTTGTTCTTTACCTGCATGTGTAAAAGACGGTTCCTTTTTGCTCTGTCATGTTTTAAACAGTTCACGCAGTGCAATTTGTCATGTTTTATACAATTCACCCACTGCAATTTGAATCGGGACATATTTTAATGCCTTGAAAAGCCGCTCGTGAGATTTTCGTCGATATGGCCTGGTAATATCTCAGTAGTTGTTTTATAGGGTATTTTAATATGTGCAGGGGTCCAATGGCAATGATTTTGTATCTCAACAAGACATCAATTAGGACACTTCAACGAAGTAAATTTGGAATGTTTTTGTGATAATATGTCATCAGTGTGTCATTCCTTTTTTACACTTCCTTCTTCTTCCATCCTCCATGTCAGAACAGGACTTGAGCCCTTCAAGACCATCATTGCTACAAAGCCCAGGATTGCCCATTAAACTTGAGTTATAAAAACTAAGGCTGAAAGCAGAAGGAACAATGCCTGTCAACTGATTATCCAAAAGATTGAAGATATTAAGCTTCAAATTGCCCAATTCAGGAGGGATTGCTCCTGTCAAGGAGTTGACAGAGAGATCGAGATATGTAAGAACTGGCAGCTCCCCTAGCTCTCTAGGAATAGGGCCCGAGAATCTGTTATTTGACAGACTTAGGTCTACCATTTGATTCCATGACAGGATGAAAGCGGAGTTCGATGAACAGACAATGCATGGCACAGATTAGATGAGGGATTAACGACCAGGATGAAAGCGAAGGTTGCAAAGTCCAGTAATCAACGGTCCAGATCATAGCGAGGAATGATAGATCCAAAGTCCGATGCATATTTCGAAATTCCGTTGAGCCCCCAGAGACAAGAAGAAGGCGGGTAGGTGAATTGACGGAGAAGGATGAAGATCTCAAGGCCGCCAGATTCGCTCTAGGAACTCTAGGAGCCATCTCCAAGATTACCTTCGCTCTGCAACCCATGTTCAAGTGCTCCATTTCCTTGAGCCTGGAGGATGACGCTGCATTAGAAGATCGTGTCGAGAGCTTCCTTAGAGGACACGAGTTTGCAGATGTATACTGGTATGTTTCCCATGGAAAGGCCATCATGGAAAAAGTTGATAGAGCTCTAGTAAGTATGCCTGGCGATGGGCTCAATAGGGCCTCCTACCAGCACACCATAATGTCCAAAGTCGAGAAAAGCGCTGCAAACTGTGAGTAAACAGTATATATGTATATGTATATTGATTGATTGATAGATCTGGAGACTCGTTGTTATGTTATGTTATCGGTTAAATATTATAGATCTTCATATTCTTATATTGACTGTTTGAGGGTGCTAACGAGGCCATTGAAGCGGCGGAGGACGCAGACGAGCTCTGTAACCTGACGGGTACATCTATGAACAACAGAGTCAGCAGTGGCGGTGGGTTTTTGAACGACGGGATTAGTTTTACGGGATATCCGCGGGTAGGTGAAAAAATTTATATATGATGTCATTGTTACTACGTGTCGACCCAAATCCAGATAGCAAACTTCGAGGATGACATCATCCCTGCTTACCCAATAGCAACACAAATAAATACGATTTTAATAAATTTAAAAATTGTTATTTTTCATGTTACAAAGTTAAACTTTGGAATAGAGATTTTAATCCTTTAAATATGCACCAATATGCACCAACTATACCCAAAGTCAACGTGGTTTGAAATCGAACGATTACAATATACCAGCCGGAGGCAGGTATAAAAATTCACAAAATGCTAGTCAAATGTATAATTATGTTTGAAACATGACACAAATAAAATGGAATAGCCAGTGCTACCAATATAAATGTAAATTGTAAATGAATAGCAAAATCATTTCAATAGAAATTTATTAAGCTATACTGACATGCGCTTATAATTACCAAAATATTTTAATGTATTTGGAAGTTGTTTATGCAACGTAAGATTATCAATATAATAAGCACGTTTTCCAAGTGCATTGCAATCTCCATAAGTTATTTAACGGGTCTTTGTTAATGTATTTGAAATTGCCACTGCAATTCTGATAGAGTGAATGTAGTGAAGTTATTGACTTGGAACTTGTTCAACAACTTTAACAAAGTTGCATTTTGTGTGTTGTTGTATACTCCATCTAAAATGTTATATAATTTGATAGTTGAGACCATATACACTATATTTTCAATATTGTGCATTTCAGGAAGCATATACTTTATTGAATGCATAATACAACTCCAAGGGGAAGGGGTGATGCAAGAACCTTGATCCCAACCCTGAAGCACAGTAAAAACAACACAAAGTTTGAAAACAATACAAGCATGGTTTTTTTTTCTACTTCACAATCTATTTACATTAAAATTATAGAAAGAACCAAGGAAAAAAAGTGTATTTGTTTGTTTCTACTTCAAAAGATTGAGAGAAAGCAATAAGAGATGGAAGCAAAGTAGGCAACGCCTTTCGAAATGGAAGGGGGCAGAGTGGTAGTATCCACACTTGAATTTTGTAGGTATATGCTATTAAATTGCTTTGTATGGTCTATAAACTATTTCTTAAACTTTCAAAATCTAACTAATAAGGCTATTGAATTGTGGCAATTTTTTTTGGAGTTGGTTAATCTCTACACCATTTGCATCTTTTTAGGTAAGATTGGAAAGAATTTGGCAACACTATTAGTTGTTGAAAATGAAATTTTCAGTGTTAAAAATGCAATTTTTATTGCAGAAATGAATTCAGTACCCTAGATTACCCTTGGCGCACCGATATTGCACCCAAATTATACAATTTCAATCACTGAAAACTACCCTTTCAACAATTTCCGCAATATTTTGACCAAAAAACTCGCGGAATTTTAGGTGCAGATAGTCTAGAATTTAGCTTATTGCATTTTTTTCTAACCAAGAAAATAAGAATTAAATAAACATGGTTTTAATTAAATTAATAAAAATATGCTTTTTTTCATAAAGTTTAAAAAACAATAATGAAATAAGCAGATTTAAAATTCAAATTTTAAACTAGCGCAAGCTTATTAAATGAGTTTATACTTGTAAGAGGTTTTTGAATGTGAATTTCGGTTGCCTTTTCTATTGGTAATATGCAATTGCATTTTTTTCGACAAGGCGAGTCTTGCTTCACGCAAAGTTCTTTTTCCTAACACAATGATAACTTATGACTTTATCTATTTAGGAAATAGATAGTACTGTGTGAGAAAAATTAAAGAATGATACTGTTGCATGTTTTTGCAAGAGATTTATTGATTCTTTGGAGAAAATGGCGACCGCGGAAATTATGTTGAGTTACTGCGTAGCACAAGCTTTCTGTTTTCTCCTTTTTCCTTTTTCCAAAACTTGCGACTCGATTTTCTTGCGGCAGAATTTACTGCGCGAAGAAATTACTGCGCGAGAGTTACTCCGAAAGAGTAACTGCGCAAACTTTTCACCTCAACACACTTTTACTTAAGCTTTGGCCGACTTTTACTGCGACATGAATTTGGTTGGGACCAACTCATATGCAAACAAGTTTTCACTTCTGCCCAATAACTTTATATTTCCTAGTCTAAGGACTTAGGAATATGAAAAACACTTTTCACTGTGGTAACCTAGGATTAACTCCGACACAACTATATTGCAAATCACTCACAATATCATATAAGAAAATAATAAACAAGATTTGTGTCGAACCTCTGTGCCTAAAACTAGGAACTTTTACACAGTGAAATAATTATGGATTCTTGATGTCTTTCACTCACAGTAAATGTAAACAACATTCACTCAGGTAAATATAGAGAAGATGTGTGGCTATCTAAAACATTCATTCAACCATAAACTTAAGGATTTATATTTCATGTGATGGCATAACAAAACTTACAGCCGTAAATACAAATTCTTCTTCTTCGCAACACTTCTCTTCTCTGTTCTCTTCTACTTGTCTGTCTCCTCTCTTTTCTTCTTCTATGTATTTAGATTTACAATTTCATCCTTCATATAGAACATTTCTGTTGACTAACCGTTTTAACATTTAAGGACTGCAATTACTCTCTACCTAGAAACTTAGCTTCAGCAACTAAATTCTACTGTCTTATATGCGAGAAATCAGAACTCTTTATCTTGTCAACCTCTCTGGCACTTTCTGACATGATACAGACTCTGACAGAGTCGGCTCATTGGATTATGGATCAGTGAGTGATTAATATTTCCAACACTCCCCCTTAATTATGAGCAGATCGTAATTTAAAAACAAAATATTACAAAATGTTTTTCAAAACAGAAAACATGTTCCGTTCATGACAGAGTTCACTGTACAGAACTTGTCATTCCCAAATAATTTCAAAGATACTAAAATGTATCTCTTGCCAATAGTTTTGTAAAGATGTATGTAAGTTGATCTTCAGACCTGCAAAATTCTAAGCAAATTTCTTTGTTATTCACCAGCTCTCTTATGAAATGATACCTTGTGTCAATGTGTTTGGTTTTCTTGTGAAACACATGATTCTTCAACAAGGCAATGGCTGAATTGTTGTCATAGAAAATGGTTGTTGGTTCTTGTTGGTTCTGTGATAGATATTTTAACATTCTTTTCATCCAAACAGCTTGACATGCAGCGCCTATGGCTGTGACATACTCTGCTTCTGCTGAAGATAGAGTTACTACGGGTTGTTTCTTCAAAGCCCACGAAACAACACCTCTACCAAAATGAAATGTGTACCCAGATGTGCTTTTCCTGTCATATGTGATGCCTCCATTGTCACTGTTAGTATATCCTATGAGTTTAAAATTTTCTAAAGTTGAATACATTATTCCAAGATCTTTTGTACCACTTACATACCTCAGAATTATTTTACATGCTTGCCAATGTGAGTCTTTTGGTGACTCCATGAATATTGAGATCAAACTTACTCCATACATGATCTCTGGTCTTGTTGCTGTTAAATACATAAGGCTGCCAACAAGCCTTTTAAACATTGTAGGATCTATCGTTGATCCATCATCATCTTTGCTCAATTTTAAACCTGTTATTACTGGTACTGGGGCTGCCTTGCAATTTGACATATTAAATCTTTTTAAAACTGTGTTTGCATACTTTGACTGTGATATAAATATACCACTTTCAGACTACTGGACTTCAATGCCCAGAAAGAAATTCATGAGCCCCAAATCAGTCATTTCAAATTCACTTTCCATGACTGTTCTAAATTATTTAATGCCAAAATCTCCAGCAAATATTAAATCATTCACATACAGGCAAACAATTAACATGTTACCTTGCTCATTCACTTTGGTGTACAGCGTTGGCTCACTTTCACTTCTGTGAAATCCATTCTCAATGAGATAGGAATCAATGCAACTGTACCAAGCTCTTCGAGCTTGCTTTAAATCATAGAGCGCTTTCTTCAATCCATACACTTTGTGTTCTTGTCCTAGAACTTTATAGCCTTGTGGTTGTTCTACATATATTTCTTCATCCAAATAACCATTTAGAAATGTTGACTTAACATCCATTTGATAAACAAACCATTTGTTTTGTGCAGCGATAGCCAAAACAGTTCTGATTGTGTCCATGTGTGCAACTGGTGCGAATGTTTCATTGAAATCTATACCGGGTTGCTGTGTGAACCCTCTTGCTACCATTATTTCCTTTCGCTTCTGCATATTTCCATCAGCATCTTGCTTGGTCTTATCAATCCATTTGACGCTGACTACATCTTTATCTTTTGGTACATCAACCAGTTCCCATGTCTGGTTTTTCTTAATATATTCTATTTCTTCATCCATGGCTTGTTCCCATACTTCTTCTTCAACAGCTTCCTCAAATGTTAGTGGATCATCTATTTAAGAAAATAATGCAAAGAGAGAGAAGGAATTTGGTGTACCAGATTCATATATCTCACGTAGACTTCTTGTCTTCACTGGATCTGTTGATGTCGAACTACTTGATGGAGTCTGTTGTCCTCTTGGTGTGCTTGTCGATGTAGCTTGAGTTGCGATTTGTGTTGATATTCCTTGTGCTAAACCATGCCGCGGTTTCATGTGAGTCGACGGTGCTGTGATCGGTTGATTTACTTGTGGTGTTTGAAACACTTCTTCCATCATGTCTTCATGCTTGACATTCGGCACAATCTTGACATTCTTCTCGATGGTTCCATCCCATGATTCATTCTCAACGAATTGAACATCGCGACTAATTATTAATTTTCTTGCGACAAGGTCATACAACTTGTATGCTTTTGTGTATTCAGAATAACCAACAAAAATACATTTTTGTCCCTTCTTGTCTAACTTCTTTCTTAGCTCATCTAGCACATGAGCATATGCAACACAACAAAAAAAATTTAAATGAGAACCACTATGATTCATGTACATGTCCATGCTTCTTGAGGAATCTTGTTCTTCACGTTCTTTGTCAGACATCGATTCATAATGTATACGGCAGTTCCGACTGCTTCACCCCAATATTCATTTGGAAAATGCTTGGCTGCTATCATGCTACGCATCATTTCCATAATGGTTTTTTTCTTTCTCTCTGCGATACCATTCTGCTGAGGTGTATACCGCGCAATGAATTGCTTCTGTATGCCATGAGTTTTGCAAAAATTTAGAAATTCATTTGAAACATATTCACCGCCTCTGTCTGTTCTTAGGATTTTTATGCGGTGTCCACTCTGGCTCTCCACAAGTGCCTTAAACTACTGAAAACAACTAAATGCATCCAATTTATGTTTCAAAAAATATACCCATGTTTTTCTTGAGTAGTCATCAATAAAAGTAAGAAAATACTTGCAGCCACCAATGGACGTTGTCTGCATTGAACCACAAATATTAGAGTGCATGATCTCAAGTGGTGTGCACGCTCTGTATGACTTTCCAACTAGAAAAGTTTCTTTATGCTGCTTGCCAAAGATGTAGCCTTCACAAACTCTGTCTGGTTTGTCAATCAATGGCAATCCTTTTACCATTTTCTTTGTGTGCAGCAACTTCAGTCCACCAAAATTCATATGTCCAAATTTGAAATGCCATAGCCAGGAGTCATCCTAAACTTCTGTTTGAAATGCATCCTGAAAATCAGCGCTGTCATTTTCTTTCTTGTTGCAGTGAACAACTTCTTCTTTACTTTCTGCCTTGAATGCAGCTTCTGTATTGTCTGGAGCTATCCTCAATGGAAACAAGCGATTTCTTGTCATTGGCACTCTTGTTATCAGCTGGTTGCTTGGATGTACATCTTTAATCACACATTGATTATCTTCCATGTAAACTCTGTAACATTTATGTATCAGTTGTCCAATACTCAGTAAATTATGTTTCAGACCTTCTACATGGTAAACATCAGGCATATACTTATGCTTCCCCTGTTTGGTTAAAATACTAACCGTACCTTTTCCCAAAACAATGACTTGGACATTATTTCCAAGTGTAACATCATTTTGATCTGAATTATCTAGACTGGAAAATAAATTTAAATTACCAGTCATATGATTATTGTAGCCTGAATCTAAATACCATATGTCAGATGGACTTTCTTGGATGGTATTGCATTCAATTGGGGATGTGCATGCCATCAACATTGTGCTTGAGGAATTGTTGGTGTTCGTCGACTGATCCTGCCTTTGATTTCCTTGGTCATGTTGCTTCTTCCTGTATTCATATGAATAATGACCAAATTTTTTACAGTAATGACATTGAATCTTTGATTTATCAAACCTGTGACCACTTGGCTAGCTTGTGTTCTGATTCTGTCCTCTACTAGCAACATCTGCAGGACTACTACTATGTCCTCCTCTTGAGAAGTTTCTTCCTCTGCCTCTGAAATTATTTCTCCCCCTGCCTCTTCCACAGCTTATAGATGACTGTGCTGCGAACGCACCTTCCAATGATGTTTGAGTTCTGTTGAGCCTATGTTCATGATTGATGAGTGAACCTTGCAGCTCATCAATAGTAAACGTTGTCATGTCTGTGTGTTCTTCCAAGGTTCCAACCAAGTTTTCAAATCTTGGGGGAAGACTTCTGAGAATTTTCTCAACCACCCTTTGATCTGTTGTGGTTTCTCCATGATATTTCAGTTGATTTATCAAACCAACAACCCTGGTATAAAATGAGTCTACTGACTCTAAATCTTTCATGGACAGAGATTCAAAATCTCTTCTCAAAATTTACAGCTTTGAAGTCTTTACCTTATCCAAACCTTGAGAAGTTGTCCCTAATGTGTCACATCCCTGCTTTGTGGTAATTTTTGCTGCTACTCTTGGGAGTATGCTTTCATGCATGGCTTGATGTCTGTAGAACAGAGCTTTTCCATCTTTCTTCCTCTGTTCCGTCACGATATCTTTCTCAGCTTGTGAGAGATTATTATATGTCGTTTGATCTGTTGGTTCTGCATAACCATTCTGGACAATATCCCAAACATCTTGACCTATAAACAAAGCCTTCATTGTTAGAGACCAATATTCACAATTATTTCCTGTAAAAATCGGAGTTTGTAAACTCGACATATTTGAACCGGAAGTAGAACCATTCGATTTTTAACTTTTCTTTGAAAATTACCTTTTCCCTTTTAAGACAAGATTTCTTTCCTAAACTAGTTCTAGCTCTGATACCAGATCTCCGGAGAAAACAGCTACCGCGAAAATTATCTTGAGTTACCGCGCAGCACAACCTTTTTGTTTCCCCCTTTTTCCTTTTTCAAAACTTGCGACTCGATTTTCTTGCACGAAATTTACTGCGCAACAGAATTACTGTGCAAGAGTTACTGCGAAGGAGTAAATGCGTGAACTTTTCACTTCAACACACTTTTACTTAGGCTTCGATCGGCTTTTACTGCGACATGAATTTGGTTGCGACCAACTCATGTGTGAACAAGTTTTCACTTCTACGCAATAACTTTATATTTCCTAGTCTAAGGACTTACGAATATGAAAAACAATTTTCACTATGGTAACCTAGGATTAACTGTGACGCAACTATATTGTGAATCACTCACAATATCATATAAGAAAATAATAAACAAGATTTGTGTCGAACCTCTGCATAGTAAAACTAGGAACTTTTACACAGTGAAATAATTATGGATTCTTGTTGTCTTTCACTCACAGTAAATGTAAACAACATTCACTCAGGTAAATATGGAGAAGATGTGCAGCTATATAAAACATTCATTCAACCATAAACTTAAGCATTTATATTTCATGTGACAACATAACAAAACTTACAGCCGTAAATACAAACTTGATAAAAACACAAAATCTTGAGCTTCAAACTCTTCAGTGAGTTTTCCTTCTTCTTCTTTGTCGCACTTCTCTTCTCTATTCTATTATGCTTGTCTGTCTCCTATATTTTCTTCTTCTCTGTATTTAGATTTACAATTTCATCCTTCATATAGAAAATTTCTTCTCACTAATCGTCTTAACATTTAAGGACTGCAATTACTCTCTACCTAGAAACTTAGCTTCAGCAACTAAATTCTACTATCTTATATGCAAGAAATCTGAACTCTTTATCTTGTCAGCCTCTCTAACACTTTCTGACATGATAAAGACTCTGACAGAGTTGGCTGATTGGATTATGGATCAGCGAGTGACTAATATTTCCAACATTGATGTTGCGTGCTTTTTTGTGGTTGGTTAAGACAAAGCATTAAATTTACATTTAAGAATATTGGAATAAAGAATGATATTGCTGCATGTTTTTACAAGAAATTTGTTGATGTTGGTTGGTTAAAACAAAGCATTAAATTTACATTTAAGAATATTGGAATAGTTTTTGCTAATTCTAATTGGTTGATGTTGCAATCGTGGAAGAAGATCAGTTTACAAACGTTAAGCTTGTGAATAACGTGAACATTTGTTATTGTTAAAATCTAAAAGCCTGTTAAAAAAGCTTTGTTATTGTTAAAATCTAAATTCCTGTAAAAATAGCTTGCTATAGCAAGCAATTGTTTTTAAAGACTCTTATTCTAGGCATGAGCGTAAACATGAAAAGAATGTTGTATTTTCCAGTCATTCCTCAAATGCTGGAAAAAGGTATATTTAAAAGGACTTGGCTTGTCAATCACAAGAGTATTTATTATTGCCAAGTTGGAAAGGTTGTAAAAAAAGTGTGGTACAGAAAGAATTTTTTGAGAAGGCTATATTCTAAAAGAATTTTTTGAGAAGGCTATATTCTAGAACATGATCATAACAAAACAATGTTGCATTTTGCAATCATTTGCAATATTTTTTTCATATGTAGAAATATTCAAGCACTACATCCAATGAGAACATAATCCAAAGCTTCAATTAGGTACAAACATGTTAATATTAACAAGGCCTAGTTGGTTTTGATGCATTAAACCAACAACATTGCAAATGAACTCTTGAAATATCATCTATACAATGAAGTGCCAGATTATTTTGTTTTTAGAACTGACGAATAAATATAAATGGAATTTGCAAGATTTGTTTGTCTTTTTATCCTAGAGCATAGCCTTGGATAGTATATTGGATTGTTAATAAAATCCAATGAATAAATTAATTTGTTGTGTAACATAATTCTATCATGCAAATAAGTTATGTTCATTGTAAATATATTTTCAAATGAAATTTTTCCAATTTCTCAATTTTCACAAAAGACTATGACAAGTGAATATTTTCTCATGTAACATAATTTTGTCAAAGAAAGAAGCCATCTATATTGTAAACATATTTGCAAACTAGAATTTTCTAAGCAAGTTTTCTTATTTTTTAATGTTGGTAGAAGACTAAAAACATTAAAAAGAGACAGACAAGAATCTTAGTAAGTAGTTGATGTTAAATGATAACTAATCTAATTTGTTTATGGGAGTTTTCTTATTACGGATGTTTACGGGAAGTTTCTCATAACGGGCATAACCGACAACGATTTACTCATGTAACTAAATTCATGAAGTATATAGTGCATGGTTGGGATGCACAATGTAGATAGTTGTCTGTGAGGTTGAGACCATCTTGTAATCTCTCTTTCTCTATTAATGAGTTTCAATACTTTTCCCGTGGATGTTTCCCCATGTTGGGGTTTTACCACATGAAATGTTGGTGTTCTAATGCTATTATGGATTGTCTAATTATCTGAATGTGTCTTTTGAATATAACAAGCGGTATTAGAGCCAGCGTATGAGAATAAGACCAGCATTACAAATCCAGTGGAAGAATATTACAGTGCAATCATGAGCCTGCATCCTGCCCGACTGTTGAGCGTGGAGGTGACAGCAATGTGGAGTTGACCCGCACGAAGAGAGGAGGAGGTCACACCTACTTCCTAGACATGAAAATGAGAAGGAGATCGCGTCTGCGCATGACTGTTTTTTGGAAAACGTGTTGAAGAGAAGCTTGTTGACCTCTTGGCAGACGTGGAGGAGTGCGCGTGGAAGGGTATGGAGACCGCGAGACTGTTTGGTGAAGGTGGAAGCTGCGTTAAAGAGCCTCACCCTGGATTGTGAAAGAAAAATCTACGTTGGATCGTGGAAGAGTCTGGACGAAGCTAGATCGTGGAAGGGTACGGGAAGCCTGAAGAAACTGAGCGTGCTGAAGAAACTAAGCCTGACATGTTTGTCTAGTTGCTAGTTGCTCCTGCATTTTGGAGAGTGGTAAAGTTTTTTTTGTTTTTTAATTTCTCATCTTTGCTGCCGTTAAAAGTTCTCTCATCTTTGTTGGAGTTATTATTTATGGATATAGAGCTGGATGTATAAGGTTGAATATA
>LPNX010034853.1:14100-26429 GCA_001517045.1 Pseudotsuga menziesii
TATAGAAGTTTATTTGGGAGTTTATTTTGGCGAGAGAATTTAGGTTGAGATGGAATAAAGTGCTTATTGTTTTTGGAGTGTTGTTTTATTTGGGCTGAAAATAATTTAAAATATTGAAAAATTTAAATTATTTTTTCAAAGATGTCTACCACGAAGTTTGAGATTGAAAAATTTAATGGTAAAAACAATTTTGAACTTTGGAAGTTAAAGATGCGAGATTTATTAGTTCAACAGGGGTTACAGAGAGCTTTAAACGAGAAAAGGAAAAAACCTCTCACCATAAGAGATGATGAATGGGAGGATCTAGATGCCAAAGCGCTAAGCACAATCCATTTATGTCTTGCGGATGATGTGTTATTTAACATTATTGGAGAAACATCAGCAGCAAGCTTGTGGAACAAACTAGAAAGTCTATATATGACCAAATCAGTAACAAACAGAATTTACTTGAAGCGACAGTTGTATGGTATGAGAATGAAAGAAGGTACGAAAATTGCAGATCATTTAAATGTTTTGAACACTCTTATTTTCCACTTGAGTAGTATGGATGTTAAAATTGATGATGAAGATAAAGCAGTGAATCTTTTATGTACTTTACCTGAGTCTTGGGGTCAAGTAGTTTCTTCCATTAGCCTTAGTACAAAAAATACTTTAGAATTTGACAATGTTGTTGGAGCATTATTGTCTGGGGAATTAAGGAAGAAAACCAGTCTTGAAACCTCTTCACCAGAATCTTTGGTTGTTAGAGGTCGTTCGAGGGAGAAAGGAGAAAAGTCAAGAGGTACTTCCAGGTCTAAGTCGAAGGGAAAAAAGAGTAAATTAAAATGTTGGTACTACAACAAAACTGGTCATCTCAAGAAAGACTATTGGAAGAGACAAGAATCTAAGAAGGATGACTCCAATTCAGAGGCAAACTCAATCAAGTCTTTTGATTCAGGTATGATTGATGAGGTCTTGTATGTTTGTAATATTTCTGAATGTAATGAGGAATGGTTATTAGATTCTGGTGCTTCGCACCATATCTGTCCTCATAAATATTGGTTTGCTTCCTATCAAATAGTTAATGATGGAATAGTTCTTTTAGGAGACAATCATTCATGTAAAACTATTGGGGTTGGAAGTGTTAAAATTAAGATGTTTGATGGAGTAATAAAAACACTTACAGATGTTAGACATGTACCTGAGTTAAAGAAAAATTTAATTTCTTTGGGAGTATTGGATGCTTGTGGTCATAAGTTTATAAGTTTTGATGGAACTCTAAAAGTTTCCAAGGGTGTTTTAGTGGTCATGAAGGCATAGAGGACAGGAAACCTTTACAAACTGGTTGGAAGAACGCAAGTTAATGGTACTGCATTAGTATCTAAAGAAGAATCAGGACCCACTCAGCTATGGCATCAGCGTCTTGGGCCATATGAGTGAAAAAGGGCTTCAGGTATTAATGAATCGTAAATTACTTCCAAACTCGAAAAATCTGAATTTTATGTTTTGTAAACATTGTATATATGGAAAGCAATGTAGACAAAAGTTTAAAGCAGGTAGTCATGTAAGTAAAGGTGTACTTGATTATGTTCATTCTAATGTATGGGGTTCGTCTCCTACCATTTCATATGGGGGAGCAAAATATTATGTATTATTCGTAGATGAATTTTCTAGAAAGGTTTGGGTCTATGTCCTTAAAAGAAAAGCTGATGTGTTTAATACGTTTAAACAATTTAAAGTGATGGTTGAAAAAAGAACTAGTAGGACAATCAAGTGTTTAAGGACGGATAATGGAGGTGAATTTACTTCTTTGGAGTTTAAAAAATATTGTAAAGATGAAGGGATCGTCAGACACAAAACAAATGTATACACTCCTTAGCAAAATGGTGTTGCAGAACGCATGAACATGACTCTTCTAGATAGAGCAAGGAGCATGCTAAGTAATGCTAATTTGGGGCAAGAGTTGTGGGCAGAAGCAGTTTCTACTGCTTGTTATCTTATAAATCGATCACGTTCAATGGCAATAGATTGTAAAATTCCAGAAGAGGTATGGACAAATCACTCCTATGATTATTTGAATTTGAAAATCTTTGGTTGTGAAGCTTATGCATTTACTCCTAAAAATCAGCGTTCTAAGTTAGACCCTAGATCAAAGAAGTGCATCTTTGTTGGTTATGATGATGTTATGAAAGGATATAGGTTGTGGGATCCTACTGCCCACAAAATTGTCATTAGCAAAGATGTAATTTTTTATGAATCTTCTCTAATTAAATCCGAAAGTGTAAGAGTTGATGTGGAATAGAAACATGCAATATCAAAATAACTAATTCAGTTGGAGAACCAATCTTCTAATGACTCGAAGAAACAAGAAGAATTTTCTGGTGAGAGAGAAGTCATAGAAGAGGAAGAAATTCAAGAAATTGTGGAAACCCCATAGCCTACACCAAGAATATCATTAAGGGAGAGAAAACCTTCTAAGAGGTATACTGATTTTGTTTCATCTGTTTTATTTACTAATGATGGAGATCCTTCTTGTTTTCAGGAAGCCATAGATTGTATTAACAATGCAAAGTGGAAGGTGGCAATGAAAGAAGAAATGGATTCTCTAGAGAAAAACAAGACATGGGAATTGGTTAAACTCCCCAAAGATAGAAAAACAGTTGGGTGTAAATGGGTCTTCAAATTGAAAAAAGGAGTTGATGGTAAGGTTGAAAGATACAAAGCCAGATTGGTCGCAAAAGGGTACTCTCAGATGGAAGGTATAGATTATCATGAGATTTTTTCATCGGTCGTTAAGCTTGTATCTATCCGTGTTGTGTTAGCATTAGTTGCATTACTTGATTTGGAGTTAGAGCAACTAGATGTTAAAACAGCTTTCTTACATGGAGATTTAGATGAGGAGATTTATATGGAACAACCAGAAGGTTTTGTATAGCATCAGAAAGGTAGATTAGTTTGCAAGCTCAAGAAATCATTGTATGGCCTGAAACAGTCGCCCAAGCAATGGTACAAGAAGTTTGATTCTTTCATGGTGAGCCAAGGATATACTAGGAGTGAGTATGATCATTGTTTATACTTTAAAAAAATTGAATGATATATTCATTATTTTAGTATTGTATGTTGATGATATGCTTATTGTGAGCAAAACCATGGACGAGATTAACAGGTTGAAGGCTCAGATGGCTAGGAATTTTGATATGAAGGATCTTAGACCTGCAAAACAAATCTTGGGTATTGAGATACATAGAGACAGGAAAAATGGTAAGCTCAGTTTTTCGCAGGAGAAGTATGTTGAGAAAATACTTGAAAGAGTCGAAATGAATAAGGCAAAGCCTGTGAATGTTCCTTTGGCTTCCCATTTTAAAATTTCTTCAAGTTTATGTCCTAGTAGTGCTGAAGAAAAGGATTATATGTCTCGTGTACCATATGCCAATTCAGTAGGATGTTTGATGTATGCAATGGTGTGTACTCGACCTGATATTTCACATGCAATAGGTGTTGTTAGTGGAAAATCTAAGAAAAGAACATTTGAATGCAGTGAAATGGGTGCTTCGGTACTTAAGAGGCACAAGTTACTATTGTATCACCTTTAATAGTAACAGTGATTCTGTGTGCGGTTTTGTTGATTCAGATTTCGCAGGTGATTTGGACAAAATAAGGTCTACTTTAGGTTATGTCTTTAGTCTTGCAGGTGGATCTATAAGTTGGATGTCAAAGCTTCAAGACACAGTTGCTTTATCCACGATAGAGGCTGAATACATTGTTGCCTCACATGCTTGCAAAGAGGCAATTTCGCTGAGAGGTCTGCTTAGAGAAATTGGAAGGTTGCAAAACACTGTGCCTGTCTTCTGTGACATTCAAAGTGCTATTCATTTGGCTACAAATCCCGTTTATCATAGTAAGACTAAACATATTGATGTAAAATATCATTTTGTAAGACAAGCCATTAGTGAAGGTGGAGTAGATCTGAAAAAGGTCCATACTAAAGAAAATAGTGCAGATATGTTCACAAAACCTGTATTGTTAGAGAAGTTACGTTGGTATGTAGCTTCTCTTGGTTTGAAGAAAAGGTGATAAATAGTCTTGGGAAAAGTACTTGTAAGTTTTGTTGTCAAGGTGAAGATTGTTAAATGACAACTAATCTAATTTGTTTATGAGAGTTTTCTCATTACAGATGTTTACGGGAAATTTCTCATAACGGGCATAACCGGCTACTGTTTACTCATGTAACTAAATTCAAGAAGTATATAGTGCACGGTTGGGATGCACAATGTAGAGAGCTGTCTGTGAGGTTGAGACCGTCTTGTAATCTCTCTTTCTCTATTAATGAGCTTCAATACTTTGCCCATGGATGTTTCCCCGTGTTGGGGTTTTACCACATGAAATGTTGGTGTTCTAATGTTGTTATGGATTGTTTGATTATCTGAATGTGTCTTTTGAATTTAACAGTTGAAACCGTTTGGAACAAGATTGTAGGTGGTGTATAGTAAAATTCTCTCCAAGCATAGCCACTTCCCAAATCAATATTCTATACAAATCATTTGCAATATGAGACAACAACTTTGGATTGCGTATAGCTAAATCTGGCCTTTGCAAAGTACCAATGAAAGCATTTTTTAAAACAATACACTAGTATTCCTCTTGTAAACAATATAATTATTATGTTAATATCAACAAATATATTATGAACATGCAATGGCAATTGCAAAAAAGTTAAATTCGACAAATTCTTTCAAACAAAAGTTGGTTAAGTTTTTTTATCATTGTTTTGCTTATTCAACCAAGTTTTAAATATGTTTCTTGCCTTACCCTAGTTATTGTGCCAAAATATTTAAAGGGTTCCAAAGTTTGTTCTTGTCTCTCTATTGAGCAACAAGAAAAACTATGGCTTTGTATTTTTTTTTATGTTTTTCCATATTCTATACGATTTATCATACACATATGCATGTACATAGACATGATGATGTTTACATGTTGGAATGCAAGCATTTTATCATAAATATAAGTTGGAATAGGAAAATGGTTAATACATCAATATTTTCTCTAGTAACATGTGATGCATTGCTAAATAAAACATGTAAAAGTGGTCTAATGCAAGGAATTCAATGTTGACAATTACAAGCAAAATGCTTGCATAATTTATTTTTTCTTTCAATACTTAAGTTCATTGATGCAAGCAGTTGCAAGACAAGACTGTAAAAGAGTTATTAGATTTTTGTTTTAAAAAATAATAAAGTGATTATGGAAGTAAAAAAACTATTTGCTATAAGGAATATAGCATTCAAGCTAGTCAATTTTAAGTAACATTAATCTACATTTATATGTAGAAAGGATTGTACAGGAAAACAAACTCAATGTGAAGCCATGGGAAGTTGTGCTGCCTAGTTGTTAATGAAGTCTAGATTCTTCTGAGAGTCCAATCTAGCAAGTGTAAATTGCATTTTTCCCTTCTCCTTGGTGATTGTCAGCTCATGAACTGGGCGTTTTTTTTTGCTAAAACAAGTTTGAAGTTTGAAGATATTGTATTTGAGAACATGGTCTGCAACTAAATGTAATTGCAATAGAGAACATTAATTCATGTGCAAATGCAGTTTACAATGGTAAAAGCAGGTTGGAAATTTTGTATACCTTGCTCGATTGTGTTTGAGTGTGAGCATTTGTATAGCATAGCCTATAATAAGACATACTATTTTTATAAATAAGAATTAGAAACACATTTCAATTTTTTATATTGAAAACAAGGAGAAAAAACTTTTGGCCTTGCTTAAGTTTGTTCGAATTGCACCTTCAGTGTTTAGAAATCATTTTGTTGACATTGCAATGGAAAAACATTAGGCACAACAAATGCATGATTATCATCTGCATTGCTTCTTCTCTTTAATTATCATCTGCATTGCTTCTTCTCTTTGCAAAAGCCTTCGAGGAATTTTCTTTGAATATAGAGATGGTAATAAGTTTTACCTACCATGCCTATCTAGATAGGTTGGACCAGGAAAATTGTTTTTTTGTTTTTTTCAATAGCCAGCAATGTTTTGGCAAATGATCGTTCGATGCGAAGACAAATAGGGAAATGATAAAAAGACAGATTTTGTTCTTTGTTGTTGGATTGCATAAAACAATGTTTGTGAAAATTGCAACTGCAGAGAAAAGAGAGTGTTATAGTGCAAATTCTTTTTTTTTAACTAGAATGCCAACCTCTTTCCTTTATTTGGAGGGTATCAGTTTTTGTCTTGTATTTTTTCTTAACAATATATTGCATTGATCGACTCAACAATCAAATGGCAATAAAACAATTGTCTGCACATATATAAAATGATTGGACAATAGATATGGAAAAATTCCATTATCCCCACAATCAAGAGAAAGGAAATTATATAAAGAATTACGTATGCAAAAAAGGGAAACAGAAGGTACTAATAGGCTTGTAGAAAGCAATAGTAGCAGGGAAAAAGCCTTTGCAATGACAGCATGAATCGAACAAAGCTTGTAGCTAGTTCATGTTATTTTTCTAAGATCATAGATGTAAACTTTTTTTTTTCATCATTCCATTGCTATACTACATGTTTCAATAGGAAACATCTCTTTCAAAGAGAAATGCTAGTCTTTGATAAGTAGAATATACTGTATATTCCTTCTTTGGTGAGAAAATACTATGCATTTTTTTGTTGTTACTATACATAGGAAAGTTAACCGAACACGTTTTCTTAAAAAAAATTGCACTTTCTTTACTTTATTCAAGTAATTGAAGAATTTGTGGCCAATTTCATTTGAAAGAGTATCATCATGAATAGTAAATAGGGAATGCAGATGCAAAACTAATACATACAACTAACAAATTTTTTTTCATTTGAAAATATCAGTAGTGTTTGTTCAAAAAAACAGATATAAGTTTGTCTTTTGTTTTCTATAGAACGGAGTCTAGGATAAAAAAGAACCATATAGCATTTGCTTTTTCCTTTCATTGTGCTTTCATTCCTTAAACATACCAAACTAGAAGTGCTACAGGCCCAAAACTATGTTTTAAAGTTTGTCCATGCAAGGCCACAGATAGAGAAAGACATATTTCTGCACTGTTCATATCAATATCACTTGCAAAAGAAAGAACTTAGAGCATATGTTTTCAAGTAGCAGAAGTGTATGGCAGAGTAAAATTGGACTTGGTTTTGTAGGAAGCTCTTTTTTTTCTCCAGCAAAAGAGAAAAATTTATGGCAATGGTTGAGTTGTTGATCACATTTTTTGACTTGGATAATGCTATTATCAGGTTCCAATGTGAAAACCCTTGATTGAGACAACCTACGAATCTTAACAACAATTGAGGAAACACTTTTTGTATAATCTTCGTAAGAGACTTTAGAAATTTCCGGACGACATGTTTCAAGTGCATGGCTAGATCAATGCACATTCAATTGCGACACCAGCAGTCTCCAAAATGCATTAATTGTGTGCACACAAACAATCTCTATTGTTTCTTTACAAGTTGAGCAGTTTGAGAGGTAGTGTTTTATTTGTTGCTTGCATTTTTTACAAATTCATTGAAACGGCGGTTGAAATGGATTACTTGCTTTAAGAAGACCATCAACCTGCAGTTGAGGGAAGAAAATTTGTATTTTTCAAAATATTCGAGTATGTTGTCTTTTTCAAAATATTCGAGTATGTTATTTTAAAAACACAAAATTGAAAAAGCAGGTGGAACAAAATAGTCTGCATTATGTCCAGGCTTTTTTGCAGTATTTTTTATTTTACAACAATACAAAATACGAAAATTACCTCAGTTTTCGAGTAGAAAATTTCGAGGTAGTGTTTGTTTTGCAATTTCATCGTTAAGGACATCTATGAATTTTGTTGCATAAGGGTAAAATGTTTGACTGCCTTTTGCACCACTCCTTATAGTATTTTTAAATAGATATAGCGGTGGAATATCAAACAATAGAATAGTTGTTATTGAATTTGTTCCACTAAGTTTTTCCAAGTTTCACTAATTTGTACCTTATTTATTTCACTAATTTGTACCTTATTTAAATTGAAGTGTTTTAAAATGTACATGTGTTGGAGTATAAGAGCTAAACATAGAAAAGAAAATGAAACAAAGTTTTTAAAGAAGAAAAAACAATGCAAGAAAATGTATATCTGCAAAGGTAGAAAACAAATAGTTGCATGGTCAATTGTTGTTTTCCCATCTTTGATGCTCAGTTCATATTGGACCATGTTTTGTTAGTGATTGCAGCAATCGACCCAACTGAGATTGATTCATTTGATGTTACTACATCCTTTATAGTGCTATCTAGCCCTAGAATTTAATAGCTGCAAACTTGTTCAATTTTTTCAAGTTTTGTTTTCTCAAGGAGGACAATGCAATATTTTACATCTCCTCTATGGTATGTCCATTTTTTTTAAAGGTTGAATAAAGATATTCGAACACTCGACCCTGGAAAAAACTAGTAATCAAATTGTTATTGATGATATCAAATGAGTTCTTGCTGGTGAAGTTGGGATTTTGTTCTGTGTAGGGCCATATTGTGCCATGACATCACCTTCAAAAAGATTGTTATGTGTGCTAAAACAAACAGGCCATATTGTGCCATGACATCACCTTCAAAAAGATTGTTATGTGTGCTAAAACAAACAGGCCATATTGTGCCATGACATCACCTTCAAAAAGATTGTTACGTGTGCTCAAACAAATTTCTATTATTGATGTTTCCTTTGGAAAAGTCTGTGGAGGGATGCAATATTGGAGTGTGTTGGTTATGAGGAATAAATACAAAGGAAAAAACACAGCATAACAAATATATTAATCTTAGTGAAAATAAAGCAGTTTGCAACATCAAGAACAAAGTTATGTCAAGCACACAAGACTGGTTTGGTACTTGTAAAAGAAAAGCACAAGCTAAGAACGAAGTTTTCTTTCACCTTTTTTTCTATTTCGGTTGTTGTTGTTTTTAGTATTTTGTTATGTCGATGAGTTGATTTGCTACTTTGTTCTATAGTATTTTGTTCTGTTGATGAGTTGATTTGCTACTTTGTTCTATTATAGGACGTGGTTGCGATGAATAATTTTCACTGCTAGAATGGTATATTGACAACAAACAAAAGAATATCAAATTGGGTGTCGAATGGTCATAATATATATAGCTAGTTTCAGTTTTTGTCGATCTTTTTTGGTGTTGATTTTGTATTTGTTAGAATAATCCGTCGGGATTATTGTAAATAAATAATAAATAGGAATATGAATAGATAGGAAGGTGAAAAGGCTGGTTTTCAACCGCCATTGTAATGTATAAATATTTGCTTTGGTAAGGGAATAATATCAATCGGGAGTTATTACCAACAAGTGGTATCAGAGCCTGGCTGCCTGCCTGCCATAACTTATGCCTGTTGCCAGTCTGCCCATTCTGCTTGCCAGTCCATTGCCAGCTCCATCAGTCTGCTAGTCGAGTCGCATGCATTGTCTGCGTTACAATTCCTTCATGATTGAGTTTGTGTGCTGCAAACCCTAATCCGGACAAGTTTTGTATGTGTATTTTTCTGCATAGCTTGAAGATTGCTGAGACTGTCCATCTTAGTGATAGCGTATTTTTTGTGTCATTCTATCATTTTTTGAAGGCTGCCTGCGTGGAGACTGCAGCCTTGCTTGAAGGCTGCGACCTGTGATTGTTTTGAAATTTTCTCCATTGATTTTCTCGAGTCTGCGTTGTGCTAGAGTTTGAGACTGCGCTGTGACTGCGCTGAAGACTGATAATGTATGCTTGCAGATGTATTTATGTAATATTGAAAGTCATGGCCTTCAAAAGTGAGCGACCTCCCTTTGCTGTACTGGAAACCCTAATTTTTTCTGCATAGAGACCAGCGAATTGGTGTACACGACCTCCAGGGAATTGGTGTGAAGACCAGCGTATTGGTGTGAAGACCAGCAAATTGGTGTATCTTGGTGTGAAGACCAGCATGGAGAGTTGTAATATACTACAATAGTTTATAATCTAAAGACTGTGTGTATTTGAGACTGCATCTCACCACTGTGCACTCCTGTGAAGACCAGCGTGGAGATTGAAGAGCTGCATGGAGAGATTGTGCTGGAGAAATATCGGTGAACCCTAATTTTTTGCACACCGATATAAAGCTAGTATATATATGAAATATCGGTGAACCCTAATTTTTTTGCAGACCGGTATAAAGCTGGGATAAAGCTGGTGATTTCGAGCCTTGTAACGGTGTAAGCTGGTGATTTGACAGTGAAAACTGATTATTTTCAGTGTTTTGGTAAAGATTCCTCCTAGAATTGTTGCTGCGACCTGGAGACTGCCTGGTCCGGTGAGCGTGGAGACTCTATGATATGTTGTATGCTGCGTGATGGTATATAATACTTGCTGCGTGATGGTATATAATACATGTTGTTGATCCCATTCCATTACATGCTGTTGAGTGTGGAGACTCTATGATATGTTGTATGCTGCGTGATGGTATATAATACATGATGTTGAGCTGCGACCTACTAATTCTTTGTGAAGACACCATTTGCTAGGGTTCCGCGTTTTGCTACGGTTCTCTTACATATACTGATATGCATTCAAATGGTGTGGCTGCATGATAAATAAAATGGCGTGGCTGCTAATCTTATTGTTCTCTCCATCATTTACTCTCATATTTTGTAAAATGTGATACTCATTTTTTTTTGGAAAAATCTGAATCACGAAACACTAGTTGAGGTACATGTTGCTGGTGTTTTGCACTGTGTAAACCTAGACTGCTGAAAACCTATTGAAGACTGCGTTGTATGCTGAAGACTGAGTTGTATGCTGCTGAAGACTGCGTTGTATGCTGAAGACTGAGTTGTATGCTGCTGAAGACTGCGTTGTATGCTGAAGACTGAGTTGTATGCTGCTGAAAACTATGTTCTATGCTGAAGAATATCATCTATTTCTAGTGACTCATATATATTTTGATATATTTTGTATTGACTGATACACCATCATTGTACACCTTGGCAGAGACTGTAGACCTACAAGGTTATTGTTTTTCTCTTTGTCATATCAAGTTTATTATTGTAAATTACACTAGCAGTCGTAAAAGATGCACTCTTTGGTATCTAGTATTGGTGCTGCCCTAGCTGGAAAAGACCAATCCAAAGACCCTTCCAAGGGAGATTGCAGCAAGAGAGGCAGAGGGGGCAGAAACAACTCCAGAAAAAGATCAAAGTGCAAGCGTTGCGGAAAGACTGGGCACACATCAGATCAGCATTGTTGGGCTTCGTGGGACTCCATCAAAGACAAGCACAACCAAAAGAAAGATGACCAAGATGCTAGTAAATCTTCTGATTCTTGTATTGTTGCACATTGTAATCTTGGATTTAATGAAATGACTTCTCTTTCATCTTATAAAGATTGTTGGCTGCTTGATACTGGTGCAACATCACACATGACATTTAGAAAAGACTGTTTTGAAGAACTGAATGAATCAATAGATGGCATAGTGTCCTTTGCAGATAAGTCAAGTATTAAACCAAAGGGAATGGGCACCATTCGACTGAAGATGTCTGGATTCCCTGATTTCTTGTTGAAGAACGTTCTCTATCTTCCAGAGTTGCAGAGGAGCCTATTGTCCTTGGTGGAGATTCGACAGCAAGGCCATTCCATCCACATGTTTGATGGAATCGTTGAAATAAGAAAGTCCTCTGACAACCAAGTCATCATGACTGGATATGAAGATGGAAAGCTGCTAAAGCTCAAGGGTTCATCCGCAAGATTTCAGAACTATGCCTACCTCTCTCAACATGGAGAAGGTAATATGTCATCTAGCTCATTATGGCATGCAAGATTTGGTCACCTAAATTATAATAGTCTTCGTTTGTTGAGAAAGAATGGTGTATTTGGCTTGCCCACCATTCCTAAAGAGAAGAATAAATGTGATGCATGTATTTTAGGGAAACATAGTAAGCTGCCATTCCATGAATCTAATTTCAGAGCAAGTAGGAAATTAGAGTTAGTACATTCTGATTTGTGTGGCCCAATGCCAACTCCTTCAGCGAATGGGAATAAGTACTTTATGACATTTGTTGATGACTACTCACGAATGTGTTGGACATACTGTTTAAAGACAAAATCAGAAGCATTTCAAACATTCAAAGACTTTCATGCATTGATTGAAAAACAAGCACAATCAAAAATTGGTACACTTCGTACTGAAGCTTATCTTCGTCAACATGGAATTGCACATCAGATTACTGTTCCCTACAATCCTCAACAAAATGGTGTAGCAGAAAGAATGAATAGAACCATAATGACTATGGTTCGCTCTATGATGTTTTTCAAGAATGTAAAACTAATGTTTTGGGGTGATGCAGTAAAATGTGCAG
>LPNX010034853.1:28091-162281 GCA_001517045.1 Pseudotsuga menziesii
AGACGAGAAAAGTTTGAAAGATTCAGAAACATGCTCGGACTTACGAACACTCCTTCGGATTAAGAGGGGGATTGTTAGAATAATCCGTCGGGATTATCGTAAATAAATAATAAATAGGAATATGAATAGATAGGAAGGTGAAAAGGCTGGTTCTCAACTGCCATTGTAATGTATAAATATTTGCTTTGGTAAGGGAATAATATCAATCGGGAGTTATTACCAACAGTATTGTTGTTTCAAATGCAATAGATTGTAATTTTGATAGGATATAGTAGAACAAATTTTAAAAGCATATTTACTAGGCAGAACCAGACAAAATTGGAAACCACTACGGGATTTTTCTTGGTTACCCTTTAAGCTTTATCTTTTTTGTATTTTGGTAGTTGGTTTTGTATCCATTTCCTTATATTCCTTCTT
The DNA here is from genome assembly GCA_001517045.1 of Pseudotsuga menziesii. NCBI lineage: Eukaryota > Viridiplantae > Streptophyta > Pinopsida > Pinales > Pinaceae > Pseudotsuga > Pseudotsuga menziesii. The sequence continues at coordinate 28,509 of LPNX010034853.1, forward strand.
GGTATATTTGTTTCTAGAGATATGCAAATGCGATGTGTTAGAATCTTTGATATCTCAACAGAATCCAATGTTGCGATAAACAGGAAAAATGTTGTGAAGTTGCAAAACAACAATGAACCGAGTTGATTTTTTTTCCTTTTTGACTATCATATTCTAGGAAAAAACAACAGCTATTACTGAATAAATATTTGTCAATTGATTGAAACAAATCATTAGCAATTGCAGCAATAGGGTTCAATGTTGTGCTATATCAAAGACAGTTTGAGATGTGGGAAAAATAGTTCCTATCAAATGTAGCTATTTTTCCATTGACAATACCAAAGTGATTTCAAATGAGGAGAAAAGAAATTGCGAAAAAGAAAGACAAAGCTAGAATATATAGTATATATTTATTTAAACCAAATAATAAAAAGGTTGGTGAACTAAAACCAAGAACCAAGCTTCGAAAGATACAAAGGACAATTGTAGAAAATGAAAATTGAAATAGCAAAATGTCTTTAGATGCATCAAATTTGTTACATGTTATATTTTAAAGCTTAAAGCTAATTTGATAATGGAAAAATGTTCAATTTAGTTTACATACAACAAACATGTTTTGATTGTGTTATGGAAAAAAGGCAAAGCAAACCATGAATTTCAAGGACATGGCAAGGGCAAACAACAAGTTTGCTTATGAGCCTATGTTATGATTGTGTTATGGAAAAAAGGCAAAGCAAACAATGAATTTCAAGGACATGGCAAGGGCAAACAAGAAGTTTGCTTATGATCCTACAAAACAAATTGAAATGAAACGTGTATAATGATCAGTCCAATAAGCATCAAAGAATATGAAAAGAATGTCAGTATTATCTGCATTAGACCAGAAATGGTCAAGCATTGAGCCAGTGTGTGTTGTTTCTTTGGTTGTAAGAAGCTTGAAACCGTTGCTAACCATAAATGAGTTCAACTTTTTTCTCGCTGCATTGTTTTGCAACATATCTATGTTGAAATCTCCACTAATGAAATTTTTTATATTTTGCATTGTTTGGCATATGAAAGAAGCCAAAAAATGAAAGCAGGCTTTCAATTGAAGCTACTGGTCTATGTAAATATTTGCTTCTTTAAAGCAAGAACCATCAATCTAGAAATCAGTTATAACTGCGTCCAAGTATTTTCTTGCATAATTTCTTGATTTTCCATGGATTATTGTTTTTTTTAAATAGGTAGCAATACCATGTATGGTAAATGCTGAGAAGCTATTAAATTTTTTTGCAAGCGCACTATTTTTCGGTAATTTTGGAAGTTGCTTTCTTGGAAACATAGTATATATGCTTGCATGAGGTCATAATCATTTATGACTTCTTCCATATGCAATTCCAAGCTACGTGTGTTTATCATACATAATATCAAGGGCCTTTTTCTTTAATTGAACGATCCCATATTGAAATTGGAATTGTGAATATGTTTTAAGTCTTTTAATTTATGGTTTATAAGAGAGATTGTATCAAGCGGGACGCAGGTGGGAGGGGTCATCTTTGACCTTGGAGGACAAATAGTGAAGAATTTTGCATGGGGCCTTGGACACAAGACAAACAATGAGGCGGAATGGATGGTGCTTTTACATGGCCTTGAAATGATAGAGCGGGGATCCATCTCAAATATTCTCGTCTTTGGGGACTCCCGTCATGTCATCCTAAAGATGCTATCGGGTTGTCATGTCATCCTAAATATGCACTCGGGTTACTCCGCAGGATCCATCAATTGCAGGAAATACTACGAGAGGATATCCCATCTAACCCTCCCCTCTCGCACTACCTATTACCACATTCTCAGATCGAACAATGCCCTTGCCGATAGTTTGGCCAACAAAGGGGCCTCTCTACCACAAGGTTATTTGGTTTTTAATGACCAAGTGGTCACCCACAAGTTTATCCCCTAAACCTTCCTCTCTCATGCATTCAACCCTCCCCTCCACGAGTCTTTTCGCATTCATCAGCGCGCCCCTCCTTGTACGGATCAGTGGCCTTTCCAGCAACGTGTGGCCTCCCATCCCGCCTTTCCTTAACTCTTCGTCCTTCTCTTCGATGCGAGCCATCTTCTCCCCCACATGCACCATGGACTGTCGCTCCCATTTTAATGCCTCTCCCCTTTATTTTCTACATCGAGATCCTTCGTTCGACGGCTATGAGCTCTTCCCTGCTGGTTTTTCCTGCCTCTGCTTGAATGCTTCTCCTCTCTTGTTTTTTCATTTGAATCCTTCTGTCGAAGGCATAGAGCTCTCTCTCGCAGTTCTTCCTTAGCTCACTATGCGTTGGATGTGGAAAGGCCTCTTGTAACCATCTCCCCGGCCACTGTCGAAGTTGCTATCCGCATTTCGTATAGTGTTTAGTTATTGTTGGAGAAAGCTTTGCACCTTCCCATCCAACTCCGTCACCTAGCAGTGCTTCCGTCGCTCATGTTTCTTTTTGGCTCGCAGGAATTTCAATGGCAAGCAAAGGTTCTGGTTTGGGGTATTCTACCCTTAAGGCAGGTCAAGAATACTTTAAGTTACACATTCGTACGCTCTCAAATTATGTTGCAGTGGGTGTTGTGGATAACAGGAATATGGATTCATATGTCCGAACACCTGGTTTCTGACATGAGGCATGTGTCCTACCAAATCAACTTCCACTACTGCAGCATAGATGATCATGACAGAGATCTTAAAGAGCTGATGGAAATATTTGCTTTCATCAAGGAAGACCTCCAGGAGCTCGTTCAGATGAATCAATGTAGCCATTGTCAAGAACACCCTAGAGAAGCAGCTCAATCAATGGAAGAATTTTCAGTCACCGAGCTTGTGGGGTTTCCAAGAAAACCAAAATAGTTTCTTCAGCTTTGTTTATGTTTTTTTGTATAATCTTGAACCAAAATTTCATAAACATATACTCTACTTCAGTATTAGTGTGCACAGTAAAAACTCTCATGTCGGCCTTAGATGGTTTTCAACTCTGATAGTAGTTTTTGTTGATCTTCTATCTCAACTTCTTAATTTCATTTTTCCTCTTGCATTGTACTGGATAGCTGTGCAAAACCATTTTTAAATATATAAATGCTTTACAATTTCTGTTAAAAAAAAAGATAGAGTGAATCAATGTTCTTTACAAGGGAGAGAGTAATATACACAAGGCCATGTTATTTTATTATTGTAGGGTAGAATGCTAATCTTTCCAGTGTTGGGCCCTGATTGTTCATGCACGTGCCAACTAAACATGAAATTGGTAGCGTATAAGGGTTTTTTGTTTTCAAATGGTTTTTGTATACATATTCTTTTTATAGGCATCCAATTTCACATCACCTCTGGCATATACAATTGTTGCATGCTACCTTGTTGTTCCTTTCTAATTGTCGGGTCCTTGAAATCGATCCATACAATATCATCTGGTTGTTATGTATAACATTTGAAAATTCCATCTACACCATTAAGTAATCCATCATCAATTGCATAGTTGCCTTCAACTAGTTCAACTGAGCATATTTTGTTATAATTCAATTGTAAATGGCAAGTTTTGTTTTGTTTTTCCAAATGTTGTTTGTTCAGACAAATCAAGCAATTTATCAATGGCTATTAAAATATATGAATTTGTTTGAATAACACATAACATTTTCTTATTATGTTCTTCTATGTCTTTATTCTTATAAAATGGAAAAGGAAATGCAGGGTCTTATGGTGTTGGTCTATGGCAACTTCGATTAAGAACATCAATATCAGATTTAGTTTTTAGGGATCTTGGACCCCCCTTCTCATGTCCTGGATCCTCCTTCTCATTTGTATTGTTCTGGAAGCATTAGCACATCAGTTGTGGGTTGGTTTGAATCGCTTGATTGAGTTATTGGATCGCTTTTTTCAGATTGAGATGGTCAGGTACAATTCATGTATTGGTTTGTATTTTATTTAAGATAGAAATAAAAGTTGTGTTTTTTTGTTGCATCACATTTTCTAATTCAAAGAGCTTGAAATTGTCTACCCAAAAGCTGTATGGAGTTTTTTATTCTCGCAAATGTGGGTGTTCAAAAATCGAAAAGTCGCGTACAGTTTGTGCTTGGCACAAATCACCACAAAAGATAACATATAGATTTCCAAATGGCAATGTAGGTGTATGCATGACTTCTCGTAGTCTTCTATCTATGTTATAAATCATCTGTGCACCAATGAGTAATGCATCATCTACTAAAACAACACGCAAGTGCTAATAGTCTTTGGTCAGTGAGTCCCCTTTTTTTAGTGGATCACTATTGATTTCTTTGTTGTGAAAATGTAGTAAGCCATTATAAATCCAAGTGTTGTGTAGGATTTGTGGGTACCTTCTCAACCAGTTAGGAAAAGGTGGATATCTTCTTTGTCGTGAAAATGTAGTAAGCCATTATAAATCCAAGTGTTGTGTAGGATTTGTGAGTACCTTCTCAACCAGTTAGGAAAAGTTGGTTGAGAAAAGGTGGATATATTTAGATGGATCATTTTTTCCAAGTACAATTTCCTTTGTTATTGATTGATGTTCTGGATTAAGGCTTCTCCTTCTAACATAGTATTCTTCAATCTCTAAAATATATGGTATTTTTATGTATTCGGCCATGGCATGTTGACTTACTACTTGGCACCGAGGTATATGCAAAAGGTCATAATGAATGTCATATTTTTCAAGTTCAAAATTAGGACATTATTCGTCTAAAGCATGTAAAGGAACAAATATTAATTCAGAGGTACTATTGATTGTTTCAATGGATTTGTTAAAGGTTCCCCATTTCTATCCAATATTTGTTACAAACTTTGACTCAACAATATATATTGTATTCATATGAAATATGTAAGTATCATACCATGTTTCATGATTTGCTAACAAAGATATTTCATTTCATATATGCGAGAGAAATAGCAACTGTTTTTCTCGACACCAATTTTTTGGGTCTTTTTCTTTATTGTATAGTATATATCGTATAATAGATGGGTGTTTCCTTTATTTTGTCAATGCACCAGTGCATGAGTAATAGGAAACCTATTCTATTAAACAAAGATGCTCTAGTTCATATTGACAACATTTGTATTTGTCTATATTGGAAGAACAGAGGATGTTTTCAAAATCGACTGCCTCGTCCTGCAACAATATTGGTATCTTCAATACATTCCTTTGTTTTTGCTATGGTGCAGTGTTAACAAAGAAGGTTTTTCTTGACGCCGAATGGAGGGGAAGAGAAAGGGAAATATGGATTGCTTAGAAGATAGAGATTTGTTGCATATTTATCAATGCATTGCCATTTTAGTGAATTGTTTCAGTCCTTCCATCGTTTTCGTTTTCGGAACGATATTTGTCTTTCATCTCTTTGAATGTTATGGTCATGCTCCTATCCAATTTTGTTATGTACGAGCTACAGTAAGTTGTCGCAACAAATGCAACTAGTATGAATTGTGCATCACTATTTTCTTTCCAAAGGCCTCTAATGTTTTTTGAAAATGCAATTACCTATGTATCTATTGGATGTCTTCTTAAGAAAAGAACAAAACATTTCAAACAACAATGTATCAACAATATATACTCTTCTTTAGCAATGTTTAGTTCAACTAGGAAATATTTGAAAGAAATGTCTTTTGAATACTTTTTATGTTCAAATACCAAGAAAAGGTTTTTTTAGCATCTCATATGTTGCATTGTCTAGTGGTTGCAAAAACAAAGTCTGATCTAATGGAGGAAAAGGGAATTTGAATCTACAGTTAGATCCAATTTTTTTAACATGTTTTGGTGTGGTGATGGTTTGAGCCTTAATCAATTCCTTACTAAGCAATGATGAATAAGTAGAAATATATTGATTGACAAATGTCATAATTGCAATGTCGGAGCTTGGCCATAAACAGGTGCATCTTGTATCCAAAGTAATTCATGCTCATGCTCATTCCCTCTATGTTGAAATTTGGTTGTAAAGAAAGCATCTTGGACTTTTCCAAAGAAGTCATTATTGTTCAAGATCAAGGATTTGAATTCATTTATTCTATGTTTCTATCAAGACTCACACTAGAGGGAATTTCTTATCAATGAATCAATGTTATTTTCAGAAGTATTTTCAAAATTCTTCGCTTTATTGGATTTGAGTGTGGGGTCCCTAAGGAAGATCGTGACTTTTCTTCATAACCTTACACTACAAGGAAAATAACTTTTAGTGGAGTATTTTGCAAAGGTTTCTAGTGTTACAAGACATTACAAGGAATAGAGCCTGTAGTGGAGGCTTTTAGTGCTACAAGATTGAAAAAAAAGTCAAAAAAACCTTCGCTACAACTCTCGTAATGGTAGTGAATGTTTTAACGGAGGTGATAATGGATATATTTTAAAACTAAAAAAACTTGGCGGTTGGAAGTTCTAGTGGATATTTTTTTATCGGTGTGTTTAGTTCAAAATAGATGTATCGATGTGTTACATAACACAATAGACCGATGTTCTACAATGTAAAGTATTTGCACGAGTGCATTCAATCAGAATTAGCACCAAAAATAAAAAAATTTCAATGGTGTACGAGTGTTGGCATCTCGATTATGCGCACATGTGCTTTCTTACATAAAAAAATGAACTAATGTGATATGTCACATCATACACACCGTAACAAAAATATTTTTTAGCTTTGTCGGCATGGTTGATTGATATGAGTGCACTGGTGCATTCAATAGTGTAACGCACTGGTGCTTACAATCTATCAAAATAACCCGGTCGATTTAAACAACTAGAACGCACAAAGACATTTAAAAACAAATATAAAGCATCCGTTCAAGTAAGCTTTCATTATTATCGATGCGTATAAACCATTGATATGCACTAGTTCAAACAACAACTGAAAACACACCGATGACAATGTCTGACAAGTGGAAATATTTTTTTAATTTAATTTTGTTTAATTTACATAAATGCACCAGTGCGAAGAGTTCGTGTAAACGCATCAATGCGTCATCGATTACCAAAAGCACTACAAATTATTCTTTTAACAGTGGTTATTGACATTGCATCCAAATATATAGATTATATTTTTTATTCCATTATTCATATGAAATTGAAATCTTTTTTTATAGTGTTATTCATTTCAAATTTAATAATTGCATTTGTGAGTTTTATTAGTGTTCGGGGAGATGCACCAGAGCAAAATTAATTATCAAAAGCACCGCATATGATTCTTTGAACAACGCCTACTCACATTGTAGTGAAATATATCTATTTTCTTTTAATTCCATTATTTATTTGAAATTGAAATATTTTTTATATTACTATTAATTTAAATTTGAATTATTGGGTTTGTTTAGATTAATTTCTTATATCATAGATGCAAACATCTATTGTAATATTTAATCATCCATACATTTAATTACCAATGTACCATTTCACATGTAACATTTGACAATAACATTGAAGAATGTAATTGAATAAAAAAAAATATTTTATTGTACATCAATAACAGTGCATTTGTCATGCAAAATAGGACAACATAGAGATAACAATCATCAAAATGTAAACATGTATGTAACTGTAACTCTTATTGGCAACCCGTTCTTTTTCAATTCGAATGGCATGTCCATTACATTATTATACAAAATGTCTGATTTTCACACACAATTATTTCAAAATATACATCAAGCTACAACAAATTGCATTAACATCAAAATTAAATATGGATCATCATTCTTCGCTAGAACTGTTATCGGTACTCGAGCCACTTGCATCAATTGGGTTATTTGGTCGAATGTTTGGTTCATTGGCTCAATTGTTTTCCTCTTCTTTAGCTAGCATCTACAAACATAAAAATAAAGTGCACTGAGTGTATCTACGTTGTCGAGAATAATGAGAAATAAAATAGATAGTATACATGAATGTAAAATGAAAAGCGACGTACCTACATGGTAATAATTGAGTCATGAATAATACACATTCTTTCAAAACCATATACCATTCCTTCCATCAACAAGTCTTCTATTGGCTCCACTCCATACTTTGTTTCATGCAAGTTTTATGCCCCGTCACAAATCATAGGTTTAATATTAAAAAGAAAAATTATTAATTATAAAATGAGAAAAGTAAAACAATACAGATACATACACAATTAATTTTTGATATGGCAGCATATACTCACAACCCTTTCTTAACCTAATGTTAATCGATTCTTCTGATGGTTGCTCTTTGTATGTTAACATGTTTGATGACATCCAAGGATTTGTAGTGTGTGTGTGTGTGTGTGTGTGTCACAACCACTATGAAATCTTAATTTCTTATAAAGAAATCATAAATATGCACAAAATTTGCTACCATCCCATTTGTTTCCTTGTCATCCTGTCTTGTGTGCTGACAAGGTTCCATTTTGAATTTTTTCTGCATAAACCAAACAATTGAAAATGATTACTTAATGTTGAATTAATTAATGAGATTTATATAACCCTAATAATCAATGATTTCATACATTTGAAGCACGTTGTTGTTGAGATGGCTCCTCTTGTGATGCAATTATGTCTATTTTCTTGACCATCTCCTTGTACACTTTTTTTTACACCCCTACTAGCACATTCTGCATATCACCTCGTTCATCCTTTGGGATTTTCATAATCTTCGTATAAATGTAAAATGAGTGCATTAAACAATCTTTCTATTGATATGAAAAATAAATAATATAGCAGAATTAAAATTATAGAAGGAATGACGCTTTGTAGTAGTTATACATACATATTCTACATATACATGTTTAGGAATATTAATTTTTCAATGATTTTTTGTTGTTGTTGTTGTTTTTTTATATTGCAAGGTTGCATGTCTTATTGAGCATTGATCTAGGAACGCCTCTTGTAGTTTATGTATGACCTATTTTTTTGAATTATTTGAATGATTTATGTATTGTAAGTGAAAAGTACGCATGTGCATTCTTTCACTATATCTCTCATAGTATTATAAAATTCTTTGCCCCTTCTATTAACTTCCAACACCACTCCAGATGAGCTAAGCACCAATTTATCATCATTTGCATATTCCATACAAAATAAATTCTTATGAAGACATTTACTTATATTGTTGTCAGTCCCCACAACATTCAACATATTTGAATTAGATTATCTGAAATATATTAGTGAATAATCATAAATACATTGTTACTCAAACTTGAAGAAATAATTCATATATACTTCCTTTTTATTCACCCTATACATCCCTCTACAACCTTTCCATCAATGTTTTGCACTCTTCTGGACTTAGATGGGTAAGAATCTTATCGAGCTTCATCATTTTTTGGCCCTGCAAGTCACACATTAACAAATACCTATTAGTGAAATTTACAAATAATTCAAATAAATTAATTTAAATGCAAAAATTAATTAGAACCACTTGCCTTATTTATAATCATGGATGTGCTTCCATGATGTTGACCAAAGTTTTTTTTCATTTAACTCATACCATGCATTTTTATCAATAAATAGCTTAGACCATTACATACAAAAGTTATCAATATATTATCCAAATAAATTGCAGACCTTCAAAACATAAAACAAATTTGATATTGATGTGTTTTATCAATCAAAATGCCCCAGAGTGTATATACACATAGATAAACCTATGTGTTATACCAACGTAGATGCACCGATGTGTTATACCAACGCAATTGCGTCGTGAATGGATGAAAAGTATTTATTGTTTTATGGAAATAAAAAAAATGGTGTGTTCCTGTCATTGTCTATGTTATATTTGTATAAAGGTGTTGATAACAAAAAATCGAGAAACTAAAAAATGAGAAAACATTGTGTGGTGCATGTCATTAGCGGTGCACTATAACGATATGCGCACTGGTGCATTTTCAAAAAACAAAGGCACTGATTTCGAGGCATTTGTTTTTTATAATTAAAGAAAAACTTTAGAGAGTCAACATGGTTACATATTCGATCCAAAAAATGGCCCCATCTCTCCCTGCGATTTCTATATACATATTTACAAATTCAACAAATCTAAAATCCCTAAAAAGTGAAATCGTAATTGTGTGAAATAGTAATTGATTTAGACCCTAATGTAAAATTTTGTATCCACAACAAACGAAAGGAAGCAAAGAGAAAAAAAGGGTTGCAACATTAAATGTACGTATGAAGTTTTTTTTCTAAATCTAGTTAAATTATAAATAAGATAATAAGATCAATAGTAATATTTACACACTTGAAAATTTTGCTCTTTAGGGTTTTGTTTCATTCACCATACCTGACAAATTACAATCCTCGGAATAATCCAGTTACTCCAAACACCTTCTGTGTAAGTCTCTCTTCCAAAGCTCTCCCCTGAAATTTTAAGCAAAAGAATGAATTAATGTTTAGGTTTTTTCTATTTTAAACACACTTTAGAATTACTTTTCTAACTTAAAATTATCGCCATTTTTTCAGTTTAAGGCAAAAATAGCTTCTGTGATTAATTTTAATTTTGAATTTCCGCCATTTCGGTGCTCTCATGTCTGGGCGTGGTAATTATTAAAATGCACCGGAATCTCAAAAATTTTAAAAATATCATCACTCGATGTGCGTATACTTATGACGCACTGGTGCACTTGTGTTTACAAAATGCACCTAAATGAAAATTGGTGTAAAAATGCATGTATTTAAATATCCACTACCAAATGTAGCAGATACTTTCTACTGAAATGAATTTTGTGGAGGTTCTTTCACGATGTACTTATCGTTGTTATGCATTGGCATCCCGCTGCTTGAAAAAAAAATCGTTCAGCATTGCACACATACATATTACGCATTGGTGTGACTGTGTTTATAAAACACATCGTAATGAATAATTGTGTATAATGCATGTATAAATAATTGCTACCAAATGTAGCAAATATTTTCTCCTAATGGGGATTTCACGAAGATTCTTTCATGGTGCATTTATCATTGTTAAGCATTGGTGCATTTAGTCTGTGTGAGCACATCAGTGTGTGTATATTTGAATAGATGCATTGTTTAAATTTTAAATGTTGGGTTTTTGTGGGTCCACTTGAAACTATATATTCATCTCAAATTTTATTTTAGTATTCAACCACACCAATTACAATATTTCATAGTATATATATGTTGTTTAAACACACCTTTTTCTTACAAAATGGTTTCCAAACTATATTGGAAGTTAGATTGTAATAAAGTTCTTGAAAAAAAAATAGGACTATAGAGACGTATATTGATTGTTGATTTGGATCAAATGCATGGATATAAGTGTGTAGTATCAAATGGCAAATTCTTCAAATTCCATCTCATTCTATCATGTTCAAAGTCCGATGATTTCTCCCTTTCCATCCCTAGTAAGTTCAAGTTTTATTTATATTTGTTACTATTTATTTAAATTTATGTTACTTATCTATGTGAATCTGCATATCAATTTATTTTTATTGTAGAATCTCAATTCAAGTTTGAGTTTGGATGCACATGAAATTCCACCAGTTTCAAAACATTGTAATATCTTATCAGGAGAAAGATACTGCAAGCACTTTGTAGATGAAAATGGAAAGCCATTTACCCTGCAAATTGTAACATGCCATCTTCAATCCACAATCTTTATTCATCGATGGTAATTCGTCGTAAGATAGAACTCTTTTATGACACCCCAGTAGTTTGTGGTTGTTCAAAATGTCAAGGGTTGAAGGAGAACCCTCGACGTGTCACACTCACCCATTACACCAATGATAGATTACCCAATGTTGAAGATCTAATACTCCCTACTACAGTAAAAAATCCAATATGTGATATAGAAAAGACACACACAAACACTTTCCTATGCTCTCTTTTTTTAAAGTTGGAATCCAAAACAACTATGTCTCATCCTAAATTGATGAACCCCTTTACTTATGGTCATTCAACTGAAAGTTATAGTGATATAAAGTATGATTTGAATGTCATCCAACCCATATCTACTAGAATATCCAAAAAGTTGAATGAGTTGAGAGAAAAACTCTCCAAGTACACACCAACGTTTATCGAATTGTTGGAGGGTACCAATGGTTTCTCCCTTCCTGTGAATTTACAAATTAAATATTAAACTTCTTATAACTGTGCTTTGTATGGCACTTGGCCATCTTCTCTACCTTTTCATGATGTTGGGACCAAAATCTCCTTTTGTGGTAATTGTTTTATGATTGTGGAGTCTAATATTGATTATGCAAATCTTGGGTTGTTTATCCTTTCACTTGTACTTTTTTCTCCCAAACAATCGGTATACTTATGCCATTTGTGGTCCTATCTATTGTTGATCTGATTACTTGAATATTGTTAAATACAAGCATATAATTTCCATGTATAGTATGTGAAAAAATGGTTATGTTTCTAGAAACTTTAACAAGAAAAACATGTTACATATAGATGGTCGTCCATGCACTCATGGGAATATTGCAGGTTTCATAAATAGTTATAGGTGCTCTTTATTTTCTGCAGATTGTTCATTTGAGGAACACTTCAATAACCAGGAGTTCTTTATGAAAAGGATAGTGTCAATATTTTTTTTTGTACATTCAATATGTAGTTTATAAATTGAATTTGAAAATGTGTTTCTCAATTTTAATTTTTTATATTTAATGTAGAATTGATGTCAATCTATCGCTCAATATGAATGTTTGCTTTATAAATTGTTTGCATCTTATCATTTTCTATTGGAAATTATTCTTGTGCTTCTATAATAATTGTTTTGTATAATCATAGATCAAACCAATTGCATTGTTCTTACTAAGATCATTGGTGTAATGTTCAATATTTTTTATATCAGTGTTTTGATGATGAGCAACCTGCCCACCATCTTTCGTTGCACCCCAATACAATGTCAAATCGAGAGAAGTCTGAAAAAGGAGAGAAACTTGGAGAGGAAGCATACCAAGCATGGTTGAATCAACCACCTATTCAATTTCCACTGCATCCATCCTCACCAATTAGGAATGCCAATAGTGGTAGAAGTACTTCACATGTTGGCAATGGAGGCAATGAAGTAGACGTTGGTATGGATGACGTATTACGATAAAGGAGTGCCAATGAGCTAGTGGGTTATGCTTGTATCACTTAAGACTTCTTAAAAATCCTTAAATCGGAAAATTCCACACCTCTTTTTGAACCTAGACTATCAAAGTCTACACAATTGGGAACAACAATGTTACTATACAACTTGAAAGCAAAGTATGGCATGTCAGGCATGTGTTTCTCAACAATGTTGAGGTAACTGACCATTGAATACATTATATTTTAAGGAATCTTGTTACACGATGACCATTGAAAATGATCGATTTTATGAACGTTAAATGTCATTGTACATGTGTATTACCCACTAACTACAGGTTATTCAAAGATAAGGCACTTCTAAATGATAATGTCTTTCCTAGAAGTCGAAAAGATGCAAATAAAATGTTGAAAATGTTGGTTGTTGAGTACATATAATATCATGTGTGTCCTAATTATTGTACTCTATATAAAGGTGAATACTCTTACAAAGAGATATGTCCAAAATCTGGGAATGAAAGGTACACAGAATCGAATAACAAGGCTAAAGCACATGGTCCTCCTCATAAGATATTGAGGCACATGCTTATAGTCCCAAGGATTCAAAGGATCTTTCATTGTAAAGAATTAGCTACGCTGCAAGGATGGAATGCATCACATCGAATTGAGGAAGGAGTATTGTGAATCCCAACATATTCAATAGCCATGAAGGATATAGATGATACATTGGTTGATAAATTCAAGAATGAAGTATGCAACCTTCGATTGAGAATAGCCATTGATGGCGTCAACCAACCAAACAACACCTATATTTTTTGGCTTGTAGTAGTGATCAATAACAATACCCCCCCCCCCACCATGGTTTTCTGTAAAGAATGAACATCTTGTATTGGCTCTTATAGTCCTTGGTAGAAGATAAGTGAAGAATATGGATGTTTACCTACAACCATTGATCGAATAGTTTAACGAATTATTGGAAGGGTTACAAGTATATGATGTATCAATACCCATCCCATCATATAGGAGTTTTATGTTATATGGAATTTGTGTGTACACCATACATGATTGTCTAGGTTTGGGAGTTTCCTCAGGTAAATATGTTGTTGGGTTAGTTTATATTCAAAGAAATATTTTTTTCGGCATATTTAATTCATTGTGACTATCTTAATCTTCAACACTCACCGTGTTCTATGTATACCATAACATTGTAGGTATTGTAACAAAAGGTTATCATGGATGTAAATTTTTTGGACATTATATGAAGGCTAGGTGGTCCAAATACCTATGAAATCTTGTGTACAACTCTATAGGGTATTCATCCCATAAAAATACCCTTATAGAAGAGAAACGCATGCTTTCAATGGTAAACCAAAGAGAACACAAACATCTGGAATAATGATACCAGTTGACTAGATTAGGGCATATGATAGAGAGAAGGAGAAGGAACTTGCATATATGTTTGATTAAAATGGAGAACCAATGTGATGAATTCTTCAACGCTTATGATGAGAAATTTCCCAATAGGATGAAAAGAAAATCGATATTTATGAGCTCCCATATTGGGAGCATATTAATATTTCCCACTTACTAGATCCTATGCATATATTTAAAAATGTTTCAAGTTTTTTGTGGACTCACATATCATATAAAAAGAAGAAAACTTTCTCTTCTAGGAGAGATATTATTTCTTCAAATACTAAAAAGTAGCATTGGACAAGACAAGAAAATAGAGGAGAGGATGGCCACTCTTTTTAATTTAAAAAATGTGATGTCCCACGTATTTTGAAGAAAGAAGATTTAAATTGGAAAAATAAGTTATATTGATGTGACGACACCTTCTTTTTATGGATCTTCTCTATGACGTTGCTTCACTACAGATGAAAAAATTTCGGGTTTTAAATCGCATTACCATCTCAACCTTCTAAGGGTATGTTTAATGTCAAAAAAATGTTTTTATTATTATTTTATATCTTTTACCACACAAGTTAAAATGAAATTAAGTGTTTGTGTTTACGTTGTAGTGTCCTTATTCATTATTTGTGCGAGGGTGTGTGAACCACAACTTTCTCGATGACCTACGACGTGCCATATATAGGCTATCTACATTTGTATAGTGGATCACATCAAAGGATATTTGCATTACTAGCATTCCCTGATGGTGTCAAGAGATATCAGAGATTGTTGATATGTTTGAGAAGGAATTGTCATCAAGCTTCATGTACTTGATGGATTCATCTTCTAATTCATCTAGTCGATGAATTTGAATTAGTCGAGGTGGTCGCATGTCAATGGATGTTTTTATTGGAGAGGTACATGAAAAAATTGAAGGGATTTGTTCAAAAGAGGGAAAACCTCGAGGGGTATATGGAAGAGGGGTTCATTGTATATGAGTTGTTATATTATTCCAGTGAGTACATCAAGCAAATAGACCACACACAAGGCACATTGATTTCAGATGATGAACGTGATGAGGACAAAAGGGAAGGGGAGTTACTGGAAACGAAAGGAAAAAGGTGAAATAGAAGGAGTAAGCCACTTATATTTCAATATTCACATTTCCACATAGTAACTATTTACAACAAAATTCAAAATCTATATTTCATCCCATACATACTAAATGTAGTTTTGTTTCCATGAATACAACATCAAATTTAGAAATTGATGCAGTCAATAAATTCATTCTTTAGAATGCAGAGGAAACACAGTCGTGGGTCGCATTATATGAAGAGAAGAGGAGGAAATGGGACATTGACATAAAAGAGTTCAGGCAGTTGCACGGTAGAAGCATGCATTTTCCAGATCATTTGAAAGAAAATATGCCAATGATTTGTCCCAACAGTTAGGTTGCAGACTAAGTCAGAGAGAAATATGGTGCATCCCTTCATTACCCTCATGAAGAGGAGGACGCACTAAACATTGGGATCGGGTGCAGCAACTTGGTAATAAAATATTTGTGTACATTTCTAACTTTATAATACAACTTTGAATTGTAACATCTATATTTAATATATTAATTCTTGGGGTATTAGACATATGACACCATCATTTGTTAACTTTTATTATAGGTGCATTCGTTCCCATGTATGTGGGATTATGTACATCATTTTCTCACTGAGGATGTTGATGATGGGCATGTTACACAAGATTGTGGAGTGGAAATCGAGTTCGACCAATCTAGTCATGCTAGACACCATGATCAAAACCTTATAGGAGGGATGTTGGGTTATGTTGGAAAGATACAAGAGATCATTCAAGTGGACTTCTCATATTTCCAATGTGTTATTTTTAGGTGTAGGTGGTGGTACATATTCGACATAAATAATGTAAAGGAAGATCGTGATAGTGGGTTGAAATGTATCAACTCTACAAAGATGTGGGATGAAAGTAAGGAACCTTATGTTTTCCCAAAACATTGGAACCAAGTTTTATTTTATCCATATGTGTTGGATAGATATTAGTGGTTCATATTAAGACACAACCCTAGATCTAAAAATGTTTTTGAGAACAACAATGTTAACATGTCAACCGAGGAAGATAATGAAGGTGATGGAAATGGAGAGTGATATGTACATGTTATATTACATCATTTACAAATTGAGATATCATTTTGTTACCATTATCTTTGATTGCCTAATTATAGTGTTTGTTTTTCATGTTATGATGGTGGAAATGGAAAGTTGGTTATTGGATGCAGTGTTTAAACCATTTGAGTTGGTTAATAACCAATATGATGTGAAATATGGTTTATGTCTTTGAAGTAATTTATGATTGTATGGAATGATTGTATGTCATTGTCCAAATTACTTGTATTATTTCTTGCGTATATATATAAATACACCATGAAAACAACTTACATGATTCAATTTTATTTTTGTGATAGTAATGGCTAACGTATTCTTCTGGACTTGAAGGTGTTATCTAATTTCTATATTAATATTGCAATAATGCTTATATTTTATGATGATTTTGTTATAAATAATGTTAAGAAATATAACATTAATTTATGACATTTCTATTAGATTAATGTAATGTTTTTTTATTATATGATTCGATTAAGTTCAATCAATTTACGTCCTTGATAACAGTGACTTAATTTATGGCCTTGATAACAATGTAATTTATAAGAAAAGTTAAGGTGCTCTACAATGACTTAATTTATGCCCTTCATAATGATGAAATTTACAAGAAAATTTAAGTTGATCTCTAATTTATCGATCAATATTTAAATGTTTGTATTTCATGATGTTTTTGTTATAATTTATAATCATAAGAAAAAAGAGAAAAAACAGCTTTAAGGATAAGGTGTAGGTATGGAATCCTATTTATGAGAAAAAAATGGCTTTAAGAGATAATCTTATTTTCCCTTTGTAATAAAAGAATTAAATATGTTATATTAATTAAATTGGATTTAATTTCTGCATCTCTATATATCTAGAAGGTTAAACTCCATCTTAGAATTGGTTGAGACAATAAGGATTTATATGAAGCAGTTAACAAATTGGATGTATGCTTAACATTTATTCGACTTATTTTATGGTTTGTAAATAGGTATGTAGTTTTGATTTGTAAATTAAATCCATGGGTGTATATTTCACTAAAAATCTTTCATGTATGTATCAATATATAATAATTGATTTAGATTTTATTAATTAATGTAAATTTATAATAACATGATCCTATGTTAATATAGTAATTTATATAACTAATATGAATCTATATTATTTTAGAAATTAGATATATTCATTGACAAACTCAAATTACATGAATATTTGATATCTTAAATCTTACCTAGTTTTGAAATTATTATTCAATACAAAAATATTATAATGTTATTAAATAAAATTTGCAAATAATAATATTAGCAAAGTAATACAACAATCCTTTGAAAATAATAACATTAACAAAGCAATGTTACATTAATAATTAATTGCAATTCTTTGAACACTAGCTAGCTTTAAACCTCATTTTTAGAGGGTATAAAATGTGTTCCTTGAATGTGGAATGAAATTATATTATATAATGAATATCATCATGATTAATAATAAGTTTGTATAATGGAACTTTTGGGTTTACAATTGAGAGATAATGTTCTTTTAAGTAAGTATTTGTCTTTCTTCCTATTAGAGCTTTGATATTTGTCATTGTAAAGTGAGTTATTGTCAAAAAAAACTTTAAAATTAATAATACACTGATAGGTCGTATTGATGTTCATGTTTACATTTTTTTATATTCATATATTATAATAATGTTACATGGTAATACTTGACTATTCGTTATGATGTTTGGCAATTAGAATTATAAATTAAACAAGATTCATATATGTTTATCATTTGAATATATATGAAGAGTTAATTTCCTTATTAAAAATCATTGCGTCGAGAGGGGCTCTACAGCCTAGAATGGGGGAGATCTTGTCACGTAACATTCCGCAACTTTCCTCATGTAAATGTTGGCTATAAATATTATGAGGGAGATGTTGTAACATTATGTAAGGTTCCTTGTGTAAATGTAGACGATTATGAGGGAGATGTTGTAACATTATGTAACGTTCCTCATGTAAAGGCCGGCAATAAACTTTTACTTTTATTTACTTATGATGTAGAAAAAATATTGAGTTGTTGAAGATTGGAGAGTTGGAAGATTGGTGTTGCTTAGTCTATTCATAGACAGGTCAATGGAGCTCAAGTTTATGCACTTCCCTAAGCTTGAGGGTATTTCACCTTGCAGATTATTATTCTTCATATCCAAATAGTAAATCTGAACATTCGAACCCAAAAACTAGAAAGGTATAACACCACTCAAGTTGTTGTGGCCTAGTCTCAGCCGCCTCAAACTCTGAAAATTCCCAATTTATGTAGGAATCCTCCCTTCGAACAAATTGTTTCCCATCAACAGAAGCTCCAACCGGCCAGAAGAGCAAAGTGTTGGAGGTATTGTTTCGGTGAGGCGATTCTAGTTACATTGAATCCTGTTAGATGTGAGAGCTGTGATTATCAAATTTTGCTCTTGGAATAGGAATAGGAGAGTAGATAGTGTTTATGTGATTGAATTATTTTTGTAGGTTAAAGTTCATCCCTCTGTTCATGTTAACGCTGGTATTGCTTGAGAAGAGAAACAATCTACTATCATCTAAATAATTTGCTGCTCAAACATTCTAGAGAGGCGGGTGAAAGTTTGATTGCAGACATATGTGGAATCTGCATACAACTTGCAGTGGCTTGATCAATTTGCTGTAGAAAGAAGAGGTCTTCCCAAGACCGAAATTGATGCACTAGATCGATCTATGCAGAGCCATAGGTTCGAACTATTGTCATCGTTGATGAAGGAGGTCTATAATGGCTTCCGTCTCCTTGTAGAACCAAAGAAAGGCGTTGTCACAAATTGCTGCATAGAAAATATACGTGAGATGCAGAGGCTTTCTAACGCTTTCCAAGAATGGGGTTTCTTCGAGATTGTGAACCATAGGATTCTGCCTTCTAAATTGAATGGGATAAAGAGCGTTGCTAAGGTATTCTTTAACCTTCCGTTACAATAAAAGCAGAAATATGGTCTTCAAGCGGGAGTCGATCAGGGCTATGGTAAGACCTTCGTGATAGTTGAAGATCGAATTTTGGACTGGAGTGACTTTCTTGCTTTGGCACTCATGCCCAACAATATTAAAAATTTCTCCTATTAATACTGTGGAGAGGTATGCAATTGAGGTGGAAAGAGTGGCTCAAGTTGTGCTGAGTTTGCAGTCACCCGCTGTTACGACCTGCTATCTTTGCAATCTTTGCATATGGGCGATGAAATCAATTAGCTATCTTATGATCTTATTATATGATTCTGCTATTAAGGAGGAGGTGTTATTATGGTTCACGAGTACATAATTTTTTAATTTTATTTTACCATATTTAAGGGTTTTTAGACAATATTTGTGTGATGAATTGTTTTAAGTTAAGAAGTTGAGAGTAAAAAAATTGTTTATAGTTTTAAATATTTTTTTTAAAAAACTTCTTAAATTATTTTCTTAAACTATTATCTCTTTAAGAACAATATAAACAATGTTGTGAAATTAATTCTTAAAACAATGTATTCAATGTTTAAAAACAGTATTGAATATTAAAAAGAAACGTTCAAATTTTTCTTCTTTGGAAGTATTTTGTCGATTACTACTTTCTCTTTGTGGCATGATCATTGTCAATACAATAGAAATATGAAACACTTTTTTAGAATTTTGGACATGTGATTCAATTCAACTAGTGGATTTCATAGTTTGACTTAGAATTGGGATTTTGGAAAAAAATCATACATACAATTTCTAATACTAAAAAAACTTTTTCATAGTAGGTTCAAAATTTCAAAATTGGACATTTTACCAAAAATTGAAACCTCTGCATTTTTTAATAAACAGATCCCATGAACAACTGTTCAACTCTAGAGGTGCAATACCTTTGAGTGCAATGTTTGAGAAGAAGTTTGCACTTGGGGAGATTTGATCCCTATCAGCGCTTGATAGAGAGCCTGGGATTTGAATCTATGTTGGTTATATATTATTTCGTAAAGCTCAACATATAGTTGCAACAAAATAAATATATTATTATATAAGTATAATACAATGACAAATATTACTACATTATTAAGAAAAGTACAATAAATTATAATAGATCCATAGAAATTATATAAGAACAATATGAACACCAAATAAAAAAAAAGCAATATTACATAAACATAATACTATGACAAACTATACAAAAAATTATAAACATGATACTATGACAAATTATACAGTCATCATAAATCATAGAGTTTCCACAAATTCATTCATAATTTACAATACAAATTGTGATGTTTTTGTCGACTAAATTAATACTTAGTGATTTAAAGACCCACATGATTTTGAATAGTACAAAGTTATTTTAGTACATAAGCATACAATCATCAATATTTTCAACACATAACAAAATTCATGATCATTCCATCATAAACATAAACATCATCATACTAACATTAACATAACCATAAGTTTTTTTTAAAAGCATACATACATCATCATCATTTACACGACATAAACATAAACATAGCATTATTATCATTGTTATCATCTAGACAAACATAAAAATAAACACCATCATATATACCATCATACCATCGTTAACATAAAGCCAAAAATAAGCATGAACATATCATCATAAACATTACGTCACATATTCATGCAAAATATACTTGACTAACATATTTAAACATCATCTAACACACATAACTAATAATACACATAAACATAATTAATGTTCCATGATCATCATTTTCGCCACATAAATAAATAAACATCGACATCAACGTAAACATGAAAAATGTGGTATAAATATAGATATGAACATATATAACATCAAATTCATGATACAATATGTCAAATATAATATTATATCTCCAATGCAATAACTGCTATGACATATCTACTCCACCTCCACCAACAAAGGAATCACCAGTATCTCTTCGACCAGAGCTAAATGCATCATCACCTGCACTAATAGAGCCATAGGCAGTATTAGCACCTCTCCCAACAACGCGAGAGGAAACAATACCTATACCAAATAGAAAAGGAGGTCAAGGAGCAGGAGGGATAGGTCCATTAAGACGAAGTGTACAACCCTCTCTGAGAATATCTAAAATAGAAATGGGTGAAGTAGGAACTGGTGGATGGTCGGGTTGATGAGTAGGATCGAAGGGTTGGTCGAGCAGAAGTAGAGGAGATGATGATGTAGGATTAGGAGGAAGGTCAAGTATGAGTAGAGGACTAAATGATGTCGAAGGAGGTGGAGGTGGAGGACATGGTGGACGAGGAGATGGAGGAGGAAGAGATGGATGATATGTTGAAGGTGCAGGGGGAGAAGGTCGATTCTAAGGAGGAGGTATAGTGGATGTGGAGGTTGCGCCACTAGTCGAAGCAGCTGGTGGAGAAGGAGGTGGGACATCCAACAGAGGATATCCTCCCTCTTACAATGATGAAGTACTATGATGGATACCATCTTAAATATTAGAAGAACCAAAAATGTGTTGCAACGAGATTCTCATTTCATGAGGAACCATCCTCTACATCTCTATATGGTGAGGTTCTCTAATAATTTACCTCACCTATACAGGATGAACCCCTCAATCCTTTAAAATCATATATATCCTATTTGATGTCCTATCGAAACCTCTCATCTAGCCTGCATCGAAGTCCAAGTCTAGCTAAATGGGGTGCCTCGAGATAAGCTGCATCTAGATCCATTTCCTCTTCATCCTGAACTAGAGGAGGCGAAACATCACCATCAAATGTCCCAACATATGTAAAATATATAGTACACAATAATAATTAGACGACTTCATTAAACATGAAATTAATATAAAGTTTTAAAAGAATATTATTTTGCATAAAGTATAAAAGGAATAAAATGAAATGATTAATTCAAACATAACACTAAATTTCCCTATGTCATCTGTTGCCTTGTGTTGAGTGAATAAGATGTTGAGACACCCTCTCCAATCCAAGTCGACATATGGATATGGAACCATGTCTAATCTAGGCAAGTCCTCATTTCCTAGCATATCGATCACATCCATGGTAATCCTCACCGAAAAGTCAAGTTGTCTTTGTATATGTGTATAATATCGACACATACATCTATATTTTATAACATATACTTATTTATTCACACACACACACACACACACATATATATATTATTACACTCAATAATTATCATACTATTCCAAACACTATAATGCATGTAACCATGCCATATCTTATAACCATAAATTTTATAATGCATATACATATACGATTAAGAAAAACTTTGTTAGGTTGGGGACGTGTTCTCTTCAGGAGAAAACTATTTTTAAGGTCACCACCAAGAGAGACACCAAATTGGTGTATGACACCCCCTTGTTTGTGGGACAATGGACCCCCCTTTACGCAGCAATTTAACTGCTAAAGTCTATAGAGGTGTACATACACTAACCCCCTCTAGATTTGAACCTATGACCTCCTAATATGAAACACATGCTCTTAACCATTAGGCCCACTCATGTTGTACATATTAGAATAATTTGAAATGGGGTTGTGATCCCTTCGGGGAGACACCATTTACAAACCCATGTCAATTAATTAATATATATTAAAACCATCTGAATGGGGGTTGTGTTCCCTCCTAGGAGATGCCCTTTCCCAAACTGGAAAACCAATTCATTAACATACATATAAACTTGACAAAGGAGGCAACGCTCTCCAAATCCCTATATATACACTAATATATGAACAACCATATATATATATGGCCATCGACTTCTAATATATATTCGTCGATTTATAATATTATATTTTTTTTTAAATAACCCCTACTAATCATATTATCTAGGCCCTACCCCAACCAATCCACTAAACCTCTATTGATGACCCCCTAGGTTAATTCAAATCTTGAAATGTATATACTTTTATAAACTAATCAATGAAAATAATTGTTCCTCCTTAATAAACAACAATCCCATATCTTCACTATAATAATTAATCGAACAAATATTTAAGCTAGATTCAATATCCAATTAAATTAAAACTTTAACTCAAGTCAATGTTTAACTAAACTACATCTTTTAGTTAAATTTACTAGGATTAAACTTAAAGTTAAGTTCAACATTTATTAATTTAAAACTTTATCTTAAATTTGATGTTACTACAACCTGTAGTTAGGTTCATTATTTTATTAATATTAAGACTTAGGGTTAAGTTGAACATAAAAGAACTACAATTTTGGGTTAACTTCTCTTTTTCCTTCAGTTAAAGACATTATTTAATAAACTTAAGACTTCTTTTTGTTTAATTATTATAAACTTTAACCTTTAACTCATCTTGACATAATTGGTGATTTCTTAGATTTTTGCTAAGACAACTTGACATAAAAGAATGTACACATATCCATGATTAACACATGATTTAATTTCAATAGTTTTAAATTTACATACCAATACAATATATCCCCTTTAGAATTATGGTTATCATAATTTAAACATAATTCAAGGAATATGAGGATCTCAATATATCTAATACATGCAATCTCATGTGCAATCAAGTCAGAAGGTACAATTTTAATATTTATAAAATACTTATAGTGTTAATTTCATGAGTGACCTAGTTAACACCTCAAAGGACTTGAAACATTGGTGTTAATAATAAGTACATAAGGTTAGTTTAGGGTTCACATTGTGTCTTTAACAAGTACTGGGGATGTGATTTTTTTGTCATAAAAACATGGTTAGGACATCACTAATCTCTACTAACATCATGTAAAACATAATAAATTATATAAAATACACAGTAACAATTGCATAGAAGGTCAAACAATTCTAGTATTGTAACCTAGAGTTGCGATACCACTTGTAACATACCCCTCCTAGATATAAGGGTAAGCAAAGGTATAGGGCCTATCTATGGAGGTATATAGGGATTATTTTAAGTTGTGTACATTGGATAAGTTCACATAATCAGATCTGGTAGGTTTATCATAAATTTTGTTTCTTCATTTAACTAGTCATGAGACTCTTAACTAGTAAATTAAGCAGCTAGTCTCTAACTAGGAAACATAGTTTTAACGTAAACAAAACTCGAATATCATTCAGATGTGGAAGCATGCATAATAAAATCATGGTTGTCCAAAATATCAGATCTAATAAATTCCAAATTTCATAAAATAAACCTACCAAAACTTTCTCTTTCAGTGACTAAAAACGATCTCTACAATTTCTACAAAAAAATTGTAACTAGTTTCTATACAAATCTATAACTCATGTTCAGCCACATGATAGTGCATATCATCCTTGAAAAACTGATAAATATATAATCTAATTATATTGCAAATCACCCTCAACAATTCCCGATAATTGTACTACTAGTAGGAACTCAAAGCATTACAAATTTTAGTCAATTATTTTCATTCAAACCATATTTATACTTTGAGCATAAAGATAATAAATATAGCCATAATAAACCATTAAACCACTTCTAAATTAGGTTTCGTAAATGGATTCTCAAGTACAAAAATACGATACAATAACTAGTACAAAGCACTACAAGTTCTCCCAAATATTGCTAATTCTCGAAGAGGTTAAAAACTTACTTTAAATTAAACTTTCTCAAGGACACACACAACCTGCATACTAATCATAATATTCAAAAAAAAACATAAAATATTAATTATTTATCTTAATAGTGTGTGACTAGTGGCAACAAGACAACATTCCTACGAGCCTTTGACCTTTCTTGGCATTTGTTTTTCCGCCGAAAGATCCCTCCAAGATGAGGTACTGGAATCCCATGTGATATGGTCTCTTCTAAATGATACTAAGGTTGATCCGCTCCCTTTCCTGGAATTGTCCCCCTCTCCCAAAAATTCAAACCAGGTAGTTTTGATACTGCCCCCCTCTCTTAGAACACCCCACATACCTCCAAGATCACTTTCTCGATTTGAACCTCCATAGGAGCATTCAGGTAGTGAGAACACTATCCCCTAGACACCTGTATGGGATTGTACCCCTCTCCCTTAGGAAATAGGAAACTAGGAATAAAACCCCACACAAGATTTCCCCCCTCTCCTATTGGGTGAATTCTTAAATCAACTCTTCCAACCCCCCAGGTCAAATTACCAATTCAAACCTCCACTGGAGCATTCGAATTGATAAAAAAATACTAGCCTATAGAGAACAAAAGTCGAACCCATACTATGGAATTCACTTCACATACCACAAATAACCATGGACTCCTTCGGATCCCTTCCATGGCATCTAGAGACACAAATATTGATCCCCTAGATTAATTTGACAGATTCATCGTCAAAATCATGCAAAATTCTGCCAATTCTTGATTATTATTCGCTATTTTCCTCAGATCCCAGCTCTGATGCACTCCTCAACTTACACAAAAATTAATTAATGAATTCCTTCCACAATTCAAATCCTTTTTTCCCAATTCAATTTGCTTCCAAAAGTCTGACTGTAGGCCACTAAGAAAGGAGTCCCAAATCACTGGGGCTTCCTAACCACCACTCAGTGACTCATTCAAATTTACCTTTTGATACTTGAATTCACTGAGACTAACTCTAAAACACTAAAGAGAAACATCCCATGCATGGATAAATCAGATTCATCAATTTATCTCCACAAACCCCCTTGATTGACTCTTAATCAACCATAGATTACTTCCATGCACTGGAGACAACTCCATTTCACAAGGACTGACTCAAATTCGCCTTTGATAATCCCATGCAATTAATTAGACTCTTACTTAACAAAGATGCTTGACTAAACTCAAAATTGGCCCCAGTTCCTAGATTGGGCACTTAATTAGTTAAAGACAACCTTTAATCACTTAACTGACAGCTAGTTTCACTAGTGTAACTAAAACAAAGACTCAATTTAACTAGAATTCTTTTAAATTAATTAAATTAAATCAAAATTAACTACCCTTAACTTAATTAAACTCAATTTAATATAACTTAACTGACATTAACTTCATATTAATTAAAATTAACTGAATAATTCCACCTAACTCAATTTAACTGGAATTAACTCACATTAACTCAAATTAACTGACACTCACTGAAATTAAGTACATGCCTTGACCAAAATAGGCACTATCATGACTTCAATGAGTCAAGAAGGCGGCATGGATAGTGTGTGAAGTGAAAGTGGGCCCCACTTCTAATTAGATGAGGAATATTCTCGCATGGGGTGCATAGTTTACATGCGAGTGCATCTATGGCACTAATTATGGGATTTTGGACCCCCATAGCCTGAAATTAAAGAAATTAGGTAGGAAATATTAATTTTAGGGGAAAATGCAACTCCTAACCCCAACCCCATCTCACAAGACATTCCAGAACCCCCAACAACTTTGTTGTTGTGTTGTGTTATTAATAATAATAATAATAATCATTGTAATTGAAATAAAATCCATCTCATCAGGTGTCCATGGTCTTGGCACCTAGTTCCAACTCAATAAATCAAAATAATCAAATAAACCAATGTAAGGGGCTTACCTTCAGGATATTACTTATGCACATATGTCATCAACCTAAGAGGGTGTCGGTCAAAAGATGGCCTAATGGCTAAAAATCTCGCAAAATATAACCAAAACAACTCTGAACCGAAAGGGAAACTCACCGTCCCTCCAATACACAAGTGACATCAACTAAGAGCATAAAAAAACTATTGTGAAAAAATAGCAGACCACCTAACTTATCTAGGTGCCTACAGTAAAGAATCAACATAATATAATAGAGGGTACCTAATGCGCTTCCCATCACTTGTAATATGCACAATGGTAACCACCAACAAAGAGAGGCACCTAACATCATCTCCTCCAAAAGAAGCAATGGAGAGTTTCCCACACTGACCTAAAATTGAGCCAGATCTAGGATGTTGGGATCAACATATCTCTGAACATATAGTAGTTGAGACGATGCTACAGTTCCAACTGGGACCTTAGGGAACTGAAGAAAGTCCTCACCTTTCCTATAGATCCCTGTGATAAAATATGTGTCCTCCTTAATTAGGCAGAACCACTAGTCAGGGCCATCTTGAAACACATGCATATGATGATCCCGGCATGCGATCAACTAGGTGAGGAGCGTAGCGTTCCCCTTGAGGGATGTGGCCTCTTCATATAACTTGATAAGTGTTGGGTGAAATTGATGTTGTTTTAATTGTGTTGCAGTACTTTCCCAATCATTTAATTTGTCAATCTGAGGTTCGTAGGCTTACGAAGCACACACATCTAAGAAGCTGAAACATACTTTCGAATTGAAATTGTTGAAATCAAACTAATCTAGAAATGGAAATTTGCATGAAGGAAAAGCAATACAACATGTGAAGAGTTTAAAGACAAGTAACATATGTGAGCTCACACAATAAATATATCTTAAATTATATTACAAGAATCAAATGAGAAATCATGAAACAAGCATGAATCAAACTAAGAATAAAAGCTAAGAATCCCCTTCTCCAAATTACAAAGTCAAGACTAACTTCTACAATCTAAGACCAATCAAGACTAATCAA
The DNA here is from genome assembly GCA_001517045.1 of Pseudotsuga menziesii. Classification (NCBI taxonomy): domain Eukaryota; kingdom Viridiplantae; phylum Streptophyta; class Pinopsida; order Pinales; family Pinaceae; genus Pseudotsuga; species Pseudotsuga menziesii. The sequence continues at coordinate 56,545 of LPNX010034853.1, forward strand.
AAATTACTCTCCATGGAGAGAGAGAGAGCACTCTCTTTTATACATGAGAGCCTTGAAAAGAAGATAGGCATCTCATAATTTCAGATCCACTATTCTCTCAACCAATTTCCCATTATTATAAATTATGATCCCTTTAAATCCTCACACGTATCTCTCATAAATCTTGGATAAGATATACTATCCAAATATCCATGATATTCTCCTTGGAATAGGCTTTAAATAAGTATCTCCTTGGAATGGTGAAGGAGATATTAGAGAAGTCCCTTGAATTAATCCTTCACATATTCCTACATAATACAAAGCTCATCTATACTTGAGATATTAATGAAAAATATGTTAATTTCTAACATTCAATCATAAATTCACTTATAATACTAAAATGAGTAAAGTGGAAAATAATAAGGTGAAACCCAAATATATGTAAGGAAATGGTATAATGAAAGGTTAATGGGACGATGAAATGTGAGGAATGGTGAAAGGAAAAGTGGATGAAAATATGACATTTATAAGTCCTAACATCCTCCCCAACTGAACTTGTTGCATGTCCTCATGCAACCTTGCATGGATCTTCTTGAGAACTTTTGGCATCTAAACTATGGCTTTGATTGATAATGTATTTTTAACAATGAATGTTTCCAGGGTGTGAGATACATGAGTAACAACTGACATTTTCTTATGGGTGGTTCTTGTGTGACAACCATGAGTACAAATGATTTTGGTTCTTGTGTTAACAACATTCATTTCGTTATCTGTTTTCTAGCTGCAATAATAATTTAACCATACATTCATTGGAAATGATAAGCTATCAATGTGCATAGAAAACATCACTGTGCATAAGAAAATACTTTTATCTTTATGAATCATGCCAATATGTATATCAATGCTTATGAAGCAAAGTGCAAAAAAGTGTTGTTGGAAAATAACTGTTGATGAATGGTAAATGAGATGAAAATGGGATAATGGTAGTCAATATCCAGTGAATATAGTTCCCCCTCCCCAACTGAATTGGTTGCATGTCCCCATGCAACTTGGTGTTGGTCATGGAAGTGAAAACGAAATGGAGCATGATGAGGTAATTTTCCAAATTATTCATTGCTAACGGTTAAGGAATTAAATGATTAAAGTTTAGAAAATAACATATTTCCACTTACCCAAAATGGTGATGAACTATGCAATAGGAATATGGATGATGCAAGTGCTGGAGCATGGAAGATGTTACTGCTGCAGGATCATGTGAAAGGTGACTGTGTTGTAGTCGCAACTATTGTAATGGAAACTGTTGTAAGTGTTGAATCATATAATGTGAAGTGGAGGGATATGAACTGCTGATGATGTATCGCGGAAAAGAGAAAGTATGAAAATGTGGAAATGTGGTACTCTCATAGCTGAAGTCATGCTGCTGTAACTGCTGAGGGAGTCATGAAAAAGTGTATAGTCTTCACCCGCTGCAAACCTGATGGTACAATTTTAATCATGCGAATGGATGTGTCAATGTTGAGCATGAAGAGAAATCATTGGATTACCGGCCATTGATGAATGTCATTAACCAATGTGAGGCAAACTCACCATTGATGTCAATGAGTGCCAAGGTACCCAAGTACATCTTGCGAAGTGCGAATGGATTTTTTGATGTCGAGCCACTTGCAAGATCTAATGATCAAGGGAAATTGATGTATTCCCATGATCGTCAGTGAGAGAACTTGTCATTAAGGCATGCAAGCCTCTAGGTACTCAAAATGGACTCTAGTCTATATCCCAGATAAGGTGTTGAGGTCGATGAGGCAAGACTTGTTGAAAGGTGGGCCTTAAGGAATCCCACATCAATCAATGTGAATTTTGATAAAAAGATTGGTAGGACTATAAGAAAGATCTCAGTAGAAACAATGTTTATGGCAAGGCAAGGTAGTCATGGAAAGGAAGCTGGTTTTATTCAGAAGGAAAAAATGAACTGACAAAGATAAAGAGATCTATGCAACTCAGAAAGATAGGCATGTGTGAAGTCATGATAGTTAAGGAAATGAAATAGTGGACTCCAGCATGGATGACTAATGTGCTTTGAAGGATAAATGTGGGTAAACAAATCACGACGCAATTGGTTTCTGTGTAGCGTAAAATGTCATGAAATGTGCGAAAAAAATTAGCTCCTCTAGGATTTCAATGAGGCATGTTTTCTGAAAATATTTGTGATTCTTGAAAATCACTTCTACATAAAATTGGATTGTCTTTGTATCTGTAAAATCTTAGTACTAATCCTGCATGAAAACTGTGAGAGCTTCAAGAAACATAAAATTCAGGAATTAGTACAGATACTAGCAATTAAATGAAATGCGGTTTTTTTACGTGTTGCCTTTGTGCGCTAGTTCCTCTGTCGATTTTACTTAAAGTGACTCAAGAAAACAAATAGTGTAAATGGTTTTAATATCATTTTTTAGGAATTAATAAATGTCCATTTCCAAATTTACAATGTTTTTATTTTATTATTTGATTTTTATAACGTTTTTCTTTCTTTTCATGGTTTTATAATTTTTTTTTTGTGTTATTTTGATAACATGCCAAAAGAAAAATGCAAAAATTATGCTAAAGGAAAACAAAAAACAAGAGTATTGTCTCCTCTTCATAAAATTTTCCATGGGCATAAGTAACCATTTATTGATACCTATAACTAAAGTTCTAGAATTCAACAATAAGACGGTGGATTCAGAGATTTTGGGATTGTACTTAGGATAGATCCAAGAGTGTTGCCATTAATTTTCTCCACAGTTGTGCATAGTATGAGTTTTTCGACTAGACCTGCATTATCATGCATCTTTATATCTTGCACGAGTCAGATAACACACACGCATATGTCAATTAAAATGCATCACCTCAAGCGCGTCACCTGTAACAAAAATTAATCAAGTCTTAGTGGAGGAAGACTCTCTTATGGATAATCAATGGTGAGTCGGGCTGGTTCGAGCCTTAAAGTGGCCTTGCTTTCATGGTATGTGGCCTTGTGTGAAATGGAGAACAAAAAAAAATTGAAGCAATGGTTCTGGGTCTTAATAAGTTTACATCAATGATTGAATGTCCACTATCAATCTTAGGACTAGCAAAAAGGAAAAAAAAATTGTATTTGCACGCATGCCTAATCCTGCCCCTGTTGCTCTGGATCGAAAACATATGATGAAGAGTCCAACCCATATAACAAAGATTTTATGCTGCAACAACAATAGGAGGAGACAATGTTCTAAACTATTGGAAAATCCTCACGCTCACACAGGCTAGAAGTATCAAAAATTCCCATGACTCTATCCCTTTTCTACGTGGATCAACTTTGTGTTTCCTTGGCGAGTCACTTTCAAGCCCCTTCCCTTGTGTTTCACCTGTTCCTCGTCTCAACCTTTTTACTCGTTTCTTGCAACTCCCCACCTGTAAATCACCTTGTGCGTTCTACATGATGGGCCTCATATTCAAGTTCATGTTTTTCTTATTCCTCCAGCAAAATGTAGTATTAGAAAGGCAGGTCTTTCCTTTCCTAATTAAAACAAAAATGATTCAGATCATGGCAGTTCTCCCTTAACATTCTGAAAATCACAAATTCAAATTTAAAATGATGCATTGAGATCATAGGAACAGTGACAAAAATAATGGTCTCCACCGTGACTTCTTCTCGAAAATAAAGACAAGGAGAAAATTAGCATATCCCCCTTCAAACCTTGACAATGGCTTTGGTTCTTGGACTGTGTACTTTTGTTTCGTCTCTGGCTAACAATAAAGTAGCATTGGAGGAGAAGAAGCTTGCACAAGCTCGTAATGGCTCTCAAACAGAACCCAGGATATGTGATCATGGCACCAAAATGTTGGGTGAAATTAATGTCATTTTAATTGCATTGCAGTACTTTCCCAACCATTTAATTTTTCAATCCAAGGTTCGTAAGATTACGAAGAACATGCACTATATGTGCAAGAACAAAGTGGAACTAATCTAATCTAGCAACTAATCTAAGAAGCTTAAACATACTTTTGAGTTGAAATTGTTGAAATCAAACTAATCTAGAAATGGAAATTTGCATGAAGGAAAAGCAATACAACATGTGAAGAGTTTAACGACAAATAACATATGTGAGCTCACACAATAAATCTATCTTAAATTATATTACAAGAATCAAATGAGAAATCATGAAACAAGCATCAATCAAACTAAGAATCAAAGCTAAGAATCCCCTTCTCCAAATTACAAAGTCAAGACTAACTTCTACAATCTAAGACTAATCAAGACTAATAAAAAACTACTCTCCATGGAGAGAGAGAGAGAGCACTCTCTTTTATACATGAGAGTCTTGAAAAAAAGATAGGCATCTCATAATTTCAGATCCACTATTCTCTCAACAAATTTCCCATTATTACAAATTATGATCCCTTTAAGTCCTCACACATATCTCTCATAAATCTTGGATAAGATATACTATCCAAATATCCATGATCTTCTCCTTGGAATAGGCTTTGAATAATTATCTCCTTGAATGGTGGAGGAGATATTAAAGAAGTCCCTTGAATTAATCCTTCACGTATTCCTACATAATACAAAGCTCATCCATACTTGAGATATTAATGAAAAACATGTTAATTTATAACATTTAATCATAAATTCACTTATAATACTAAAATGAATAAAGTGGAAAATAATAAGGTGAAACCCAAATATATGTAAGGAAATGGTATAATGAAAGGTTAATGGAACAATGAAATGTGAGGAATGGTGAAAGGAAAAGTGGATGAAAATATGACATTTCTGAGTCCCAACAACAAGGTTGACAACTCTCAAGAAGTGTCGTGTCTATGGAGTAATAGGACAAGGGTATAAATATTTATCAGTCTCTCTGGCCTCCCACTCTCTCTAAAAGTTATACTAGTCATCTTGAGCTTCCTGTTGCTTCCTCTCCTCGCGGCACTAACGTTCTTGTTTCACATATAACATGAATTATCTTGTCTCATTAAAATAAATATAAAAACATTACATGAGAATTATATGTATGGAAATAAAAATTTTAATTTTTTGCAAAAAATTGACATACGGTGCGCGTATTTCAATATAACGCACTGTATATAGTGTGCTTATATAAATATAATGCACCTTAAATTTGGTGCGCTTATTCTTAATGAATGCACCAATTGTTAGTTTATAGTTTTTAAATAAATTCTACGTTATGGTGGTGTGCCACTAAAGAGTAGCACATTGGTAATTCGGTGTTGTTATACCATGTAAATGCACAGTTTAATGTGTGCTTACATAATTTAAGAGAACCATGGTGCTTCTAGCGTATGGTTTAGCATCAAAAACTGGTGAGCTAACATAACGATGTGTTCAATAAAAATGTGTGCACCATAACGTCGGTGTGCTTATCTGTAATGAAGGCAATGATTATTAATTTATAGTTTTTAAAATATTATTTATGTTATCAGGGTGTGCTACGACATAGTATAGCATCGTTGATGCGATGTGTTTATACCATTTAAACACACAGCTTAATGTGCGTAAACATTATGGTGCTCCTAGTGTATGTCATAGCACCAAACACTGGTGCGCTAACGTCCATCGAATAATTGGTTTTCATTTTAATGGTAATATTTACCGGTTTGTTCGATACATAGATGTACACTGTAGATTCGGTGCGCTAATGTCTAATGAATGCACCGAATATTAGTTATAGTTTTAAAATATATTTTATTCTACCATGGTGCACTATGAAATTGTAGTGCACGAGTATTACAGTGCATTCAATCTATTCAGCTCACTTTGTCATCGGTGCGCCATGTAACAAACTACAGTGTGCACCGACGTCTAGGGAGAACCAAATGGCTTGAAGGCACTACACATGTTTTTAAACATTTTATAAAAAATGGCAATTTAAGTCTTAATTGCAAAATTTAAACCGCTAAATTTATCAAGTAAGAATTAATTTACCTATTGGACCGCGTGTTGGGGAGGCATCCTGGATATGTATGGAAATTTTGTTTTTTTCCCACCATTTTGAAAAAATCAACCTCAATTCAGCAACCAATAAAAGGGAGCAATGTGTCAACAGTGAGTGGCATGAGCACGGGTGTCAGGGAGTCTAGGTGGGTTATGGACGTCACCAATGCAAATGAATCAGACACAGTGTGGACGGGTAAAAATGATTTTGACCGCACAGTAATTTTCTTTTATAAAACCTTGTTCCGATACGCACAACAGTTGAATGCACCGTGGGGCTTTATCATTACACAGTCGCACCGTAATGTAAGTTTTTAAATAAATTTTCTTTATTAATTTTTTTTATTTTTAACAAATTCCAACCGGTGCGGTTTTGTTTTACACAAACACCGGATCGTTTATTAGTAATGAATAACCTGTGTTTCGCATAATTTTTTTTCATTGATGTCTTTTTGGGGGGTGCTAACTTGTTTTTAGGAGATCCCATTGCATTAGGGTTTTAGATGCCTCGGTGCGGTAAGCTTAGAAAAAACCCATCGCTATGGTTTTAAAAAAATTGTTAGTGTTTGTCATAATATTTTTAAAACACGTGTTTTTTCAATGTCTGAGATTGATTTTTGGCATCCACGATGTGTTTTGGTTATATATGCATGACCAGTGTGTTCATTCTTCCAAAATGAACAGTATTTGTTTTACAAAATTTTGGCGCTTTATACATCATTTTTTTTGTTTTATTTTTTTGGGGGCGCAACATTGTTATATTGAGGTCCCAGTGTGTTTGGTATGTAGACGCACTGATGCGATACGTCTACTAAAACACACCGCTCTGATTTTTTTTTAAATATCACCATTGCGCTTAATTTTTTTAATTTCATGTTTGTTTACGTCATGTGTCAATCATTTTTTTCCACCCCAATGCATTTGTGTTAGATACGCACCGATGCGTTCAATTTAGAAACACATTGAATAAAAAACCTATGCTACAACCTCGAGCTACTCACCTCTGCTACTTACTTTGGCTATAAACAGATAGTTGATCTCTTTTTAGAGGAGCATCCCCTGTAACCTCCACTACAAGGCCTTTTCCTTGTAGTGAAGTAGACGTTGGTATGGAGGAGTTATTATAACAAAGGATTTCCATGGATGAAATGTTGTTACATACATTCCAGGACAATGAGCTAGGGGATGATGCTCATATCACTGAAGCCTTCTTCGAAATCCTTAAATTAGATTCCACCACACCTCTCTGTGAAGTTGGTCGGTCAAAGTCTACACAGTTGGGGACAAAAATTTTACTGTATAACTTGAAAGAAAAGTATGGCATGTTAAACGCATGTATCTCAGCAATGTTGAGGTAATTACCCATCAAATACATTATAATTTTGAGGAAACTTGGGACACAATCATCAATGAAAATGGTCAATTTTATGAACGTTAAATGACATTGTACTTTTTTATTTCCCACTCACTACTGGTTATTCAAAGATAAGTTACTTCCAAATGATAATCTCTTTCCTGACAGTTGTAAAGAGGCAAAGAAAATGATGAAAATGTTGGGTGTTGAGGACATATCATATCGTGCATGTCCAAATTATTTTATTCTATATAGAGGTGAAAATGAAAACAAAGAGATATGTCCAAAATGTGTGCATGACATCTACAAAGAATCAAATAACAAGGCTAAAGGACATGGTCCTCCTCATAAGATATTGAGGCACATGCCTATAATCTGAGGGATTTAAAGGCTCTTTGTTTGAAAAGAATTAGCGATGCTTCAAGGATGGCATGCATTGCACTAAAGTGAGGAAGGAGTTATGAATCCCAACAGATTCAATATCCATGAAGCATATATAGGATACATGGCTCGATAAATTCAAGGATGGAGTACGCATCCTTCGATTGAGCATAGCCATTGATGGAATCAACCCATATTCCCAAGCAAGCAACATCTATATTGTATGGATTGTAGTAGTGATCAAAAACAATACCCCCCCATGGTTGTTTGTGAAGACTGAACATATTATGTTGGCTCTTATAGTCCCCGAAGAATATGGATGTTTACCTACAACCATTAATCGATTAATTCAAGGAATTATGGGAATGGATACAGGTATATGATGTGTCCAGACCCATCCCATAAGAGAGGAATTTTACCTTGTATGTTAAATGAGAGAGAACCCAAAGTCCTGAAATAATGAAATTGGTTGACCAACTTAGGGCATATTACAGAGAGAAGGAGAAGGAATTCACAAATATGTTTGATTCAAATGTGCAACTTGTGATCGATGATCCTAAATTCTTCAACAACTATGTTGACAAAATTCCTAAAGGGATGAAAAGGAAATCGATATTTTATGAGCTCCCATATGGGGAGCATCTTAATATTTCTCACTTACTACATCCCATGCATATATTTAAAAATGTTTCATGTTCATTATGGCATCACATATCATTTGAAAAAAGTGATAAGTTGGTTGTCATGGAAGATCTTATTTCTTCAAATGCTAAAAAGAAGTATTGGCCAAGATTTAAAAAAATAGAGATGTTGGCCCCTCTTTTTCATTTAAAAAAGATGATGTCCCATGGATTTTGAAGAGAGATGATCTTAACTTGGAAAAGAAATTTAAATTGGGTGTGATGGAGCCTTATTTTTATGGACCTACTCTACAACATTGCTTCACTACAAACTAAAAGTTTTTGGATTTGAAATCACATGACCATCTCAACCTTATAAGGGTACTTATAATGTCAAAAAATTGTTTTCACTTTTTATTTATATCTTTTGCCACACGAGATAAAATGAAATTAATTTTTTTCATTTACTTTGTAGTGGCATTATTCATTGTTCTTGCATGGGTGTGTGAACCATGAATTTCCTTATGACCTATGACATGCCATATCTAAACTATCTGAATTTGTACAGTTGATCACATCAAAGGATATTTACATTGCTACCATTCCACAGTTGAATCAAGAGATAGCTGAGATTGTTTGTATGCTTGAGAAGGAACTGTTGTCAAGTTTCATGAACTTGCAAGTTCATCTTCTAATTCATCTAGTCAATGAAGTTGAATTATTTGGGGTGGTCTCATGTCACTAGATGTTCTTCTTATAGAGGTTCACGAAAAAAGTGAAGGGATTTGTTCAACAAAGGGAAAAACCCAAGGGGTCTATGGAATAGAGGTACATAGTATATGATTCATTCTATTATGCCAATGAGTACATCAAGAAAATTGACCACACCATGTGCAATGATTTGGCATGATGAATGTGATGAGAACAAAAGGGAAGGGGAGGTACTGGAAATGAATGAAAAAAGGTGCATGATAAAGAGTAAGTCACGTATCTTTTGATATTCGAATTTCCACTTTGTAACTATTCACAAGAAACTTCAAAATCTATATTTGATCCCATACATATTGAATGTGGTTTTGTTTCCATGAATACAACAACAAATTCAAAAATTGTTGCAATCAATAAATTCATTCATTACAATGTGGAGGCAACACAACCGTGAGTCGCATTGCATGAAGAGAAGAGGAGGAAATGGGACATTGACATAATAGAATTCAGGTGGTTTCATGGTAGAAGCATGCCTTTTCCATATTATTTAAAATAAAATATGCCAATGATTTGTCCCAACAATTGGGTTGCAGACCAAGTCACACAGAAATATGGTGCATCAATTCGTTACCCTCCTGAATAGGAGGATGCACTAAACATTGGGATTGGGTGCATAAACTTGGTAATAAAATATTTATGTACATTTCTAACTTTATAATGCAACTTTGAATTATAAAACCTATGTTTAAGATATTAATGATTGGTTTATTAGACATATGACACCATCATTTGTTAACGTTTTTTATAGATGCATTCATTCCCATCTATGTGTGTTTATGGACATCGTTTTCACACCAAGGATGCTAATGATGAACGTCTTACACAAGACTGTGGAGTGGAAGTCAAGTTTGACCAATCTAGTCGTGTTATGGCACCATGATCCAAACCTAATATGACGGATTTTGGGTTATGTCAGAAAGATACAAGAGATCATTCAATTGGACTTCTCATCTTTTCAATGTGTTATTTTTAGGTGTAGGTGGTGAGACACATCCGACGGGAATAATGTAAAGGAAGATCGTCATAGTGGGTTGATATGTATCAACTCTAGCAAGATGTGGGATGAAAGTAAGGAACCTTATGTTTTCTTAAAACACTACAACCGAGTGTTCTTTTACACATATGTGCTAGATAAAGATTGGTGGTGCATATTAAGGCACGACCCTAGATCTAATCATGTTTATTAGAACAATGGTGCTATCATGACAACCAAGGAAGATGAAGAGGGTGATAGCAAAGGAGAGTTATATGTACATTTTTTATTTCATCATTTACAGATTGAGATATCATTTTGTTATTGTTATCTTTGATTTTCTAATTATATTGTTTATTTTTCATGTTATGATGGTGGAAATGAAAAGTCGATTATTGGATACAATGTTTAAACAATTTGAGTTGGTTAACAAGCAATATGATATCAAATATGTTTCATGCCTATCAAGTAATTTGTGATTGTATGGAATGATTGTATGTCATTCTCCATAGTTAGAGATGATATTTGTAGCTTTCCATGTAGTCATAATTGTAGTGTGGGCTTTATCATTTAATTTATTATATTGTTACAATTGGATCAGAATCATTGAATTAGAGTACAATTATGATTGACGTGAATCATATTTATTATTTTTTTTTTAATTTCATCTACTTTCATTTCAATACCAGGGTCAATTTAATGATTATATTATACTTGGACACTTATGTTTTAGATTTTAGATACTTAGACATGTATATATCATTAAGGCAGAAAAAAAAAATTATGGAAATATTAATTAAATATGTATATCCTTTAAAATTTATATCATATAATAAATAAAAAATAACAAACAATATTTTGTTTAAATATATATTTGGAATATGCATATTCATATCTATATGTATTTCAAGTTTCATTGTTGAGGGGTTAGCATGGTTCTTGGGAACATGATACATCCCCCTTTTATTATATTCTCCAATTGCATTTAACAGAAAAGTACATAGCTGTCAATATCGAAAATAATTGCAATCGTTTGAACACTAGCTAGATTTGAGCATCCACAAATAAATCATGTTAATTATGTATTAATCAGAATCGAACCTCATTTTTATAGGGTATAAAATGTGTTATTTCAAGGTTGATTGATGTTATATTATATAATGAAGATCATGATTAATAATAATAAGTTTGGAGGATGCAACTTTTGGGTTTACAATTGAGAGAAAAGGTTGTTCTTTTGATTAAGTATTTGTCTTTCTTCCTATTGCAACTTTGATATTTGTCATTGTACAGTGATTTTGTTAAAAAAATAAAAATCTTAAATGATACATTGATATGTCATATTGATGTTCATATTCATATATTATAATAATATTGCATGGTAATACTTGACTTTTTGTTATGGCGTTTGGTTAGACTTATAAAAAATTATTCATTTATGTTTATTATTTGAATAATTAAGCCGCATACACAACATTATACCAAAAAGAGTTAATTTCCTTTTAAAAAATCAGTAAATGTTATTTCAAGATGCTGAACATAAAATTGCAGCAGAATAAATATATTATTATAAAAGTATAATATTATGACAAACCTCACTACATTATTAAGAAAAATACAATAAATTAGAATATCCATAGAAATTATATAAGAACAATATGAACACCAAATAAAAAAAATATTATTACATAAACATAATACTATGTCAAACTATAAAAAATAAAAATAAAAATTATAAACATGATACTATGAAAAATAATATAACAATCATAAATCATAAAGTTGCCATAACTTCATCCATTATCAATACAAAAATTATAATAGTATTTAATTAAATGATATTTCAATTCAATTCTATTATGTAAAAAAAACAAATTAACATATATTAAGTTAATGAAACATTAATATTCAACATTTTCAATGACTATAACTCCAATCCATATTTTCACATGATGACAACCAACCGTACTTTCAAATTCATTTTCTAACCGATATATCAACCTATATATGAAACCATACTTCAAATTGTCTACAAATTTTAGGTTAAAATTATTTAATATGAAAAATTGTCGAAAGGAGACTAAAATTTTGACCAAAATTAAAAACCCAATAACTTTCTTTACAAAGGTCTAATGCTTTGAATACTTGTTAATTCATACAACAACCTATTTTTTATCGACTAAATTAATAGTTAGTGATTTAAAGACCCACGTGATTTTAAATAGTACAAATTTCTTTTACACAAACATACGATCATCATCATTTCAAAACCTAACAAACATAAACATCATGATCATACCATCATAAACATCATCATACTAACATAAACATGACCATAAGCATAAACAAAAATGTACCTACATCATCATCATTTTCATGACATAAACATAAACATACCATTATTATCATTTTTAGAATCTAACAAACATAAAAATAAACATCATCATACCATCATTAACATAAAACCAAAAATAAGCATGGACGTACCATCATAAACATTACATTACATGTTCAGCTAACATATACATCTAACATATTTAAACATCATATAACACACATATCTAATAATAAACGTAAACATAAACGTTATATGGTCATCATTTTCACCACATAAACATAAACACACCATCATCATGATCATCACCATCTAACAAACATAAAACACATCACCATAAACATATAAATAAACATCAACATAACTAAACATCGACATAAACATCGTCATCAACATAAACTTAAAAAGTTCAATATAGATATAGATATAGATATGAACATCTATCACATCAAAGTGACGGTAAATATGCCAAATATATAGTATCTTCAGTCCAATAACTGTTATGACATAACTAATCCACCTCCTCTAAAGGCATCATCATTATCTCTCTAAACGGATTCAAATGCATCATCACCTCCACCAATAGATCCAAAGACAGTATCACCACCTTTTCCAGCAAATCAAGAGGCATCAAAACCTCCACCAATAGAGCCAAATGCATCAATACACGTGCAAGAAAATAAATGAGCTCAGACTAGATAAGCATGGATAACTCCATCAAGTTGAATCATAAGGATCCCTTTGAGAATCTCTATAATAGAGAGGTTGGAGTAGGAAATGGTGGATGGTCAGGCCGAACAGTAGGATCAACAGGTCGATCAAGTAAGAGTAGAGGAGATGATGAAGTAAGATCAAGAACAAGGTCAAGTAGGAGTAGAGGACTAGATGTTGAAGGAGGTGATGGAGGTGGAGGAGGAGTACATGGTGCATGAGGAGGTGGATGAGATGTCAAAGGTGAGGAGGAGGTGGAGGAAAAGGAGTATGTGCAGTGTATGTAGACGTTGCGCCACCAATCGAAGCAGCTGGTGGAGAAGGAGGTGGACTATGAGGCTGAGGATCTTTGCTCTCATTAGACGATGAATTTCCATTCGTCGTGGCATCTAAAATAATGAAATCACTGACAATGGGTTGTATCAATATCTTCATATCAATAGGAAGCATCCTCCATAGCTCAATGTATCAGGCATGCCCCTTAATGTCCCTGACTGGAACAGGATGAACTCCACGATCTACTAATAATATGGATAATCTATCTGTGATCTCATGTTAGAACCTATGCTCTAGATTGCATCAAATGACGGTTCTAGCTATCAAAGGCACCTCAGGATGATCATGCATATCCATGTCCTCATCCTCATCCTACGGTGGAGGAGGCCCCACATCACCATCAAATGTGTCAATATATGTAAAATACATAGTACACTATAATAATTAGATGATTTCATTAAACATGAATTTAATATAATAATTAAAATATATTATTTTTACATTAAGTATAAAGAGAATAAAATGAATTTAGATTAACTTAAATATAATGCTAAATTTACCTCTATCATCAAGTGGCTCGTCCTGAGTGAAGAATATGTCGATACACCCTCTCCAATCCAACCCCGCATATGAATATGCAACCATGTCTAATCAAGGTTAGTCCTCACTGCCTAACATGTTAAGCAAATTCATGGTAATCCTTCCAGGAAAGTGAAGTTGCCCCCTATTGGGCATCATATGCTCCCACATGTGCATATGCACATCTATCATCAACCTAGGAGGGTGTCGGTCAAAATATGGCCTAGTCACCAGAAATATCTCAACAACAAAAAAGAAAAAACAACTATGAACCCAAAGGGAAGATTGCCCTCCAACCAAAAGACACGCAACATGTTAGGATATGTAGACACTTAAGATTTAGTTAATATCAAATTGTTATAATATATCCGTTAGGAAAAGTGTGTTTCTTTAGTATGCATAAGTATGCATTTGTAAATATCTAATCCGACGATCATGATATGTTCTAGACATGGATTGATCTGACGGTTCATCTTCTCTTAGATCATAACTACATTTGATATGTGGCTTTACACCTGATTGGTCCATGATATCTATTTAAAGAGCATGCAGGTTCATTAGCTAGTTGATCGCTTATGAGAATCTCATTTGTAACTTTCTTTCTTTTTCATAATAAACTGCCTCAAGTTGATATTTAGCTGGGGTCATGGAGTGTTTCCCTTTTGAGGGTTTAAACCACGTGAAAAAATCAGTGTGTTGATCTCTGATCTATTTGTGTGAGTGGTTTCTCTAGGTGTTCTATCTTTTTGGAGTACCCTATGTACCTGAACATGGTATCGGAGTGTTTATGAAGAGTTGCTTACGTTGATGATCTAGATCTTAAACTGGTGTTGTCGAAGCTTTGAAAGGGTTTATGGTTATAAACATTTTGTACATTTTTGGGTTGTGGGAGGTGTTCCATTGCATTCATAGTGTTGTTTCCATTGGGAAATAGTTTTTGTTTGATCTAAAACAGTTTTTGTTTGCTCCAGATACGCCTAATTCATCATATCTGAAGGTATAATGTTGTAGTGACGTTTTTTTTTTTTTAATTTCTCATATTTTATCAGATCTAGTTTTTTGTTTTAGTTTTGGATTGTCCCCTTCTCTATATAAGTAATCTCTTTGTCATGCACCTTGCGTGATCGCAGCAAATCAAAAACAAAAAGGAAAGGTTTTTTTCTCTATTGTGTATGCTCTTTGTCGTGCACCTTGTGTGATCGCAATGAATCAGAAACAAAGAGAAAACATGAACATTCTGGGAAAGATAACAAGATCTAAATCCAAAATTGTGGCAAAGTATTATTTGTATTGATTTTTTGTTTCGTTTCGTGGAGTGATTTGCAGGGGAAAAAAACAAACATAGAGATCGAGACAGAGGAGAATAAAAAAAAAAGCTCCCTTCCTCCTTCCCATATTTTACATACCTTTTAATATTGGCACACTTGGTTCAAAGTTTTTTAATTCCTTAATAGGTCTTAAGTTCAATTCTTATTAGTTACTTTTCTAAAAGTGCATGTAATTTCTAATTTGAAGTTACTTTATTGTAAAAGTGCGTCTCACTTAAATTCTAAAAACAAGTCACTTAAGTCTTTTAGTTTTTGCAATATTTGAAGTAACATCCTTGTAAAAGTGAAATTTACTTATTTTCCAAAAGTGATTCACTTGAAGCAACTTTATTGTAAAGTGAGTTTGAAAGGTTCATCTTAGGAAGAGGGGGGTTTATTTTTAGTTGGTCAATTCTATGTATTCCATGTCGCTATTGGGGTCATCTTCAACATTTTCTTTAATCAAGCATAACTTCCTCATCTGGAGTCAGTTTTCAGTGTCATTTTTTTAAACAGCCTATTTTTTCAAGTTCTTTGCATCCAGACCATTTTTTTCTATTTTTATAGCCATTATTTTATAATATGGTCATCCCTTGTGATATTCTACGTACTAGTTCCAACTATTTCTAATGGAGATCTCATATGGAGGATGTTCTACGAAGTAGGGGAGTTTTCATAATTACCTCAAGGAAAGAAACAGAACCCACTGATGATGATAAGAAAATAAAATGGGCAAATAAATGTGATGAATCTCGTGGATTGATTGGGATGTCAATCTCTACTGATTTACGATTCCACATATATGGAATTGATGAACCTGATGAAGCTTGGGAAAAGTTGGAACTTGTGTTTGGTAAACATAATGAAATTCAGGACATCAACTCGAAAAATGAGTTGATTTCTTTAAATCCAAGTGATTTTTCTTGCATTCAAGATTATTTATCTAAGTAAAAAACTATTAGAATCTTATGTGCAGACTGCAAAATTAAGAGGGAAGACAAGCAATGCATTTATTTTATTCTTTCCAAACTTAGACCTGCATATTATGTTTTTGTATCTACATTTTACTCCACGAAAGAATCTTTGAATCCAACTAGTTATACAGAGCCTAGTCTTGAATCCTTTTGTGATTCATTGATTAGAGAGAAATATAAGCTCATACATCTTGGGATGATTAGCAATGCAGATACATCTCCGAAATCTTTATTGGCCCAACAGAAACAAAAGTCCAAGCCTCCCAAGAAACAAAATTTTCACAATAATAAGCCAAACAAGGGTCCCAAACCCTCTCAGTCAGCTCATTCTTTCAAAAATGACAAAGGATCCAAGCCAAAAGGAAAGAAGGCTGAGCGTCATTGCAACTATTGCGGGAAAGATAATCGTGATGAATCTAAGTGTTTCAATAAGATGGAAGTTTTGGACGCAGCAATTAAGAAGCACCACATCAACCTACATTCATCTTTAGAATCTACCTCTCATGGCCATGCACTGTGTGCTTCTGGTTATTCTTATAATGCATCTTCTTCTTCTACTTCAAATGAATGGCTCATTGATTCTGGAGCATCTTATCATATGGCTAAGGATCAAGCCATCTTTTCTACTATGCATGAATGTAACACCAAACAAATATTTATTGGTGACGATATATCTCTAAGTGTTGTAGGATCTAGAACAGTTCTAGTAGATAATAGTCATTTTAGTGATGTACTATGTGTTCCAATAATTTCGTGCAATTTGTTGTCAGTCTATCAAATCACTCATTTTGGTGAAGGTAAAACTGTAACGTTTACACCACACCAAGTTGTAATCAAGGATTTTAAATATCCTCAACATGTCCTAGCTACCGAAATTGTTGATGATATTACCAGGTTGTACAAATTTAACAACTTTGGGTCATTACCTTTACCTTTAGTTTTTGTTGCTCATAGTGATAAATTGAGCAAACGTTGGCATGAGTGATTTGGTCCCTTAAATTATCGCTCATTGAAACAACTATGTAAAGATAATATGGTGACAAGTCTTCTGATGGTATCTTGCAGGTATGGTGTTTGTTCTGATTGTGTACTTGGAAAACATCATCGGGACAGTTTTGACAAACGCGCATTTGGCACGCCTCAATTCCCTAGGAGCTTGTGCATAGTGACTTATGTGGTCCTCTTCCGTCTGCTTCCTTTCTAGTTTCAAATATTTCTTAACTTTCATTGATGATTACTCGAGATGCAGTTGGGTTTATTTCCTAAAACTTAAGAGTGAAGTATTTAACATGTTCTTGGCCTATAAGGCCCTTGTTGAAAAACAATCTGGTTATCAAATTCTTAAGTTAAGATCTGGTGATGGAGGTGAATATGTTAACAACAAGTTCACTACTTTCTGCACTGAACAAGGAATCCAACAACAACACATTGTTCCATATACACCACAACAAAATGGTGTAGTTGAATAGAAGAACCACACTTTAAAACAAATGGTTGATTCTATGATCCAATCTAAAGGACTAAGTCTTTGATTTTGAGTTGAAGCCATACCCCTACTAAAGCTTTACAACGTATCACACCAAAAGAATCATGGAGTAAAATTAAACTAGATGTAAGTCACTTTTGTGTGTTTGGTAGTGAAGCATGGGCTCACATTCTAGATGAAAAACGGAAAGCATTGCAGCCTAAAATTGAAAAGTGCATATTTGTTCGATATTCCGAAGATGTAAAAGGTTATAGACTTCTTCAACCATATTCTCATGATATAATCATTAGAAGAGATGTTAAATTTAATGAAAATCTCTTGGCCTATGAGCTTAACTCAATGTTTGTGCCATCTTCTAATTCCAAACTAGGAAGAGTAAAAAAAAAATTAAAAAAACATCATTGTAACATTATACCTTCAGATCTTATGAAATAGGCGTATCTGGAGGAAACAAATACTTTTTACTATTGATGTAATTGTAACTTTGGAATGTATTCACTTGTATTTCTTATGTGTTGTAACCCAATGCTTATTCCAGGATGTATTTGTAATGTACTTGAGTCATGTCATGCCCCGAGGTTCCTGTCAGGAGTTTCTATAATGTAAACAAGTCATGTCAAGTCAAGGTGGGTAACCCTCCTATTGTCTAAGGGTTAAATTCCCTGCAGTTACGGGGCACTAGGGTTATTAGACTCACCTAGTGAAGTTGGCCCTAGTTGGGTTTAGTCAAGTCAGGAACTAGTATAAATAGAGAGCTAGCCTCTCTATTTATCACACACTAACTCACACTCAGTTGTAGCGCATAGCTGAGGAAGAGAAAGACACTGGGGCAAGGAAGAAAGAGGTTACTGCTGTCGGGAGATCATCTTACTGTTTTTGTGTTTCACTTTTGGTGTTGATTCTATCTCTGAGGAAGTTGTGGGGTTTTCTCCATTTATGGTTTCCCTGAGGAAAACCACTATTTTAATTGTCTCTTGTGTTTGATTGTTGTGCTTGTTGTTCTCTTAGTTAAATATCCTAATGTTATGCTAGCTTAATGTTAAAAATATAACATGGTATCAGGGCTAACTTGAGAAGAAGACACTATGCAGCTGCGGGAACTAGGGATTCCTACTTTTTGGATCTCTCTCCACATATTTTCAGCAAAAAAAGGGTGGAATAACTCTCCTCCCTAGGGAGCAACTTTCTGTCGAAGCAGAATCCAATTCTGAGGTTTTTCAGTTTTAGACCCAACACTACTACCAGAAATTAGGGCTTTTAATAGAAGTGGAATTTTTCAGTGACCCCAGGCCTGGATTGATCTCCTCCCCAAAATCGAAGTTAGGGATCAAATTCAAAGAATGGTTGGACAGAACTCCGAAAAATCAAAACCCTAATCTTCTCCTGAACCAGCACTGCAAGATTTCAGCTCCAAATCCAGATCCGACATCTTGACCTGGTAAGATCTAAATCTATTGTATTTCCATTTGAGGTTCTCAGTTAAGATGTCTCATCATGCCAAGCTTGATGAAAAGCTTGAGGGAGCTGATAACATCCGAGCCTGGAAGTATAGGATCTCCCTGGTCCTGGAAGAAAATGAGTTGGACTTCTATATCAGTGAGGAGGTTCTAGTTCCAGAGGGAGATGAGGCCAAGGCCTTACATAAGAAGAAGTTGGTTATGGAAAAGAGGATCATTGCTGATTCTATTAAGGATCACCTCATACCATACGTGTCCTCCCTCAAGACACCTAAAGCCATGTTTGATGCCCTAACCAAACTGTTTGAAGGGAAGAACATCAATCAGAAGATGACTCTAAGGAACCAGTTGAAGAATGTAAAGATCCAGAATGAGGAGACCATCTAGTAATACTTCACAGGGGTCTCCCAGATCAAAGAACAGCTGGAAGTAGTAGATGAAGAAGTGGAGAATGCAAAAATTGTGATGACAACCTTGAATGGCCTCCCTAGGTCATGGGATTCTTTCATCCAAGGAATCTGTGCTATGAAGAAGTTAGTCAAGTTCAGTAGAATGTGGGAAGAATGTTCACAAGAAGAAGCTCAGATAGCAGCTTGAGAAGAAAATATGGGAAGTGAATATCAATCTCTCACGGTACACTCCAGGAAAGGAAGAAGGAAAAATAATCATCTTCAAGGTAAGCATTCTCATCAGAAAAAATAATCCTGTAAGAAGGGATCCATCTAAACTCAAATGTTATACATGCGATGAAATAGGACACTTTGCTAGAAATTGTCCCATGAATAAGAATGGATCCAATAAGAAGAAGAACTCTAAAAGAATACATCATGCTCACACTATTAAGGCTAATGATCCTCCCAGGAAGAGAGTAAAACAACAAAGTGAAGATGAATATGTTCTAATCTCTGCTCTCACGGGAACTGTCACTCATGGAAGCAAAGATTGGCTTATTGACAGTGGGGCTTCCAAACACATGACAGGTTTCAAGGAATCCTTTGAGAAACTATCCAAACATAATTCACCCCATAAGGTGAAACTTGGGGATGACTACCAATATCCCATAAAAGGTAGTGGTGAATCCTCCTACAAACTAGACTCCAGAAAGTCTATGAAGATGAAGGATGTCTTGTTTGTACCAGGACTAAAGAAGAATCTTCTATCCATATTGGCACTGGATGCAAAAGGCATGAGGGTTGCATTTGTAGATGGCCAAGTCCTCATGTGGTCAAGAGAAAAGACTATTGACGATGCAATAGTGATTGGAGAACAAGAAGGAGGATTATACAAATTGAAGGGTCATCCAGAACAAGCATTGATCCATGACACAATAGAGCCAAATGAACTTTGGCACAGAAGGCTTGCATATGTGCATTACAGAACACTGCCACTTGCAAGAAAAGCTATTGAAGGTCTTCCAGAAACTCAAGCAAAACATGAAGGGGTCTGCAAAGGATGTGCGAAAGGAAAGAATACAAAGAAGACATTTCCAAGTAGCGAGAGCAAGGCAAAAGGAATCTTGGAAATCATCCACTCCGATGTATGCGTACCAATGTCATCAAGTTCACTAAGCGGGTATGTATACTATGTTTCTTTCATTGATGAATTTTCTAGGAAGACATGGATTTACTTCATGAAGAACAAAGATGAAGTTTTTAGCAAGTTCAAGGAATTCAAAGCCTTGATCGAGAACCACACAGAAAACAAGATCAAGACCTTTTGATCAGATAATGGCAGCGAATTCACATCAAATGAATTCAAAGACTTATGCAAATAATCAGGGATTAAGAGGGAGTTATCCACTCCATATAATCCACAATAGAATGGGGTTGCAGAAAGTAAGAATAGAACTATCATGGAAGCTACAAGAGCAATGCTTCATGATCAAGATCTTCCCATGCATCTATGGGCAGAAGCTGCCAGAACAGCATTGTATGTACAGAACCATACTCCACATAGAGTACTCAAGAACAAGACACCTAAAGAAGTCTTTTCCAACAAGAAACCAGAAGTCATCCATCTCAGAATATTTGGCTGTCCAGTGTACATACACATTCCAAAAGAGAAGAGAACAAAATTAGATCCTTCAGGAAAGAAGGGTATATTTGTGGGATACTCTGAAAGATTGAAGGCTTACAGAATATATTTCCCAGGATTCAAGAAGATCGACATCAGCAGGGATGTAACATTTGATGAAGACACGGCTTACAACAAATCTAGAAAGAGACCTACTGAAGAACCTGAATAACTAAAAGCACCCAGAATTCATGACACAAACATGAACAAAGAAACTCAAGAAGAAGATCGAGAATTTGAAGAACCACAAAGACCTGTAGATCCACCTCAGGAGAAGAATCCTCACAAGAGGAAACTTGCTTGGGTATGAGAAGTTATCCAAGGTGCAGAAAGATATGGGGCTCCAGAAGAGAATCACAGAGAAAGAAAGAGAACCAGATCCTGCTCCGGATATGTAGCTTTACTATGTGACTTTATCAATGAAGAACCTTCCAATTATGAACAAGCAGCAGAACGGAAAGAATGGAAGGATGCTATGATCGAAGAGTATCAATCAATCATGAAGAATGATGTTTGGGATGTTGTCCCAAGACCATAAGGGAATTCATTTGTAACTTCCAAATCGATCTACAAGATCAAGCATGCTACAGATGGTAGCATAGAGAAATATAAGGCAAGATTCGTGGCTCGAGGTTTCTCCCAGAAAGAAGGAATAGACTATGAAGAAACCTTTGCACCTGTAGCCAGATACACTTCCATCAGATCAATACTTGCTCTGGCTGCAGTGATGAAATGGAAGATACACCAAATGGATGTCAAGACTTCTTTCTTGAATGGTGTAGTGGAAGAGGAAGTGTATGTAGAACAACCACTTGGTTTTGAGACACATGATAGGAAGTCTCATGTGTGTATATTGAAGAAAGCTCTATATGGTTTGAAACAGGCACCCAGGACATGGTACGGCAGAATTGACAGCTTTCTATCCAATTTGGGATTTACCAAGAGTAAAGCAGATTCCAACCTTTACTACAAGGTTGAATATGGAAACCCAGTGATGCTCCTACTGTATGTAGATGATTTGTTTGTAACAGGTATGGATGGGTTGATTACTAATATGAAGAGAAAGCTCGCTTCCGAGTTCGAAATGAAGGACTTGGGTATGATGGATTATTTCCTAGGCATGGAGGTGTGGCAAAATGTGGATGGAATCTCCCTCAGACAAGGGAAGTATGCAGTAGAGATGCTGAAGAGGTTTGGGATGATGGACTGCAAGGCCCTGACCACACCTATGGCATCAAACCTAAAGCTATTGAGTGATGCTTCATCAGAAGCAGTTGATGCTACAATGTATCGTCAAATGATTGGATCCTTGATGTATCTAATGAACATGAGACCAGACATTTGCTTTGCGGTGAACAACTTGAGCCAGTTCTTGACAGATCCAAGACATGTTCACTTGATTACTGCAAAGCATATTCTGAGGTACCTAAGGGGTACGATTGATTATGGTATCAAGTATGAGGTGAATCGGAAGATTAACCTGGAGGGTTATGTTGATTCAGATTGGGCAGGCAGTGTCATCGATAGGAAGAGCACTTCAAAGTGTTGCTTTAGTATGGGATCAGGTGTGATCTCTTGGTTTAGCCACTTGGTTTTGAGACACATGACAGGGAGTCTCATGTGTGTAGATTGAAGAAAGCTCTGTATGGTTTGAAACAGGCACCCAGGACATGGTACGGAAAAATTGACAACTTTCTATCCAATTTGGGCTTTACCAAGAGTAAAGCAGATTCCAACCTTTACTACAAGGTTGAATATGGCAACCCAGCGATGCTCCTACTGTATGTAGATGATCTGTTTGTAACAGGTATGGATGGGTTGATTACTAATACGAAGAGAAATCTCGTTGTCGAGTTCGAAATGAAGGACTTGGGTATGATGCATTATTTCCTAGGCATGGAGGTGTGGCAAAATGCAGATGGAATCTCCCTCGGACAAGGGAAGTATGCAGTAGAGATCCTAAATAGGTTTGGGATGATGGACTGCAAGGCCCTAACCACACCTATGGCATCAAACCTAAAGCTATTGAGTGATGCTTCATCAGAAGCAGTTGATGCTACAATGTATCATCAAATGATTGGATCCTTGATGTATCTGATGAACATGAGACCAGACATTTGCTTTGCGGTGAACACCTTGAGCCAGTTCTTGACAGATCCAAGACATGTTCACTTGTTTACTACAAAGCATATTCTAAGGTACCTAAGGGGTACAATTGATTATGGGATCAAGTATGAGGTGAATCAGAAGATTAACCTGGAGGGTTATGTTGATTTAGATTGGGCAGGCAGTACCATCGATAGGAAGAGCACTTTAGGGTGTTGCTTCAGTATGGCATCAGGTGTGATCTCTTGGTTTAGCAGGAAGCAATCATGTGTGGCACTGAGTACAGCTAAAGCAGAGTATGTCGCAGCTTGTTTAGCTAGTTGTGAGGTAGTATGGCTGCGGAAGCTACTGTATGCTTTATTTGATCTCCATATGGATGCTACTTGTATACATTGTGACAACCAGAGTTGCATGAAGTTGTCAGAGAATCCAGTGTTCCATGACAAGTCAAAGCATATAGAGATCAAGTATCACTATATCAAGGATATGGTGTAGAGGGGAGCAATGAAGCTCCATTATGTTGCAACGGAGGAGCAGATAGCTGATGTGTTGACAAAGCCATTGGCTAGGGTGAAGTTCAAGTACTTCAAGGAGAAGCTTGGTGTTCTCCATATCAAGTTTTCCTCCAAGGGGAAATGATGAGACCCAGAGCCATTCTGACATGGTGAGAGGATGGGTTCCTTCCATGGTCAGATGTAAGGGCTGAGTCATTCTATCATGGTGAGAGGATTGGTTCCTTCCATGTTAGATGTGAATGCTGAGCCATTCTGATGTGACTATAGGATTGGTTTCTACATGATCAGAAGTAAGAGTTGAATGCCATTCTTGGAATGGAGGCACCTGGTCAGTTACCAGGAAAGATCAGTCTGGGACTGAGGACCATTCTGATGTGACTGTAGGATTGGTTCCTACATTATCAGATGCGAGTGCAAAGCCCTTCTAACATTGGTTGTTAGATGTAAGTGTAGAGCCCTTTTGGCATGAAGGATTGGTTCCTTGCATGGTCGAATATAAGTGTTGAGCCTTTCTGACATTGGTTGTCAGATGTAAGTGCAGAGCCTTTCGGCATGGAGGATTTGTTCCTCGCATGGCTGATTGTAAGTGCTGAGCCTTTCCAACATTGGTTGGCGAATGTGAGTGCTGGGCCTTTCTGACAGGGTTGTGGGAGGTGTTCCCACATGGTCAGATGTGAGTGCTGGGTGTGCCTTTCTGATATGATTATAGGATTGGTTCCTACATGATCAAATATAAGTGCTAGGTGGGCCATTCTAACTTAGGGTCAAATATAAGTGCTAGAAAAGACCTACATGGAGGCTAGGTCTACAACCAGCCTGAAAAAGGGCTGGATCTATAGAACTTACTATGATGAGAAGAATCATGAGATAGCACCCATGATGATCCAGTGATGATGATCCAGTAGAAATGATCTAGATCGAGGGATTATCCAAATCCAGTGATGATGCTCCAGAGATGATCCAGATCGAGGGATGATCCAGATCAAGTGATGATGATCCAGATCCAGATGAAGATGACTTGAAGATGAAGATTACTTGAAGAAAGATATGACTTGAAGATGAAGATGACAAGGACTTGATGATGATCCAGATGATACAGAGAAGAAGACGTGTGCTGATAAATTGTGTCGAGAGAATACCTTCCTAGTTAAGAGGGAGTGTTGATGTAATTGTAACTTCGGAATGTATTCACTTGTATTTCTTATGTATTGTAACCCGATGTTTATTCCGGGATGTATTTGTAATGTACTTGAGTCATGTCATGCCTCGAGGTTCCTATCGATATTTTCTATAATGCAAACAAGTCATGTCAAGTCAAGGTGGGTGACCCTCCTATTGTCTAAGGGTTAAAGTCCCCGCAGTTCCAGGGCACTAGGGTTATTAGACTCACCTAGTGAATTCGTCCCTAGTTGGGTTTAGTCAATTCGTGAATTAGTATAAATAGAGAGCTAGCCTCTCTATTTATCACACACTAACTCACACTCAGTTGTAGCGCATAGCTGAGGAAGAGAAAGACACTGGGGCAAGGAAGAAAGTGGTTACTGCTATCGGGAGATCATCTTACTATTTTTGGGTTTCACTTTTGGTGTTGATTCTATCTCTGAGGAAGTTGCGGGGTTTTATCCATTTATGGTTTCCCTGAGGGAAAACATTATGTTCATTGTCTCTTATGTTTGATTGTTGTGCTTGTTGTTCTCTCAGTTAAATATCCTAATGTTATGCTAGCTTAATGTTAAAAATCTAACATTTACCAATGGAAACGACACTCTAGATGCAATGGAACACCTCCCATAGCCCAAAAATGCACAAAAAATTCAGAACCAAAAACATTTTCAAAGCTTTAGAAACACCAGTTCAAGATCTATATCATCAATGAAAACGGCGCTAGGTGTTCAATCTTTTGGGAGTACCCTGTGTACCCAAACACGACATTGACTAAGAGCATAACAAAATTTTCGTAAAAAAATAGAAGATCACCTAACTCATCTAGGTTCCTACACTAAAGAATCAACAAAATATAATAAAGGGAAACTAATGCACTTCCCATCACTAGTGTGATGCGTGACGGTGTGATGCATGAAAGTCGTCCCCAACAAAGAGAGGCACCTCACATCCTCTCTACCAAAAGCAACAATGGAAATTTTCCCACCACTGACCTGAAACTGAGCAAGGTCGAGGATGTTGGGATCAACGTATCTATGAACATAGACTACCTAAGTCACTGCTACAACTCTAGCTATGATTATCCCAATGTGTGATCAACTAGGTGAGGAACGTATTGTTCCCCTTGAGTGGTGTTGCCTCCTCAATGAACTTAAGGAGGACGACAACTCTCAAGAGGTGCCTAGTATAACGAGTAATGGGATGAGGGTATAAATCTCTCTCCCTCTCTATGGCACCCTCCCACTCTCTATGGAAGTTATAATGATCTACTTGTGCTTCGCGTCGATGCCTAGCCTCATAGCAATCACGTCTATGTTTCACATTTAACATAAATCAGTCTCATAAGCATAGATATAAAAGCATTATATGAGAATTATCTCTACTAAAATCAAATATTATTTTTTTTCTAAAAATAGCAAACGATGTACCAATATAATATAAACACACCACAAACAATACATTTATATACAAACGACACTACATAATGGTGCATTCAAATATGTACCACGCACTGTTATTATTATACTAAACTTGATTTCAACAGTGATCCAAATACCTGAAACACTGAGATGTTCTATAAATTTGGTTCATAGTGTGCCTAAAGCTCATTAGAACACCAGTGCTCTCACATGAACTAGCCGCACCGTTAAACTATGATTTCCTATGATTTTTTTAAATATTGTAAATGTCGGTTTGTTTATTTCAAATATATGCATCGTAAAGAGTGTGCTTCAATTATCTAAATGCGCCATTGTTTATTAAATCAGCAAATAAATCTATTCACGGTGCACCTTTGGCATGTCAAAGCATCGGGTAACTATGGTCTTACACACCAAAGAAGCACCGTTAAATTAAGTTTTTGTCATTCAAAATTTACATTTTTAAATGTTTGTGCATTTACATTGCGTAAACACATAGTTAACGGTGTGTTTATGCAATTTAAGAGCACCATTGTTTCTAAAATTTTAATATTTTTATGAGAACGTGTTAATAGATTGTCTAGTGCACGTTATAGCACCAAAAAATGGTGCACTAACGTGACATAAGCGCACCATATAATTTTTCCTTGTTTTTAATATTTGTTTACCGATGTGTTTTGTACACCTAAGTGCACTGGACTACTGATTCTCTTTAGTGTCCAACGCACCGATAAGCAGTTGAATGTTTTTTAAATAATTTTTCATAATGGAGTGGTGTGTTCAAGACGTTCGGCCCGTACCACAAGCGGTGTGCCCTATAAAATTTTACAGGTTGTATCGTTAAGCAGTGTGATCCAAATGGCTTGAATACACTACACAATTCTTTTTTTTAAATGACAATTTCAAGCTCAAGTTAAAAAAATAATCAGCTAAAAAATTAAATTATGAAGTAAGAATCATTTTACCTGTTGAACGACCCATCGAGGAGGCATATTTTCGATGTATGGAAATTTGAATATTTTCCCACTGTTTGTAAATATTCAAACTACAAACAGCAGCCAATAAGTGTGAGGAATTTGTCCATGTGGACCACGGATGTGAGGGCGTATAGGTGGGTAAACTGTAGCATCGGTGCATATGGCTCAAACACACTTAAGAGGGTAAAAGTGAATTGATTGGCGTGGTTGTTTTATTTATTAATCCGTGTTCCAGTGCGCTCAATAGTCAGGTGCACCAAAGCACGCTCGACAGTCTGGTGCACCGGCACGAGCAGGTGTTAAAATAAAATAATAATTTTCAATAAAATGACAAAATAATTTTTTTTTTATTTTTGAACAAAATAGTTTATGGTGTGTTTTGTGTGTTCACACGCACCGAGGTGTGTAGTGTCAATTACCGCACCGGTATTAGTTTTTAAAAGGTTTCTCATTAATGAGATTATAATTTTTATTTTTTTTTACAAAAAATGCCAGTGTTTGTGTATATGACATGTACTAGGAAGTTTAACAACTAACACACCGTTTATATGCTTTACGTTAAATTTTGCAATTTTTTTTAGATATAGTCAGTGCATTAATGTTGATGAGATGCACTAATGTATTTATTGTTATTTAACACACCAAGATGAGGTTTTTATCTAAAATTTAACATGTTTTTTAATAAAATAATTTTTAAAAAAATATTATATAGTCTGTTCGTTTCTACTACATGCAACTAGGCATTTTGGTGTTCGAAAACGCAATGCTCTGGTTCTTTGAAATTATTTTGTTTTGGCAATGATGTTTTCTGGTTGCAGTGCAACGTGCTAGGAAACAGATCGGTGCACGTTGTTGACAAATGCACTTATGTGTTTAATCTACTAAACACAACAAAATAAAAATTGCTAAAATGTTTGGTCACTCGACTATGCTAGTGACCTCCACTATAAACGAATATTTGGGATATTTTGGGAGGAGCATACACTATAACCTTTGCTAATGGGCCTTTTCCTTGTAGTGAAATGGACCCAATATGTGCGGATGATTCCATTCTGTAGTTCCACCATTGAGTAGATATATGTACAGTTGTAAACCGCGCTACTAGGACCATCTATCATTTATCACAGTCCACAACCCGACTAATTGGGAGCATGCAATGATGACTATACAATTCATGGAATGGTTCCTATTTCTTTTCTCAAAAGGGAAATTTTTTTGCATTTTGATAATATGATTTTATTTCCACATCTACTTCATGTTTTATAGCACCTAGTTGAGTTTGTATTCTCACAACAAGATTTGAACCCGAAATCCGACAACATCCGATGAAAAATACTGTCGTCGGATTTCACTTATAAATTATGAAATTTGATTAGAATTTGTTGATTTGATAGAATTACCTGTCGTATTTTTGACGAATTTAAGGTCGGATTTTCAATGTACCTAATGTCATATTTTCGACCTCCCATTGTCGGGTTTTCGACCTCCACTTATCAAATATTCAATGTCTAGTTATCAGATAGTCGATGCCTCATTGTCAGATTTTCCACATCCATGTTGTTGGATTTTCCTCCTATATCACATGTTTTTACAACGGTAGCTAAGAATAACTGGGAGGAACATCCATCATTTGCATTTAACCCACTTATTTCATGGAATAAATCATAACAACCTTTACGACCCAAAATAATGACTCCATAACATCATAATGACCAATATATGAGCAATTAGGCCCCATTATGACCCAATATCAGGTCATGACCTAATGTTGTTGCTTTTTATTCAACTGCTTAACAAGTTATTTTGATTGCATCCAAATTCATTGGTTCTCTACTATACTCGATCTCATGTGAGGTAACAGAGGAGTCTGGCACTACCCATGGTGTTCATTTCCAACATTGACATGCTTCTGAAGTGTCGAAACATGATGTCAATGGTGAACACTCTCATCTATATCATCATTCTACTATCCCTTAACAATCGAGTCACACCCAAATCCCTCCTTACGCCTGTATTAAGTTATTTCATGTGCATTGTCATCCTCCCACCCCATACGTCACTCCTTAGAAATTTTGACAAATCAATACAAATCCATCTTGCCTACCAAATCACGCCAATTGTATTTTGTTAGGTGCTTGGTATTTTTCATTAATTTCATTACCATCAAGGTGTCTAAAAATAAATAATCCCCCCTCCTTTTTTTTCCTCCTAAACCTTACTTGTTAAAATTCCATTTACAAATATATAAAGATAGATCCATCTAAAATGTTAGATGCTTATCATGAAACTAATCTCCTTATATCATTCCAAGCATGATATTTTTACAAAATTAATAATCCTCCCAAAGTTTATGTGACAAGTGGAATTTACAAGATACAAAAAATTGAATTGAATCGATAAGAGTGCCTCATTTTTTAAAATGTGGTGCATGTTAGACCAAAGGTTCTTAAGAGGAAAATAGCTATATTATAACTTCATTGGTATGGAACACCAACACATATACTTCTTGGTCAAAACTATATGCATATGAAGTCTTCATGAGAAATGTGTTGATTAAATCGAGTATAGTCAAAACCACATGCATAGGAACAAAAACCATACATGTTTTTCAGAACCATCTTGGTTGTGGATGCTTCATCGTAACCATTCCATCGAGGCTGCATGCTCCTTCGCGAGTGACTGGGCATGTTTTTTACCTCAACGTGATTACTTACGGGCTTACCTATAGATCTAAGTTCTTAATGGTTTGACCTCAGTGTCAGTTCTTGTGGGTTTTACCTCAGTGTGATTAATTACGGGTTTACCTCTAGAATTATGGTCTCTGCGATTTACCACAATCGTGTTTTTCTTATCTACGTAGCACCTGTGTAATTTTTCTTACCCCATGTGAATTCAATTCAGACATAACCAGCGTTAAACGACACAACAAAATGTTTCAATTGCACAAGCATGAGCAAGAGCAGGGGGGTTCAATTGTACTCTCAAGAGCAGCAGTTGGATTAGGAGCGGTAATGTCTTCGGATGTGGTCATCCCACCTTTCAACTATGACTATAAATAATTATTTTCACTAAATCTGACATCAAAATAGTGAAGGTATTAGGGGTATTTAATGATAGGGTATGAATGTGAAGGTAACAGGGTCTTTAATGCTAGGGTATGAATGTGAAGGTGGAAACATAGAGGCCTTATCTGTTGGGTATAAATGTGAAGGTAATGGAGTCTGTTAGTTCCTGTGGAACATGTATCATGTAATGTTGACCACTCCTTTCAACAATTTCTATTGAGCTATCCCCCTTACCTTGAATGGCTCTATCCCCTACCTGAGTACTCTTGGAATATGAATAAAAAAATGAGAATTTTGGATCTATCCCCATATTCAATAATTCCAATTTATAAAATGAATTCTTACCCCATCAATTGGCATATGTTGGAAACCACGTCTTTGTGGAGTGGCCAAACCACCTGATGGCCTCCATACTGCTGGTCCTAAACCTAAATTATGGAGATACTTGGTGCCCTGAGGTTGAGGAAAATGTGAGACAACAGCGGAAGTTGGTGGATAATACATAGCTTGATATCTACCCTGAACAGAAGCCCCTCCATGTCCAGAGGGGCCTGGAATAGTCTAGGAAAACTGGGCTTGCAAATACATGCATGTAGCCTCCTTTCATTGAGCAATAGCTGCATAAATAAATTTAGTATGAAACATATAACCTGCATGTGCACTCAAAATTAAAGAGAGAGTTATTTTTATAATAGATTAACGATGATATACTCAGGTGATATATATCAACAAATGAAATTATTACCAGATAATTCTGCCATAGCTTTATGTGCTTCTTCTAGAGTGGTAAAGCAAACAAATCCAAATCCTCCACTGATTCCCTTTTCATCCCGTATTATTTTTGTCTAAGTGATCGTCCCACACTGACTAAATACGCTTTCCAACTCATTATCATCAATTTCATCATGAATGTTTTTAATGTAAAGATTTGATGCCTAAAAGAAAATACAAAGGCATACAAGTTATGAAGAATACGGCCCTGGAAAAAAAAGACAATTCAAAATTAAAATAGCCACCTGTGATTTTAATATCCTTTGATGTCTCTCTTCATATTCCCCCTGCAGCATTTGCTCACGTTGGGCCTTCTTTTGAGCCCTTCAAACATATATGGCATTTTTACCTAGTATCATAAGAAATTAGACAAAGATGGAATACGAATGAGAAAGTAACAACTTATGTTAAACAAAATAAATATACCAATATATAAATAATGACCCCCTAGACATACCTATATGCACACCATTCATACTCTCCACTGTTGTTTTAGCATTATCTGGATCTTCAAAGTTGACAAATCCAAAACCCCTGGGATTTCCTCTTTCATCCCTCATTACAACTACATTAGATATTTTGCCAAACTCTGAAAACTTCTCAAACAAAATCTCTCAAGTTACGTCATCTTACAAGTTCTTGACATACATATTGGTGAATTTTTTATCGTGCTTTCTAATGATCTTTCCCACATATCTACACTCAAGGAAAAAAATTACAAAGCATTTTAAACATATATATTTGTAAGTTTAAATATCATTTGCCTGTTCAACATTTTCAAGAATTTGACGGCATTAACAGAGTAAATAATTTTATATAATGTGTATAATGCACCAGGAGAGGATTTATGTATTTCATTTTTCTACAATAGGAATACAAATAAAATGGAGAGGGATTACAAACGTAACAATGTTGAAAAGTTGTTTGCATCTTTGTGGGGGACAAAATCACAGATATTGATAAACCATGGCAAAAGAGATAATGAGATATTTCACTTCTCTTCAAAGAGGATCCACGTGACCTTTGGTACCCTACTCTAAGTGTATGCAACTTTATTTTATGTTTTATTATGGTAACCACCCTAAAACCTAAGGTTTCCTAAGTGACCATTCTAGAAGACATGCCAAATTTATATATTGTGCTCATAACTTCACTCTTAGAGTATCTTGGCATGAAACAAGTATAGATATGATATTTGTTGGATGCATGAAGTTGAGTGCACTTAAAGTAGGGTACCAAAATTCATGTGGTACCTCTTCTAGGGCTTCTAGGAGGTTATCTATATAAAAATGACAAATTGATCGAGATGTAGGAAGAAGATTCCATTCATGGTCTAGATGAAGGTACTAGGGAAATTGGTAATGCCATGAAAGGGCATTACAAACCACTAATAGGTACCAAAATTAGTCTTAAATG
The DNA here is from genome assembly GCA_001517045.1 of Pseudotsuga menziesii. NCBI lineage: Eukaryota > Viridiplantae > Streptophyta > Pinopsida > Pinales > Pinaceae > Pseudotsuga > Pseudotsuga menziesii. The sequence goes on from LPNX010034853.1 coordinate 89,224, forward strand.
TATTTTCCATACATTTGTAGGTTCCATGTGAACTTGGTGATATCCTAAAGGAAGGTCATTCTTAGCAAAGTTCCCACCTTCCAATTCATTAAGAATGTCAACCATTTTTGGGTAGAGGATAATAATTTTTAACAGTGACCTTATTAGGGTCCTATAATTATACAAAGTTTCAACTCATATTGTCCTATTTTTTCCACTCCTATTGGTATGCCCTTATTGATTCACTATCTACTTCATCAGATTAATCCTCAACACTAAATACAACATTTTCCTTAAACATAGGAATCATGGCATCTTTCGTATTAAATCATAATTTATTAGTGGCTCATGTCTTGGGCCTTCTTCCACCAATCTCAGGTGTGACAATATTTTTAATCTTTTCAATATCAACATCATTGTTTTCAGACATACCTTGCTCCATTGTTCCTTGGCTTTTTCCCTTTGCAGATTCATCAATGAGTTTGGCAAGATCAATTTCCCTATGGCAATAAGGATAAAAAATTTAGCTATCAAGATAGAATCAACATGGATGACCTAGACTCAAAACAAAATGGATAAGAAGAAATTTGGTATGACATTTTTAGTACTAATAGAATCAACGCTAAAGAAGTTGATGATATTGTGGCCCACCAAACCACACCTAGATATGATTGTGTTGGGTGGTCCATCTTCAACTTTTACATATATAATTAACAATACCATAGCTGCAAACTTGTACCCACACCTCCATCTGACCCTTTCCTACATGAAAGTGGCCTTTATAGAAGCCCTAGAAGAGGATCCACGTAACATTTGGTACCCTACTCTAAGTGTACTCGACTTTATTTTATTTTTTATTATGGTAAGCACCCTAAAACCTAAGGTTTCCCAAGTGACCATTCTAGAAGACATTCCAAGTTTATATATTATGTTCATAACTTCACTCTTGGAGTATCTTGGCATGAAATAAGTATAGATCTAATATTTGTTGGACGCATGATGTTGAGTACACTTAAAGTAGGGTAACAAAGGTCATGTGGTACCTCTTATAGGGCTTCTAGAATTGTTTTGTGAATTGTGAACCGTTATCTCTAACCAGTGAGCTTCAACCGTGAAATGTGAACCTAAAACATCAACACTCTAACTCTCTCTCTCTCTCTGTCTCTCTCTCTCTCTCCGAAGGTATGTCTTCTGACTAGTTTTCCTTACATTGACAACAGCTGGCTCAAAATCATGTCTGAGTATAAGGTAGTTCCAAACCAAAAATATCTGGCGTTATTATTTTTCTTTAATTACTATCCATTAGTTAAACTTCATTAATTTTTTTATTGTTTACATTCTATACATTGGAATTGATAACTATGCATACCCAATCCTATTTGAACTTTTTTCCCATGGTGCAAGTAGAACAAAACAGGTATTTTTCAAACCTATTTTCCTCGAGCGAGGGGAGTTTAGGAAGGATAGAGGAAAGTGAAACATCCAATAGGTCTACAATGGCTAGATGAACTAGATCTCATAAGATCAGAAAGAAAGAAAAATTCAATAAACGCGTGGAATTTTTTCTCGCTGAAGGGGGGTCATGTTCCTATGATGATGAGACAATAGGTGATATTGAGGTGCCCTTAAGGTAGAAAAATCTAGTGAAACAATGAGTACCTAGGGATATTCCTCAACTAAACACATATTTTTGTGTGAATGAGAGGATATATCAAATTGCACCATCGTCATTACATGGATTTGGGTTGTTTTTCATGGATAGCATAAAGGTCGGTTACGACAGATGTACAAAATTGATGGAGTGATTTGGACCTTGTTACAACTACAAATATTGAATGTGTCTGGTCCAATATACACAAATTATGCGTAGATATGGGTTGTCAGCAAATTATTTACAACTGAAAGACAAAGATCAAAATAAAGTAGCAACGTTGTACATTGACGGAAGGCCAAAGGAAACTAAGAATATTGCGGGGTTTATAAATAGTACACAACCAGGGTCTACACTTAAGCAACCCAACTGCATATTTGAGGGGCGTGAAGGAAACCGTGTATTTGTGTGTGCCATTAAATCAATAGCTGCAGGGGAAGAGCTACTTATTAATTACAAATTGAATCGAGTAGATACATACAAGGTTACTATGGATGTGGTACATCCAACAATTTACCCAACATTTTATTAATTATTTTAGCATCTTAAGGATTTTTTGTTAGTAGATTGTTATAATTTTGTTTAAATTTTCTATATTTACTTTGCAAGGTAGTGATCGGGGCATCTCCCTAGCAACTGGTCAAAGGAGTACACCTTCCTCGAGGCAGCAAGTATACATCTTTGTAATAGTACAAGTATAATTTGAAAAAATAATTTTTTGTGTGTTTTTTCATGAGTATATTCATCTGGTTTATATAATATTATCTATATTTGTTGCAGAGTATTAATTGGGAAACCACCCGGATGTTGATCAGACAACAGTAGCCTCAGGGAAATAGGTAAACATGATTGTAACTGTACAATTTAAATACGTCAAAATATTTTTTTATTATATTGTTTCAATGAGTATTTTGGTTTCGTTAGGTCATTTTTTCTATGTTTTTTATGCAAGGTTCTATGAGGGGCGCCTCCCTCGCAATAGATGTTACCAGGCTTGCCTCGAGGTGGATGGTATACATCGATGCCATTGTACAAATTTAATATGTATAAAAGCTTTTGTTGATGTGTTTTTTCAAGAGTATATTCGTATGGTTTATATACTATTATCTAGATTTGATGTAGAGTGTTGATCAGGGAAGTCACCTAGATGTTGATCAGATGACAGCAGCCTTGGGGCAACAGGAAAACCTGATTGTAATTCTACAATTTAAATACATTAAAATTGAACTAATATAAAATGTAGCATAATGTTTTTTTTGTTGTGTATTTTTTGTGTGTATATTCGTTTCATTCTGATAATGGTGTCTACTTCTTTTTTTGCAAATGGATGATCAAGGAATGTCCCCAACTGTGGATCAAATGACCCCTTCATCCAGGAATCAAGTAAACCTAGTTGTAACTTTAGGAGTCTATCATGATAGATATGTTTTGTTAATATATTTTTTTCCTCATTCTATTGCTTTTACACATAAGTAATGTTTTATATATTTTTGTTGTAGACCAATGATTCGGTGTATGAAACAACATCACAACAATCGATATATTTTGATGTGCATGAGTTGTTGAACGATGGTGATATTGGTTCTTCTCTAGACCCAGTTAAGGTGATAGAGAATACCTTGAAAAAAATTAATGCAGATATCCTTCGTCTTCTATTCATTATTCCACAGACAAACGAGTTTAAAGCCAAAGTTGAAGTGTTGTTAAAGAGATCTCGTGCCTTACAAGTAAGTTGTAGAATCTTGAATCATAATATAAATTCATTTAGAACTTTATAATTTTTACTTTTATATAATCATAGTGAATTTATAAATTATGGTTTGTATTTACAGGATTTTCTGCGACCACACACTAGTGGTCAAGGCGGTGTTGGTCCTAGTGATGCTCGTGGAGATCAGTCGTCACATGAGAAAACAACTCCACATACACTGATTCATGCACCATTGTTATCGACTAAATAGTCGGTAACACATTCTGTGACACCCCTGAGGCCAGCAAAGAGTGCACTTGCTAGTGACCAACGCACACCAGATCATGCAGAAGAAGGGACGGATGCAGATCCTGCTAGTATTGTTGATATTGAAGTAGCATTTCATGGATCTTCCCATGTCACTAGCACAAGTACAATAGAGACAAAAAATTTGGTGAACAAATAACTCGTTCCAATAAATATATAGAAGATCCCAGGTAACTATACATTGTTCAAGCTAGTGTTTATAATTTGATTGTAATATACCGATAAAACCCTTTTTTTCAAGTAATGATGACATGATTGTTTTGCAAGAAATGGTGTTTTTTATAAACATCTAAATGATTTGACCTTGGATACCTTTGGGCCCACCATCTGTACAAGGTGGGATAGACAAATGAAAATTTTAACGGATGAGCTGACTAATCGGTTGGTTGGCCTGTTCGGCAAGGAGACATTTGATACGACAAAAGTCCTAAAGAAGACTGGACAACATATGAATATTGTATGAGACCAATAGAGGGTTCACCTAGAAAGGAACCCTAGGTATGAGCACCCTCTGATTATTCCAGAAAGGGAGTGGAAATCCCTAGTGGAAGATGGAAAGGAGAGGGCTATGAGAAACGCAGGAAAGCTACCAACAGGAACAGGGAGCTATGCAATACTTTCCTCAATGTAATGCTAACCTTTATTATTATTATTTTTTATATCGAATTTGGAACATCTAACGTATTTCAACACTTTCTTAGGCTGTCAGACACATCAAAGGCCACAAAGGCAAGACTAGAAAAAATTGGTCAGCACAAGCTTGGGCCTGGTGGTTATTCGAATTTGGTGGCACGAACTGTAAGTATCAAAACCCCACATTAGAGGAAATTTCAACTCAAAATGGGCCTTTTAACTTTGATTCAAATTCCATGTCATCATATGTTAGCCCATGAAATTGCTTTAAATTTGAAATACCGTATAGGTCTTAAACACTTTTTTAATATAAATTTGGGGATAAGTATCCGATAAAAAAACTACTTTTTTGTTTGTATTTTCGACATATCTCCCTGTGTTTTTACTCAAATTTCGATCGAGAGAGCTCGTTGGATGCGGAATTAAATTCCGCATCTAACGAGTACCCACTCGGCATACTTTTGACGGTCCCCGCTACCCCAAAAACAAGAAATACCTGAAAAAACGTGATGATGATGTCTCTTTGTTTCGAGAATAATTTAATATTCTCTACTGAACAGGTCCAACCATGTGACGATGAAATATATTATGGCCCCTCCGCCCCCTCACATCACTCTCAATTCCCTATACCTAATGCATGTACTTGATATATTTTTTATAGTACAAAATCATGCAGATTTCATCATAAACAAACATTTACCATTCATTCTATAAAAACTAACATTCATTCATTCAGTCAAGACATTCATTCAATAAAATATAACATTCATTAAACCATTCATTCATTCAGTCAACACATTCATTCAATAATAGATAACATTCATTAAACCATTCATTCATTAAATAACCAAAAAAACCATGCACGACATTATATTATAAAAAATGATCACCATATTTCTTTAGTCACTTCTTTCTAATTTTTCTTCTCTTTACAAAATCAACAAGAAGCACATCTTCTGGATTTTGTCGTTTAATTCCTAGTGCTTCATCATCTTGCCGTGATGTCCACCTAGATGACTACTCGCCACGTGGATTTTGCGACAAGGGGTTTAGATTTACTGCAATAATGTGAAAATATTGCATTAATTTATTTTGATATTATAATTACAGGTATTTCATTTAAAAAAAACATTACAAAGGTGTTTTTTTACCTATTGTGGCCACACCATGTTCTTCATTTTCTTGTCCAGGCTGAACCTGTACAGTGTGACCCTCTACATTTTTTGTAGTTGAAATATGGAGAAGCACAATTAATGTTCACCATCTACAATGCTATATATAAAATTTTAGCATAATTACCAGGAGTCGAAGCATGATATTCGATTGCTTTTTGTCCATCATTGACCTTAAGGGGATTATTGCATTCCTGTTTAAAATGGAATAAATATTTTTTGTCAATTATTAATAACGAATAGAGTGCACAAGAAATAAATCTTCATTAAATTAGATAGATTTAATATACCTGTGCACCAGATGGATCACCAGAAGACCGTGTTTGCTCAGGCAATATTTTTCGACATTCAACAACAACTTCAAAGCCGTGTTGGAAGCCAAGCTTCAAGTCTTCCTCAGTGGGAACTTATTTGAATCGGCCAGCTTGCATATTTGCATAACATCATTAATTTTACATTTTTCGGTGTATTAAAACGAAAATAAATAATTTGCAATTTATTATTTGGATGCATTATCATTAGAGGAAATTTCAAATAAAAATGGGCCTCCTAAAAAGAATTAATAAAATAATAGTTAAACTAATAAAATGATATTTATTAATTTTGGAGGAAGAAAAGAAAAAAACTACTTTTTTGTTTGTATTTTTGACATATATCCCTGTGTTTTTACTCAAATTTCGATCAGGAGAGCTCGTTGGATGTGGAATTAAATTACGCATCCAACGAGTACCCACTCAGCATACTTTTGATGGACCCTGCTACCCCAAAAACAAGAAATACTTGAAAAACGTGATAAAGATCAATGAATGGTAAGGAATTATCCATTTCCCACAGTTATTTATAATTTCTTCTGGTGTATATAATTGTAGTGTTGAAATTTTACTATTGCGATTTCACTCATCCCTTGGAGCTTGTTACAGATAGCCTTTGGAAACATTTTGATAATTCAGAAGGAAAATTGGTGTTTTGATGTGAACGATGGTCTTATATGCTTTGTTTTGGTGTTCTCCATGTTTTCTCGAGTGAACTCTTATTACCCATTATTATACTTGAATATTATTGTAATGTACATTATTAAATTTAAAAATGTTCATCAAATCTAAAATGTTCATTATTAATGTTTTTTTTCTTCATTGAGATAGACTACTGAGACTGTATTTATTTAGCTTCATTTTTTTTCATAAACAATAAATTCTTTATTTGAGGGGTCCTAGCAAGAAGTTATTGCAACAGGAAAATATTTGCAGTATGTTGAAAGATGTTTTGAAAGGTAAAGAAAATATAGACATTGTCAAGCTCCACAAAGCAATGGAAGTTGTACCAAGAAATTATAAGTATCAGCAACATATTCGTATTTACAGGACACGGGTAAGATCAATGATGCATTATCATGACATACTTTTAAATTGTAGCTAACTTAAAACATTTTTATTTATAGCTGCAAATTTGCATCTTTTCATATTTCATTTTTAGTGCCATACTTGTTAGAAACATAAGATATTTTACTCTCATATTGTTGCTTTGAATATGAGCTTTACTACGATTTTTTTCCATCATTTGCACCTTTAACTATTGTTAAGAAAATTGTCCATGCTTGATATTACATATGCAATTCTGAAGGATTCTTTAAAAAGTAAACACATCAAATTTATATGTGGAATGTATGGTTAAATGCAGGCTTATATATTTGTCTCAATTCATAGTTATTTTACTGTAGCCATAAGATTTTGATGAAGGCCGTATTGTTTCTATTTTGCATGTATTCAAGTGAAGGAGTTGAAGGTTTTGAATCCGAAGTTGAAGGGCTACTAAAATATTGGAGAAACCTACATAAGAAAGGTAAACAATTTTGATTTATAGGTCCTACTTTCATTATATCCAAACCATATGTTGGAAATAAGTGTTTGCTAAGAAGATATAAATGTTGAAATAAGTTAATTGCTGTGTAAGTTATTTAATTAGTGATAATTTTCTAGTTTGAGTTGATTGCACATTCATATAATACTGTGTTCTAGTCTTTGAGTGGCATTCATCCTTAGATTAAGAATTTGAAGAGTGGCATGCATATTACTTATTAATATTTTTCATCTATATTTTTTTTCCACAGAAAAGTCCCTGGGAGCTTTTCTAGGGTAGCCTAGTAGGGTTTTTCTGAGAGGAATTCGGGATGGGAGTCCTCATGTTCAACTTTATAACACAAGTGATTTTTTATGTTTAAATGATGCACATGATCATAATTTTCAGGGGTCCCTTTCTATACCAATTTTAAATCCATCAAACTCTTCCTGAATGTTGCCCTCATTTTTTAATTACCATTCACTTAAATGTCAGAGTTGTGTAGATATAAAAATGATATAAATGAAAAGAAATGATAAATGCTTATTTTGCTACAAGCCATAAATATTAGGCTCTTTTTTATTTACATCATTTCTATAATGATAATGGCATTCTGGAAATCGAGGAGAATAAAGGCTTGTATCTTCGAACTTAGATAAAGCATCGCTTGATGCCAGTTTTGAGGAAAGTTGCAGCACTAGAGAATCTACAAGTGAATATCATTGCTTGATATGGTATGTTTTCAAACACCTTTAGATATTGTTTTCAAGATTGTTTCAATGTCTGAATTTGTACCACTAGCAAGGAAAAACAGAATATCATGTCTCAAGTTGGTATGTGTTCAATACTTTTAGATATTGTTTTGAAGATTGTTTCAATTTCCAAATAATATTCTAACTTGTGACTTGTAAATGTAACTTGAATATTTTGTAGGAATGTGAGTAACCTAGCATGCTTTGGTCAACATACTTATGCATCCATCTTAGAGGGGAATCTTAACTAACTAAACTTCTGCATTGTCTAGGCTTTTTCAAGTTGCAACTAAATTGCATATTTACAACTTTTATGTTAAGTTTGTTACTATGTGACACAATTGACCCTAGAAGAATCAGATTTGTAGGTATTTGTACCACTATTGCAAAGAGGAGGACAAGGACAGTCAATCCAATCATTCTACTTTTTCCAAGGAGAAAATCATTAGATTGATCAACCCTCCTAGCATGGGTCAGCAAACAACATCAATATTGGTTGACCCGCAAGGTAATAATCTTAATTATTTTAAATAACAATGAGTAGAGTTGTTTTGACATGTACACATAATATTATGTTAGAGAAGGGCATCCAATACTTACAAAACAAATTATATATTCTTATTTTGTGTCCATTCTTTGGTTTCCCTGAGGGAGTGGGTATTAAACTAAGTTTCTAGGGTTAATGGGTGTGTGTGTATACTGTGAGAGTATGTTATAAGAGACTCATTGCAGTGTGTCATTAATACCTTAGTACTATTGTTATAACCTTTCATATGGAGGTAAATTGAGATCGATTGATATAAACACTATGACAATATTGTAATCAAATCGAAGTATTAATTTATAGCATCTTATTTTACTTCTTGTTCACAACACTCTCCTACAGTTCATTGTTGTGCTATATGCTCCATGATTTTACATTTATGAATATTTGACACCAATGTGTATTCATAATATCAGTAGTGGCGTTTCTCTACAAGTTCATGTGGACTGATCAAGTTCTTCATATGAATGATCTCACACATAAAGCTTGTTTCATTTGGGGTTGTTAGTTTGATATTCTCTTACAAAAGGTTACATGATTCGTATTTACTTGGTGATGAAAGTATCATCAATTTGATATTGATTTATGTTTAGTTACTACATATGTTGATTGGGATTGTAGTCTCTTTCATTTAAACCTTGAGGTTACTACTCTATGGAAATTCACATGCCTAGTCATACAATTCACATTTGACACGTCAACTTGATAACTTGTTGATGTTAATTTGGTAATATACATGACCCTAATTGACATAACTAGATTTACTTTTTAGATGTCTACCAAAAACGTGTCATTGAAATTTTTCTCATGTTATACATATGATGATTTTGATACTTACAATCAAGATAATAATATGATCCTTCTGGACATATTGAAATAAAGACTTGTCTCCTATGAGTTTCTTACAAATTCATAAAGATAAGATAAGATAAGTGTTTAATTTTTTGAGGACTCAATTGCAAATCTAACAAATGTAGTTGAGGGCATAGTTATGGGAAAACCCTAAGTGCTCTTCACCATCGCTAGTAACAAAAAATGTTTTATTAACAAGTTTATCAAGTGGTCCAAGGGATTACGGGAGGCCCTTTCCTTGGAAGTGGAAATGGGAGCCTCTAACTATTCAATCGGATATGATCATTAGCAAGAATAGTGGGATATTATGGACATTTTTTTTATAAATGTTCACTGGTCCGTCGAATATTCGACGTCCCTTCCCATTACAAACAACGGCAGTGTGATACTACCAACGGTTATGACTTGTTGCTAATATCAAACTGGCATCGGTTGTAAAGGGTAAGGATGTCGGCTTTCAGACAGTCTTGTGAAAAAAAAATTGTTAAGATTTCCATTAAATCTTGGCGGCGGTTCTATACTACCGATGCTACAATTCGTCGGTTATCCGACCCCCTATCATGTGAACTCCGCCGCAAATCCGACGCAAATATTAACATAGTCGTCGGTTGTAAAGGGGAAGGACGTTGGCTTTCCGATGGTCTTTTGAAAAATTTATCACCGAATTTTCCATCAAATCTAGTGGTGATTCTATACCACTGACACTATAATTCATCAGTTATCTGACCCATATCATGTGAATGTTGCCTCAAATATGACACAAATATTAACAAAGTTGTTGTCGAAGATTCGATGAGTCTATGTCAAAATCCGACGAAGTTAATTTACTGTCGGATATCGGTAAAAATTCGACCGACGCTTAAAAAGGAAGTTGATTGTCAAATGGTCGACAACATTATGTTGAAAAACATACATCTATGTCGTCGGATTTTGTATTCAAAAATGCTAGTGTCTCTAGCTACCATATTGCATGTTCATATGATAGCGCCTCATAAAACTAGAGATTTGGTGTGTCACGAACCGGATGGAGTATTGTTAAATGTTTATCATGAATTATAGAGGAGATTTCAAGAATCTAGTTGTTACTAGTTTCGTCAGCATCTTCAGGGGCATAACCAGAAAGAAGCCTAAGCCTTTGTCGAAGTGTTTGATGGTCATCAAGCAATGCTTGGAGGTTTTATTATCAAATACTTTGAAGAGTCAATAGCATGCATATTCCATTTACCTATAGAGGGTGAAATATGCTTCAATCAGCAACAAATTCAAATTCCTTATTGTCCCCAGTTTTTGAAAGAGGAGCATCAAAACCCCAATTAGAGATAGGGTGTTCCTAGAGCCTTGTTAAAGGAAGAATGGGTATAAATTTTGGTGTTATTCCATAAATGCATAACGAATGAAGTAATATACAACATTGTGTTCCTCTACCACATGTGTTTTCATCTGCATTTCACTGGCAAGTTGAATTTACCATATTTCTTTATCAAAAGCTTAACTAAAATGTCTAATAAAATTCAAAAAAACCTAAGAAGCAACAAAGTGTCTCTCACCAGGAACTAATTAAATTGCTCATTCAATATAAATTGAACAAGGTGGAGGACATGGAATCATTTCCTTTTCTTTTCTGGCTTAAATACAGAGGTTGTTCCTCCACCTCATGAAAGTGAATCTCTAGCATCAAGCAGAAATTCTAAAACAATTAAGAAATCAAAAGGTTCATGTGGAAATAATTCAAACCTACAGAAAACAGTTTCACCTTCTCCTACAGATATTTTGATCAAGAAAATTGAAAGTATAAGCACATAGACAAAAGGCTCAAGGAAAATACTACACTTTACAGCAGTACAGAGCGAAGAGAACTCTAGGATTAGTAAATTTTACACTAGGAAAATAATTAAAGGGAAAACAAACAAAGAGACTAAAATTCAAGAAGATCCACCTGAGTTAGAAGTCCATCCTGTTGATGTAGATAAAACTCATCCCCAACAAAAACCCCTGAAAATAAAAAATCAAAGAAGAAGAAAAAGTTGTATGTTGAATCAATTTTGCCAGAGTTAGAAACTAAATATTTAGGAGGTGAATTAGTATAATTTTTTGATATTTGGACAAATAAGAAGTAGTTAAGGGGTTCCAAGAAGAAAAAACAGAAAGTCCCTCTTAAAATATTGTATCTTCGAAAGATATTCTAGATGTATTGATTGTATTCCTCCTTCGGGAAATGAGTCTAGTCTTGTAAGTATCATTGAAAGAATCAATGTAAACCTCTGGATGTAATTCGGGTCAATAGTAACCAAGTGTCAATATAATAAATGTTATTTGTGGTGTACAAGTGGAAAAGTGGGCCAGTCAATTAGAGAAGTTGGACATGTTAGGTTAGAGGTCAATTCAACTGAAGAATATAAATAGGGAGGCTCTCCCCTTCATTTGTACTGACTCACTCAAGTTTTTTTGTAAGAGAGAGAAAGATTAGTGCACCAGAAAGAAAAGAGAAGCAGTTTTATGGGTTTTACACTACTCTGGTTGAGTTCCATACTGAGGAAGTTTTATGGGGTTTTCTCCCTTGTGGTTTCCCTAAGGAAAATCTTTGTGTTCTTCTGTTTTTGTGCTTGTTGTTCTTTCAGTGATCTACTAGTGACAATTGTTTTAAGATATCATCTAAGAAAATTAAGAAAATTCAACATGGTATCAGAGCCACCCTGAAAGGAAGCACTCCATAGTTAGGGTTTTGTTTTTCCTAACAAATCCCTCGACAGATCAACCAGAAAAGAGGGATCTCCTAACTTTCCTTTGAAGAGTGCATGTTTCTATGAAGACAGAACTGAATTCCAAGAATTTTCAATTTTGAACCAGTTACTACTGTCAGGACAAACTAGGGTTTCAGCTTTCCTGACGTTTCATCATCAATCTCAGAAAAAAGGATGATACATTCAACCTCTCCCCATGGAGGTGCATCTTTTCCACCATTCAGCTCCACCTGTTATCCCAACTAAAAAAATAGGGTTTCTGCTTCAAACCCTAGGTCATCCAAAAGGAGGTCAGTCAGGAATTGTTTTCTTCATGTAAGTATCTTCCCTCCTTATTCCATTTGAAGTTCTCAGTTTTCTAAAGATGGAAAAGAATACCAAGCTAGATGAAAAGATCGAAGGTGTTGAAAACTTCAAAGCATGGAAGTATAGGATCATTCTCATCCTCCAAGAGAATGATCTAGATAAGTTTGTGAAAGAGGAAGTGAAAGAACCAGAAGAAGTTGAAGCCAAGTCCAAGCATAAGAAGGATATGATTATAGAAAAAAGGATCATAGTTGACTCCATCAAATATAATTTTTTTCCTCAAGTGTCCTTAAGGGAGACTCCAAAATAAATGTTTGATGCTCTATCGGGTCTATTTGAAGGGAGAAACATTAATAGGAAAATGGCCCTAAGGAATCAACTCAAAGTGTAAGAGCTCAAAAGCCAGACACCATGTAGTCTTACTTTACAAGAATAGCTTAAATCAAGGATCAGCTAGAATCCATTGATGATATGGTTGAAGAATCAGAGATTGTAATGACAACTTTAAATGGTCTTCCAAGAGATTCGGAATCATTTATCCAAGGAATTTTCTCAAGAAGGAACTAACCAAATTTTGAAATTTATGGGAAGAATGTGTTCAAGAAGAAGAAAGGATAGTAGGTAGAGAAGAAAAGATAAATGACAATGAGGATCAAGCCTTGACATCCCACACCAAAGGCAAAAGGAAGAGTCGTGACCATCCTCCTAAGACTCAACAGTTTAAAAGACCCAAGAGAGACTTCTCAAAATTTGAGTGTTTCACTTGCCACAAGTTGGGACACATTACCATCAACTGTCTTATGAAAGCAGAAAGGATCAAAAAGCTGAGAAGGTTTCAGCCCCATGATGTTGAAGATAGTGATCAAAAAGTTGAAGAGGAATCAAAGAATGATGAAGACTCGAATGAAGGATATAATTTAATCTCTACTTTAACAGGATCAGTCTCACAAGGAAATGGCACCTGGTTAGTTGATAGTGGTTCCTCCAAGCACATTACTGGTTATAAGGAATCACTCTCATTTCTTGAATGAAAGGAATCTCCACACAAAGTGATGCTTGGAGATGATTCCCAATATCCCATTAAAAGAATAGGAGAAGCATCCAATAAATTGGATTCTGGAAAGCCTATGAAAATGAAAGATGGCATGTATGTCCCAAGACTAAAGAAGAATATTATTTTCATTTATCCCTTAGATAAGAAAGGCTTCAGAGTTGACTTTGTGGATGGAAAATTTCTCATGTAGACAATAGGTAAAACCATAAATGATGCAGTGGAAATTGGATTTGAAGAAGGAGGACTCTACAAATTGAAGGGACATACAGATTCAGCATTAGAAACTAGTACCATTAATTCATGTGAGCTATGGCACAAAAGGCTTGCTCATGTTCACTATAAAGCTCTTCCAATTGTAATCAACGTTGTGAATGGTTTACCAGAAATTCATATAGAGCATGAAGGAGTGTACAAAGGATGCAGCGTTCAAAATTGAACCCTTCCTAGCCCTTCCAAAGGGTTCTAGCCCTTCCTAGAAGTGTAAAGTTAAAATTTCCCTTCAAAAAAAAAATATGAATTTTATTCTTCCAATTAAGAAGGGCATAATTTATATCGACATTTCAAAGAAGGGCAACATTTGAAATTACCCATCCATATAAATTTCTCAAGATGTTGAAATTCCAATGCTATAAAGTTCAACTCATCATTCAAAACATTGGAAATGTGATAAATTATAATCACTTACTCACTCATGTCATGCACTCACTGCTTAGTTGTGCAAGATGGCCATTTATCATTGACGACTACGAGGCACTTGCAATCGAGATGTGACTCTGACTCCCGAGTCACTTGGGGCTGCAATCCAAAGTCTGAAATTTTGTCAGCAACTACGACTATAACAAAAAATAACAACTACTAGTCTACTACTAGGCCCGAAAGGAGCTCAAAATTTGTTCCTACTACCTATGTGAACCTCGCTACCAATGTGCACTCTTTTTTCATCAAAATAAAATTTAAAAGGCCGGTTTGATAAGTCCTCCTCTACAAGACTTCATTTCTTACATGAATATCATGGAATCATGACAACTATAAAGAACACTCAATGTCATGCAAGTACAAATAATGGCATGTAGCTAGGATCACAAGTTGTGCAGAAGTCGATTTATGCATTGCTATAGAGAGGTTGCATTGGGCACATGATATGGAGAAACAATGGTTATTAATAAAATTTAAAAAAAAACAATTGTTGGCTCAAGAATAGCCTTCAATTTGATGGGTGGCATGATCATGATGTAATCTCCCTTCGTCCTTCCAAACATTTGTGGTTTCTCACAACATTTGTCCTCAGTGGAACCAAAATACATATAAAAATTACGTGTCTTTACATCCTCTTCTCTTTAAATCCTCCTCTCATGATCATAACTAAGGATTATTATGCATGCACATCCTCACCTTATAATACGAATTGGGTCAAGGCACAAAGACAACCATAAAATATTAAATGTGTCAAGACGCAAAGAGTAAGAGACAACTATAAGTAAGTCTTATATTAAAGTTACCATATAAGTCTTTGATTAACACTATCAAATGAGGTTTGACACGTTATATTCTTGTGATCTTCTTATCACTCCTTACCAATGTGATTTCAAGGCATTCTTTGACGGTGAAGTCCATAATTTTAGGACTTCTTCCTCATTATCATGCCTTTTGGTAAGACAATAAAAAGGGTAGTGGCCTGCATCAGCATGGAAAATGGTTTCAGCATAGAGGTTGTGCACATTAATTGTTTTCATTAAATAAATTAAATTCCTAGCCATGATTGTCGATTCACTAAATCATGGACTGGTACAAAACACAATAAATTTTAGAGCCATAAGCCCTTAATTACTCACACCTAGAACTTTCTCGAATCTAGCCATTAATAAACCTTTTTTTGGTATTTTGGTTCAATTTAAAAGGTGGAGTGTTGAGACTCAAACATGCAGTGAGTTCTAATGATTCAATTGACTTAGGCCCCTCCATCACATACATGTATGATTTCAAGACAAGTGTTGAACAAAATATTTGATGCCCTAAGCCCGGTTATGCTAGCTTTGCTAACTTGCTTGGTATGTAGAAATTTTTTTTTAATGTTATCTGAGTTGTGTATTTTTTTTTAGGTGCTCAATCCTTATCATTCTTACATCTCTCAAGCTTGGATTGCGCATGGATTCCCCAATATGGTTATGACATAGTCTAAGTAGTTTTTTTGTATAATGAAGTGTGTTCCAACTTGAAAAAATACAATAGAATAGTTGTAATGTTACTGAACTGTAAAATTAATGATACACATATGACAAATTAATGTGTTCGAAATAAGTTTCATTGAAAATATATCATTTTTTTCATGTAGATATTAAGGGGTGCTCAATTGTTTAAAATTGTAAAATTTTGAAAGAACAATATTTGTCTTATGCATTTTTTTGGTGAAAGGGTTTAATTAATTTATACTTGTCAATTGAAGTACAATTATTTATATTTCCCTTCATGTCTGAAGGGATAACAGAACAAATGCCCTTCTAATTGAAATTAAGACCCACCCTTCAAATTTGATCACTGAAAGGATGTGCACAAGAGAAGAATACTAAGAATCCTTTTCCAAAAAGTGATAGTAAAGCAAAGTGGATCATATATATTATTCACTCAGATATCTGCAGGCCAGTGAAAACCAATTCATTAAGTGGGTATTCCTACTATGCTTCCTTTATTGATGACTACTCCCGAAAGACTTGGATATCCTTCTTGAAAAAGAAGGATGAAGTGTTTGAAAGATTCAAGGAGATTAAGGCCCTAGTGGAAAACCTATCTAAAAATAAAATAAAGATTATGAGGTCAGATAATGGAGTAGATTTCACTTCAAATCAATTCAATGATTTTTGCAAGGAAATCGGGATTAAGAGGGATCTCACCATTCCCTATAATCCACAACAAAATGGTGTGGCAAAAAGAAAGAATAGATCTATCATGGAAGTTGTGAAAGCAATGATACATGATCAAGATATTTTAATGTACCTGTGGACAGAATCAGCAAGAACGACAGTATATGTACAGAATAGAATTTCCCACAGTTCCCTTGGCAACAAAATTCCAGAATAAATGTTTTCCAGAGAAAAATCAGAGGTAAGTCATCTAAATATATTTGGTTGGCATGTTTACATTCACATTTCCAAGGAGAAAAGGTCAAAGTTAGATCCTTCAGGAAAGAAAGGATTGTTCGTAGGATATATTGAACAATAAAAATCTTATCGGATATATATCTCAGGATACCGTTAAATTGAACTTAGCAAAGATGTCACATTTAACGAAAATACATCCTTCAAGAAGTCAAAGAAAGATAAGGAAGATTAAGAGGACCGTGAAAATCCAAAAACTGTTGAAAGTCCTAAATCAATCAAAAACGAAGAAGAAGTCTCGATACCTGAAGAGCATGACATGACAGAACCTCAGCTACCTGAAGACTTACCAAATGAATTGATTTCTCGAAAGAGAAAACCTGCCTGGGCTCATGAAGTAATTGAAGAAGCAAAAAGACATGGTGTTCCTGAAGGAACCATCCGAGAAAGGAAGAAGCCAAAGGCATACCCCATTTATATGGCTTTGATGTGTGATCTGGTTGATAAAGAACCAATATGTTTTGAAGAAGCAATAAAATAGAAAGAGTGGGTTGATGCAATGATCGAGGAATACCAATCCATTATAAAGAATGATGTGTGGGAAGTAGTTCCAAGACCGAAAGATAATTCAATGGTACCCTCGAAGTGGATATTCAAAACTAAAAACTCAGCTGACGGAAGTATAGAAAAGTACAAGGAAAGATTTGTAGCTTGAGGGTTCTCTCAGAAAGAGGGAATTGACTATGAGGATACCTTTGCACCAGTAGCTAGATACACCTCAATCAGAACTATCCTTGCCTTGGAATCCAACATGAAGTGGAAGCTACATCAAATGGACGTGAAGACAACATTTCTAAATGGCTTGATTGAATAAGAGGTATATATCGAACAACCACAAGGGTTCGAGATTAATTATCAGAAAACTCATGTATGTAGACTAAAGAAGGCGTTGTATGGACTAAAGCAAGCACCCAGAGCATGGCATGGTAGGATCGATGGATTTCTGATGAGCTTAGGCTTTACTAAAAGTAAAGTAGACTCCAACCTCTACTATAAGATTGAGGATGATGGAATTATGATTTTGTTACTATATGTAGATGATATGTTCTTGATGGGAGAAGATAAGCCTATTATCGAATGTAATAATAAGCTTGTTGTAGAGTCGAAATGACATTAGAGGAAATTTGAGGTCTAAAATGGGCCTCCTAAGGAAAATAATAAAATAATAGTTAAAATAATAAAATAATAGTTATTAATTTTGGAGGAAGAATGAAAAAAACTATTTTTTCTGTTCGTATTTTTGACATATCTCCCTGTGGTTTTACTCAAATTCTGATAGGGAGAGCTCGTTGGTTGCAAAATTTAATTCTGCATCCAACGAGTACCCACACTACATACTTTTGATGGACCCCGCTACCCCAAAAACAAGAAACACCTGAAAAAACGTGATGATAATGTCATCATCACATTTTTTCAGGTATTTCTTGTTTTTGGGGTAGCGACATCTGTCAAAAGTATGCAGTGTGGGTAATTGTTAGATGCGGAATTAAATTCCTCATCCAATGAGCTCTCTTGCTTGAAATTTGAGTAAAAACAGAGGGAGATATGTCGAAAATACGAACAAAAAAAGTAGTTTTCTTTTATGACAAATATGTCAATTCAATCATTATGGTTGACTCATTTTATTGAAATTCTATTGGTTCTTGAATTCCAACTCATAAAACTTATTGTTGGCACATTTTCTTATAAGACCCATTTTAGACCCCAATTTTCCTCTAATGAAGACCTTGGAATGATGCATTACTTTCTAGGTCTTGAAGTATGGAAATATACAGATGATATTTTCCTAAACCACAGAAAATATACTGTAGAAATATTTAAAAAAATTGGAATGTTATATTGTAAAGTTATGACTACTCTCATGACAACATGTTTGAAGCTATTGAATGGAGATACTTCAGAAGCAGTTGATGCCACCTTATATAGACAGATTATTGGTTCACTAATGTACTTAACCAATACAAGACAAGATATATGTTTTGCAGTAAACACCTTAAGTCAGTATATGGTGAATCCTAAACACTTCCACCTTATCGGGGCAAAACATGTGATGAGGTATCTACATGGAACTTTAGATTATGGGCTCAGATATGCATCTAGTGGTGAGATCAAGTTACATGGATATGCAAATTTAGATTGGGGAGGAAGTGCCAAAGATAGAAAAAAACACATCAGGATATTGTTTTAGTCTGGGTTCAGGCATGATCTCTTGGTTCAGTAGAAAGCATACCAGTATTGCACTTAGTACAGCAGAGGTTGAATACATTGCAGCATGTTCAACATGTAGCGAAGTAGTATGGCTTCGAAAGATGTTAGTAGGACTATTCGATGCAGAGACAGATGCTACTAATATCATTTGTGATAATCAAAGTTGTATTAAGATGATGGAAAATATCACATTTCATGATAAGACAGAGCACATTGAAATCATATATCATTTCATCTAGGATATGGTTCAGAAGGGAGCTGTGAAGCTCAAGTATGTTCCTATAGAAGAACAATTAGCAAATGTATTGACTTAGCCTCTGACTCGTGTAAAGTTTGAATGCTATAAGCTTGGTGTAGTCCGAAAGGACCTCTCTCCAAAGAGGGAGTGACAGTAGATGGTGTTAGGATTTATAATCCCCCCTTGACCAAACTATCTATTCTATTATTTTAGACTAACTTAGGAGTTTTATTTAATTATTTGGGTCCACTAGTACCATTGGGTCCACTTGGCCTAATGGGGCCACATGTACCAGTTACTAGAGTGTGGGGAACATTGCTAGAGGATAAATCCCACTGAATGCACTTGCATGCATCAGTTTAGGTACCTCCTAGATCAATCCCTACATTTTAGGAGCCACTGGGCCTCCTGGTACCAACCTCCTTCAGTCAGTTGGAGTTAGAACTAGTTAAGCTTAGTTATTTTCCAGTTACTTTCAGTTAGATCACAATCAGCTCAGTTAGCACCAGTTAGACATGACTGTGTGTGGCTAAGGTGCTTTTCCTCACCTACCACTTTAGTTAGACTAAGTTAACTGATTATTATTGATTATGTGACTTGATTAGACATTTGGAGTTAACCATTTGGACTCTGATATTGCTTGAGACATCCTTAGTTAGCTATTCATTCAAATACAGTCACATCCAACTGGTATATTCAAATTCATCCCTACTGTTTTCGAATTCTTCCTTATGTAACACTATTGTAACACTAGATTTATTAATGACAATGATATTGTAATTATCTAAGCTATACTCATCAGTTTACTATGTGGTTTGACTTATTCAATGTGTAGCTTCATTCCTCTTTTACTGCATCAATAATATTTGACTCATTGCTTGATGATCTAAATGGAGCAACAATTTTAATGTGGTATCAAAGCCATTTCAAGCAAGCTTCATGTCTGCCTACTTTCCATTGAACACCAAAAGCAACTCGATTTCCACAGAAGTCCCGCAAAAAGTGCCTTGCTTCCTCTGAATTTATTCAAAGTGGCGGTGCGGGCTTGATGGACCTTGATAAAGTGTTCATGTCAAGAGGGAAGGCATCATTCTAACATAGTTTGAATGTTCTAGTGTTTTGCAGTAAAATTATATAGGTGCTACGTAGCTTATGTGAAGATTTGTGTTTTTCCAGTAGGAAAATTATGGACTCTCTACTTTCTACTCCTCAGATCCTAACACCCTTCAATTATCTTGATTGCGGGGCAGATATGCAGTTATCCTTGCACAAGCCAGGCTACTACAGGATAATAGTTGGAAGGGAGGTTGAGCCCCATCAACCAATTGAGAGAAACAAGTTTATAAACCACTTATATGAAGCTTTCAGTTATCTATGCACTCATATATCCAGAGATCTCCTCTTCCACCTTGAAGGTTTGAGGACTCCCAGAGAATCCTGGGAGAGGCTTGAAGACTTGTTTGGAAAACAAGGTGAGATTCAGGGACACCTCCTAGAGAATGAGTTGATAGCCTTACATCCCAGCAACTTCGAAACTATAGAGAAATTATTTACTAAATTAAAGTCTCTTGCACTTGAATGTAGACAGTGCGAAATAGAAAGAAATGATGGGAAATATGTGCTCTCCATTCTCACCAAACTCGGTTCTGAGTATTCTATATTTGTCTCGATATTTAATTCCAAAAGGGATGCCTTTCCTGGTTGGAAAATTCCCTCACTTGCTTCCTTTGTTGAGTCCTTAATACAGGAGCAAGAGAAGTTGATCCAGATGGGAGTCATCCAGACTTCCAAATATCAAGCTCTCCTAGTGACAGACTCTACCAAACCGCAAGCTAAAGGGATACCTAAGGGGAAGGAGCCTAAAGTAGCTGATTCTAAGCCTAAAGAGAATCAGGAGACTTCTGAAGGAGCCTCTGGCTTTAAGAAAAAGAAGAAGTTTGAAAAGAAAAAATGTCCCTATTGTATGAGGGGTTTTCATCCAGAAGACTCGTGCATGATGAAGACCCTCGACCAGTTGAAAGCTCTATGTGTACAGAAAAATATTGCCCTTCCACAAGGTGTAGAGATGTCTGATGATGAAGAGAATACTGAAGAAGATGAGATATTATTGCATGCAAGACTCACTCCATCAAAGGCTTATTTGACAGATTCTGGAGCATCCAACCACACGGTTTCTTCCAAGAAATCCTTCATCAATTTCCCTCTATTAGGAGGACCTAGCAGTCATATGGGAGATGAATCTAAATTGCCAACTGTTGAGATAGGTTCACATAAAATCCATCATGATTATTTCATGCCCTATCCTACAGAGAAGCAAATTGTTGAAGATGAAGAAGAAGCAGAAATTTCCTCACAGTCAATTCGAATTGAAGAAAGTCTCCTTGGAGTTTTCTCCTGCTGCACCAGAAGTGTATGAGATCTCTGATATCTCATATCCTCACATGGATGATCCATTTGAATCTCTATTTTTGAATAAAAAATCTCCTTTCATTCTTTACAAAAATTCTCCAGTGATTCTTCTATTTTAAATTATGTGCATAGTTTATCGGTGATTGTTTCACAAAAATAAAAGGAATTTGATTTCTCTATATGTAATGATGTTGCTGGTGTGCAGATAATTAATACCATGGATATTCTGGAAATAATATCAGAATATAGGAGTGATCCATTCACTCTCATTAATCTATAACTTCCAGTAAATTCCTACAAGATTGCATGCACCAAAAATCAGAATTTTGAAGAAGGAGAAAATTGTGCATCTACCATCTCAGTGGAGCACAGTTTTGGATCTGATATGAACCTATTTGTATTTGATTTATTTTCTGATCTGATAATATTTGGTTCAGGTTTTAATATTCAAGAGATTATAGTAGTTCTTGTAACTAGTTTCATCAATTTTCGTGTGACAAATCAAGCACCGCAAGTCTCCTTCAATTTTCCTGCTGAAGATCCGATGTTAGTTTTCTCTTATGAGATTGCTGATATTAGATTTTGTGAATTATTGGTTATTTATGAAGCTATATCATATTATGGAGCTCAAGAATTCACTCTCCACGGTCTCAGGGATTCTCTACCTACCTTTTTTATCACATGCTCATCTCCTCACAAAACTAGTAAAGTTGGAGACATTCTGCATCCGCCTGGACACTTGCTCCTAACACTTGGGGCTGATTTTTTCTCACATGGTTTGATTTTCAAGGCTGAAATATATCAGTTGCTTGGGTGTTACTAACATGGTTCGAATTCTCAAGCAACATTTCTCTCTCATCAGTTGATTTCAGCTGCTTTACATGAGTCCAGTTTTCATCCTACAACTGTCTATATTCCTTATTCAATTGAGCACATTATTCTGCTTCCAAAGAGGAATATTCCTCCAGAAATAATCAATTTTTGTGGATTCATAGGTTCACATGCACAGATTCAGGATGATGCTGCACAGAAGAACCAGATATTGCATACTGCTGGAAATTGCAGCAAAAGATTTTGCAAGTTTTTAACTTGTATTTCCTGATTTCTACTTATCTTGAGGGGGGGGTTCCCATGAGGTTTTCCCCTATTTCCTCTGTTGTATTAAGTAGCATTTTATCTTCTAGATTGTATATGGGTGACTTATGGCCTTGTTTCCAAGGCCCACAGTTGTCCAAGTTAAGATTCAGGGGGGGTGTTAGGATTTATAATCCTCCCTTGACCAAACTGTCTATTAGATTATTTTAGCCTAACTTAGGAGTTTTATTTAATTATTTGGGTCCACTGGTACCATTGGGCCCACTTGGCCTAATGGGGCCACATGTACCAGTTAATAGAGTGTGGGGAACACTACTAGAGGCTATCTGCCACTGACTGCACTTGCATGCATCAGTTTAGGCGCCTCCTAGACCAATCTCTACATTTTAGGAGCCATTGGGAGTCCTGCCACCAACCTCCTTCAGTCAGTTGGAGTTGGAACTAGTTAAGATTAGTTATTTTCCAGTTACTTTCAGTTAGATCATAATCGGCTCAGTTAGCGCCAGTTAGACATGACTGCATGTGGATAAGTCACTTTTCCTCACCTACCACTTCAGTTAGACTGAGTTAACTGATTATTACTAATTGTGTGACTTGATTAGACATCTGGAGCTAACCATTTGGACTCTAAGATTTCTTGAGACATCCTTAGTTAGATAGTCAGTCAGATACAGTCACATCCAATTGGTAGATTTGAATTCATACCCAATGAATTTGAATTCTTCCTTATGTAACACTATTGTAACACCGGATTAATTAATGATAATGATACTATAATTATCTAAGCTATAATCATATATTTCCTGTGTGGGTCGATTTTTTTAGTGTGTATCTTCATTCCTCTTTTACTGCATCAATAATATTGGACTCATTGCTTGATGATCTAAATCGCACAACAATTTTAACAAATGGATGATGGATGCAGTGGTGAGTAGCTCAGTCTAGAGGAGGGTAAGTCTGGCTAGGCTTGTTTGGCCCAAAAGGGTTAGTAATTCAAACAAGTCGTGTCAATCCTAGGGGGATTAGTATGTCTGGCTAGGATTGTTTGGACCAAAAGGGTTAGTAATCTAGATAAGGCTTGTTTGGTCCCCAGGGAGATCCATTTATCTAACTAGGCTTGTTTTGCTCGAAAGAGTTAGTAAGTTAGACAAAATGCTCGGAAGGATATACCAAAGAACTCGCCATGATGTTTCTCCGATACGTTGAAGGGAAAGATGTATCCTCAGTATTGTTATGTTGTTGATTGCTGATTATTGTTGATGATGGTTGTTGATATGTTTGATGATTGTTGAGACGATTGTTGCAATATTGTTATATTGTTGATTGTTGATGATCGTCGATGATGGTTGCTGAGATGTTTGATGATTCTTGAGACGATTGTTGCAGTATTGTTATACTGATGATTTCTAAGATTTTTTGTAATGATTGTTTAGATGTTTGATGAGATGCTTTGTTCAGTATTGTTGTAATGTATGTTTTCTTCGGTATTGATGATTGATCGGTTGATTAATTGAGTTAGCACCAGTGATGTTACACTAATGACTGTTGATGTATGTTACTTCAGTATTCATATACTGATGATGTTATCAATGTTCCAGGATCTCTATGTTGGTAATACAGATGATGATCTAACATTAGTTTTTGTTTGATTTTAGCATTAACAAACTAATGATATTGTTGATGTTGTTAGTATCCATGCACATATGTTGCAAATAATGAATTAATAGATGATGTCTCAGTATCCACATACTGGTACTATAAGAATATGATCATGAAGATGATTCAGTATAGAAGATGATCTAGTATTCATACAGTGACTAGATAGAAGATGATCCAACATTTATACTCTTACGAGATAGAAGATGGTTTAGTATTCACATATTGATGCTTCAAGAAGAAGACCCAAGAGATGGCTCAGTATTCACATATTGATGCTTTAAGAAGAGTATCTAGAAAATGATTCAGTATTCACATACTTATGCTATAGAAGATAATCCAAAAGATGATCGAAGAGGTCCAAGTACGCACGAAAGATGAAGATTACAGAAGATCATCCAGCTGAGATCGATGATGAAGATGAAAGATGATGTTCCAAAACTTCCTATGACATATAGAGTCTCACCGGACAGTTGTACAGTTGTAGTAGAATTTGTTGATATGGTTGAATACCTTCCTAGTTAAGAGGGACTGTTAAAATATTGTAACTTCGAAAGTTATTCTAAATGTATTGATTGTATTCCTCCTTCGGGAGATGAGTTTTGGCTTGTTAGTATCATTGAAATAATCAATGTAAACTTTTGGATGTAAGTCGGGTCAATAGTACCCAAGTGTCAATATAATAAATGTTATTTGTGGTGTCCAGTTGGACAAGTGGGCCCGGTGAGTTAGAGAAGTCATCTCTATTAGGTTAGAGGTCAAGTCAACTGAAGAATATAAATAGGGAGTCCCTCCCCTTCATTTGTACTCACTCACTCAAGTTGTTTTGCAAGAGAGATAAATATTAGTGCACCAGAAAGAAGAGAGAAGCAGTTGTTTGGGTTTTACACTGCTCTAGTTTAGTTCTATACTAAGGAAGTTTTGCGGGGTTTTCTCCCTTGTGTTTTCCCCGAGGAAAATCTTTGTGTTCATGCGTTCTTGTGTTTCTGTGCTTGTTGTTCTTTCAGTGATCTACTAGTGACTAATTTTTTTAAGATATCATCTAAGAAAATTAAGAAAATTCAATAGTTCCATGCCCTTCATAGGAAGGAGGCCTCATACTAGGAAAATTAACAAGTTGTGGATGAATGCTAAAGTTGTATTTAATCAATATTTAAGTAAAAACAATCATTTAATTGGATTATTCTTCTTCTGTTGAAGAAAAGAAGTGCTCTAAATCTCAATCCTCTAAGAAATTTCAGAAAGCAAAAAGAAAACAGGTATTCTCCAAGAATAAGGATGTTGAAAAAACAAAGGTAATAGAACTTGAGCCTATGTTTGAGATGGAATTGGGAGCTGAGTTAGAACAAATGGAGTTTGAGATACCCATCTCACTTGTACATACAGAGCCATAAGTTTGGGAAACTTTTGTCTCAAAGAATAAATCAAAGGTTAAAATTATTTTAAACTTGACTTATTCTAACAACGAGGAGGAGACAGATAAAGAGGAAACCCAAAATGAAATTGAATAGCACTCTATAAAGGCCACTCAACAACAGTTAAAGAATCAACAGCAGCATACACCGAAAGCTCTTATCTTTGACATTCTAGAAAAAATTCCACTAAAAGGGTAGCATTGAAGAATGAATATTTTGCAGCGTCAATAGTAGCAAAAAATCAACAAAGTGCTAAAGAATGACCCATAGAGTCATGTTTTCCATTTTTTCCCCCACATTTTAATATTTTTATGTAATGTCTCCAAATCTAATATTGAATGGATATATATAGTCCTATAAGGTATATATCACTCAAGATTTGAGTCTTAGGTCAAAATCAAGTTAGATTGATATCCCTATAAAAGTGGATCTATAACCTATTCAATTTTAATATTTTATTTAATGAAAATATACTCGTTGTCATGGTTAGACTTCAACCCCATTTTCTAGGATCTTGAATCCAATTTTGTTGTAAATGAACATATATAAAAGAAGGAAAAAATATGTTAAAAGGGGTTTGAAAAGGGAGAATACAAGGAGACTATTGTCCATGTACATTATGAACAACATCTAATACAATGGTGAACTTTCATGTTTTGTGATCATTTTCTCCTTCAATGGAATGCATTATTTATTTCATGCTTTATTTGTCTTATTTAGATACAGTAAGACTTTGTGCAGTGCAATTAGTTTTCATTCTTTCTTCAAATCAATAAGCAATCATAGTTTTATATAAAATTATTGAGCTTCAATATTGTATTTGAGTATATATTTTCAAATCAATGAACATTGTTTTTGGATTTGGATATAGATTGTGAGTATATAGATTTGCTACCCATATGTTCACCTAGTTTAATTATTTTCCTTATGTTTATGACTGGTTTGTTTTCTAATTAAAATTCCTATGAACTTTGGAATTTTACCTTGAGTATTAAACATCCTTTAAGTCTTAAATTTGAAACCCTTCACATCCTTGTAACATTTCCCCTCGCACCTTCTCTATAAACCTTATCAACTTTCCCTCAACTATACCAAGTTTTAAAATGTGTTAGGCATGTCCTATTTACAGTCATAAGACATCCTGTAGCGCTAACACCTATGATATTAAAAATATTTTTATGTATGAGTGGAAGAGAAAGGTTCACCAAACCATCATCAAGAAAAGGACAAGGAAAATCATCCATCATACATGCATCAGCCATATATTTGTTATATTTATTAGCTAAAAGTGATTTTTCAACAAAGACCTCTTCATACTGCTTGAAACATGTATGGAAATTTATCTTGGCTTCATCTAGACTGATCCCTTATTCACTTCTAAATGGAAGGAAATGATCGTATATTTCTTCTAAATTATTTCTATAACACTAGCAGGAATCGAAGGTTCACAGATTGAAGGAGCGATGAACATCCAAAAATCAATGTCTTCAATAATCCTAACATTCTCTTTCAAGAGGCTCATGATATCATAAGAATTTTTTAAAAGAGGGTAAGGAGAACTCGCGATTTCCTCGTGATCGTCAATTTCTTCAATTAATCTTTCTTCACTTTCATTTTCTTGAGCCTCGTCATCTTCATCTCCAAGAGTATTTTCTTCTTCGAACATGACGCCTATAATGTTATCGACAAGATATTGAATTATGGTTTCTTCAAGTAGGCTTTCTAAGACTCGATATTCATCATGGATTTATTTGATAAGGTATACTTCATTTAATTCAAGGATTGGGACGATTTGATCATCTTTGTTATGTTCTTCTTTAATGTTCTCTTTTTCAAATAAGCTCTTTGACTCTTCAATGTAGGGAATTCAACTCTTCCATATTTTTGGGTACCGATAGCTGCAAAATACCTCTATCCATTTCACAAGAGAGGATATTGTACCTTTTCCCAAGATTCAAAACCAAGCAATGACCTCTTTTTCCAAATATAGCACAAATACCTTCATGTAGATGTATTAATCTTTTTGAATGTCGAATAATGAAGCATTTTACAAAAACTCTTTCACATGGTCGAGGGGATCTTCATCATGGTCACATAATTCTAACATAAACATCTATGGTAACTCATTTGAAGTGCTCGATAAATCAAGAGAAGCAAAAAAGTCCCTTTCGGGAAGGGAAACCCACGGGAAACCATGGACTCCATAGTTTCTTTGACAAGATTAGGATCTTGCTCCTTGTTGAATGTCTTGACCAATTGGAAGAGTGAAAATATCCCCTTACGAGGAAACTCACAATACCAATCCTCACATCCTTGTTATTCTACAAATCAAGAGATATTATGAACCCCTTCATTCTGGTACCTTTTCCTATAATATCCCATGTCACAAGAAATTATCTTACCATCATAATATGATCCACAAATGTATCTTCATATTCATGAAATATTGGTATAGCCTTATCCCACCCACATTTATTTGGCTCATTTGGATATCCTAGAATTTTCAAGAAATCCAATGGAGCATATTGATTGTGCATATATGTTTCACCAAAGCAATACATGACATCTTCTTATTAATACCTAAAGCTTTTTTTTTAATTGCACTTACTTTATTTATTTTCTCCAATGGACTCACCAAATAGGGCATGGAAGGTTAGTACTTAACAATAATCCTATCAAAGCAAAAAGCAAAACTTACCTCTAGGGATCATTCTTATAGAGTACCTATTTATTTTACTTTTAGTGGGGTCACCAAGAGCGACCTACCAAGTTAGATCAAAACAAATATCACCAAAGTATAAAACAAGAATGCACATGAATCACATGAAAGATGTTGGATGTTTCTAAAATATAAATGGATTTAACCTAGGATTCATTTTCAATCGAACATAATCAATTTTCTTTTAGGTCCCTAGGAACGAAGCCAAAAATATCACCGCTCAAACTCGCATTCCTTTGAAATCAAGGCAATGTATACTTGGTGCTAGTGAAGATAAGCTTGAGAGATAATTAAACCCAGTTTCACTGTAGTTTAACCTCTCAACACTTCAAGTAACTCCAAAACCTAGTGGGAGACCCTAATCAATGAAATATACTTGCAATGACCAACAAGACACAAATACCTTCCATGAAACCTTCATATCTATCATCAGTTCCTTATCAGAGTCAAACAATATCAAATCTAGACATTAGAATCATATAAAAACAAATTTATTCACTTTATATTATAAATCACTCCTCTTGAGGCAATTTCATGTTTCCCAAGGAAATGTCATACTTCCCAAAGCAAGGACTCCAAAAAGTGCGACCTCGGGGGAAAGAGGACAATTAGACTATGACAACGTTATAGGATAAGTTAGAAATGCAAAACACTCTCCAATACATGATTTATGGGGGTTTCATGGATTCCAATGAACTTCCTCAAATGAGGGGACGCCCTATAGAGTTTGTGGCTAAAACCCTAGGGAAAATTTTTATAGTGGACCAGAAATACCAATTCATCTCTAATTCGGCAATTACAAGGTTTTCATGTATTCCAATGCACTTCCTAAAAAGAGGACATCCTCTAGGGTTTGTAGCTAAAACCCTAGGGAGAATTTTTAGGGTGGACTAGAAAAACAGGTTTGTGACTAGTTTTGGATATTTTGAATTTATATATTTTTAGGAATTTTCCAGTGATAAAATACTTCTATGCAAAAAATAAAATAAAAGACATGTAAATTTTGATTAAAAGAGGATAGTTGAAGGATATGGTATTAGATTCTTCTCTCCAACCCTAGGTCTATTAGATATGGTTTTTAACGTCCCTACTCTTAAGATGGTTACCACTACTTGCAACGAGGGAAAAGCTAGAAACCATATAGGGTTAGGTAGAAAAACCCTAATTGGGGAAAATAGAGAATTCCAAGGCCTAGTAGAACCATGGAAAGATCATTCATAGGAAGCTATCCTCATGCAAGTAGACAAAATTCTAGCAAAGTAGTCCAAAACACTTCAAGAATAATGTTAAAGTAGGGTTATGAGATAAACTTACCAACATTAACAAATAATTGAGCGAGGAGATGCACCTTAGGTCATCCTTGAGCATGAGTTACCATAAATATTCTTAGCATCCACTTAGCATGTGACAATCAAGCCCTATAAATTCTATAAATTCTTTCATTCACCAGTCATACAAGAGAAAACGACATTGCAGGAGAACTGTTCCTAGCTTCAAATGCTCTCATAAGCAAAGAGAAAGATAAAAGATTTCATAACTTGAACCCTTGTGCATGTTTTTGCAATTAGGTTAAGATGTCTTATTTATATGAGACTATACTTTACCTTTTACAATATTGAGCCTACAAGTAAATGAAAAAATATAAAAATTTGTGTTAGTGCAACCAAAAAATTGGTGACTAAACCACACAATGACATAAAATAACAATAGAAATGTGAACTTGGGATCCACTAAGTGCAAGGTGATCCAAAAGGAGGGTGTCACTACCCAACTAACCTGAACATATGATTGTCCCTCAATTCCCTCATTTCTAATGATATAGGGTTCTTCTTTAAGGAATAATGTCATTGTTCTAGAGACCAAGAGGAGGGATTTTCTATCAAAACAACGGGTCCAAGTGGGAAAAATAAAGTGCTCCAAACTCAGTATAACAACCCTTACATATTATATCACCTTTAGAAATAAAAATCTACATAATATAACCCCAAATATTTGTCCTTTACAATAAAAAAAGAAACCCCTCGCTCTAGTATATTTGTAAAGAATGCATCAAGCACTCTGAGGCATAACAATTGGCTCCAACTACAATACATGTGCCCTTATTGGGAGTTTATTAAAACCCCCTAAAATCTCTTGGGTACCTATATACCTACACACACATCTAACAACAAGGACATTAAATGCATCGAAGGCAAACACTTCATCCATGCCTTGTTCAAAATGAAATACAATATAAATTGAAATAAAATAATGACAAGTGCAATACATAGGTAACAGTAAATTCCAAGCTCAAATGGAACTAAATATGCTTACTCTAATTGTGGTGAAAAAATTTAGGTTAAGTGAAATCATACCACCAATCCAACCACCTGAGCATGTCATTCATGCCAAGGTTTCATCCTTTGTCTTTGAAAATGATCTAAGACAAAACCACATCAATGATGAATTAAATAGATGGTACTATCTCTATCAGAATGACACTGAAATGATGGACAATATAGATAACTAGCAAGACTCCAAGAACTGGCCACGAGGAAGGATCACCTTCACAAGCTTTTTCTATGCATTCCTGAACCAGTCTCAAGCAGAAACTCCTTGATCATATGTTTGTTTTCCAAAATATTTTTTCCCCAAATGACATTCAAAACTATCAAGAAGCCAATAATGAAGAACAAAACTAGATGTTGTTATGGAATCATCCCATTGATTTTGAGCTCTAGGAATCACTTGTAAATAAGGCACTAAAATTATTTGTAGTCAATCGCACTACATCCATGTATCTTTTTAACCTTTGATTTTCACATGCAAACTTTTCATTTACTTCCATCAAAAGTGGGTTAGAGTAGAAAACAATATTTAAAATATTAATCCCATAACATTTAGCTAACTCAAGGCCAAGCAAGAGAGAATCATATCCATCCATATTGTTAGTACCTTCAAATTCTAGGGAGAAAGAAAAGCAATGACTATTAGTATAAGGAGAATTTAATAAAATACCTACACCCATATCTGACCGAGACTTATGCCCATCGAATTTCATCCTCCAAAACTTATTAGTAACATCGATAGATAAGGTTGTACATGACCTAATATCACTTCGAGAGCAAACAATTTCATTATCGAGATCTTTTGTTTCTCCAAAACTTGCACCAATCTATCAAAAGCATGGTTGAGAGTATCATTCAAGATCTTCCTTTGGAGAGGGTAAACTTGACTAATAAATATCAGTAACAAAAGTCTCCATATGCAACATTATATCATCCTCAACAATGAATGAGCATGGTCGAACCAGATCATGAGGGATCTCATGGTAGGTTTCTCAAGTTCTTCCAAATTTATACTTCCCATACTCAAGAATTCATGCATGGGTTCTTCAACTGATTTCCAACAATCCATACCCACATCATCGTCGTCATAAGATAAATGCACATCATTATATCCACTGAAACCATTTTCTTTAACTGAAATATCTGCAAATATGTCCTCTTCAAAATATCTATCTGTATGGGAAGAAGAGAAAGAAGGGTTCACCAAATCGTCATCATTAAAAGGACAAAGAAAAGCATCAACCACACCTTTATCAACCATCTCTTTGTTATATTTCTTAGCTATAAAGTGATTCTTCAACAAATACCTCTTCATATTGCTTGAAAGTTGTATATATATTCGGCTCAACCTAGTCTAGACTAATCCCTTCTTATCTTCTGAAAGGAAAGAAGGGTTAGTATATTGCTTCTAAATATTCTAGTATAATACTGCAAGGCCTTGAATATTAGTAGAACGAAGGAGCGAGGAACTCCCAATAAACATTATCTTCGAGAATCCTATCATTTTCTTTGAAGAGGCATAAGATATAATAAGAATTTTTGAAAAGAGGGTAAGGATAAATAACCATTTCCTCGTGGCCTTCAATTTCTCCAATCAGGATTTATTCGCTTTCATTTTTTTTATCCTTCCCATATTCATCTTCAAGAGTATTTTCTTCTTCAAACATGGGGCATAGATCGTTATCGACAAGATATTGATCGATGGTTTCTTCAAGGAATCTTTCTGAGACTCGATCTTCATCATGGATTTCTTCGACAAGTTTTGATTTATTTCCTTTAAGGATTAGAACAATCTGATCAATCTAATCAGCTTTTCTATGTTATTCTTCAATGTTCTCTTTCTTGAATAAGATTGTTTCCTTTTCGATGTAGGGTAGCTTCAAAATTCCTCTATCAATTTTGCAAGAGAGGATATTGAACCTTTTCTCAGGGTTTGAAACTAAGCAAGGACCTCTTCTTCCAAATGTAGCGCAAATGCCTTCATCTTTTTGAACATTGAATACTGAAGCATTTTCCAAAAACTCATTGACATAGTCCAAGGGTCTTCATCATGGTCACATAATTCAAGCATAAACATCTAGAGTAACTAATATGAAGTTCTTGGTAAATCAAGAGGAGCAAAAATTCCCATTTTGGGGAAATCATGGCATTCATAGTTTCTTCGTCAAGATTAGGATCCCACTCCTTGACAAATTCCTTGACCAATTGGAAGGGTGAATATATCCCCTTACGGGGAAGCTAGCAATACCAATCCCCCGCATCCTTTTTATTTTGCAAATTAAGAGAGATTATGAACCCCTTCACTCTAAAATCTTCACCCATAATATCCAATGCTAGGAGAAATTATCTTAACACCATAATATTCTTTGCAAATTTATCCTCATATTCATGAAATCTTGGTATAGCCTTATCCCAACTACATTTATCTGACGCATTTAGATATCCCATCATTTTCAAGAAATCTAACGGAGAATACCAATTGGGCATTCATTCTTCATCAAAGGATGACATGTCATACTCTTTTATTTATTTTCTTTAATGTATTTTCCAAATAGGACCTGTAGGGTTAGTCCTTAACAATAATCATATCAAATCACAAAGAAGAAGTTAAGTCATGGACTCATTCTTGTAGAGTACGTCATTATTTTTCTTTTAGCGGAATCACCAGGAGAGAGCTATCAAGTTAGATCAAAATAAATCTCACCAAAGTACCAAACAAGAACATACATTGATCACATGAAATATGTTGGATGTTTCTCAAATATAAATGGATTTAACTCATTAATCCCTTGTCAATGGAACATCGTCAATGTTCTTTAAGACCCCCAACAATGGCATCAAAAATTTTACCACTCAAACTAGTAGCCTTTTGCAAATCAAGGAAGTATATACTTCATGCTAGTGAATGTCAGCTCGAGAGAGAGTTAAACCCAATGTCAACATAGTCGAACCTCTCAATACTTCGGGTAACCCCAAACCCTAGGGGGAGACCCTAATCAGTGAAAGATACCTAAAATCACCAAGAATGCAAATACCTTCCTCTAAACCTTCATATCCATTATCAGTTCCTTATTGCAGTTAAAGAATATAAGACATAGATGCTAGAATCATATATAAATAGAATTATTCACTTTATCAAATAAAATCATGCCTTTTGAGGAAATTTCATGTTTCCCAAGGGAATGTCACACTTCCCAAGGAAATCACTTCAAAAAGTGCACTCTCAAGGAAAAGATGAAAATTGAACTAGAGAAAACTTAGAGGATAAGCCATAAATACAAAATACCCTCTACTTCATTATTTGTGAAGGTTTGACGGGTCCCAATGAACTTCTTCAAAAGAGGAGGCCCTCTAAGATTTGTGGATAAAACCCTAGGGTGGAATTTTAAGGTGGACCAAAAATACCAAATTTCGTCTAATTCACCAATTACAAGGATTTAACATGTCCCAATGCACTTCCTCATAAGCAGAATCCCTTTGGGGTTTGTGTCTAAAACCCTAGGGAAGATTTCTAGGGTGGACAAGAAAAACAAATTCACATATACTTTTGGATTTTTTGAATTTATTTAGTTTTTTAGGGATTTTCCAACTATAAAATACTTCTATGCATAAAATGAAATAAAAGACATGTAAAAGTTGATTAAAATATGATAGCTTAAGGATAGGGTATTATATTCTTGTATCCAACCCTAGGGATATGATAGATCACGGCTAATGTCCCTCCTCTTAAGATGGTTTCCACTACTTGCTACTATGGAAAAGATAGCAACCATTTAGGGTTTGGTAGAAAAACCCTAATTGAGGCGAATATATAATTACAAGGACCGATAGAACCATGGAGAGCTCATTCATAGGAAGGTCTCCTCATGCAAGTAAACAAAATGCTAGCAAGAAAACCTTAGCTTAATCCAAAGCACTTCAAGAATGATGTTAATTTAGGGTTAGGTGATGAACTTACCAACATTAATAAAGAAATGAAAAAGGAGATGCACCTTAGGTTACCCTTGAGCAGGAGTTATCACAAATATTCTTAGCATCCATTTAGCACGTTACAATCAAACCCTAGAAATTATTTCATTCACCATTCACGTAATATAAAAATACATGCAAGGAGAAGTGTGACTAGCTTCAAATGCCCTCATAAACCAAGAGAAAGATAAAAGAGTACATAATTTGAACCTGTGTCCATGTTTTTACAATAAGGTTAGGATGTAGAATTTATATGAGGCTATCGTTGACCTTCCACATTATTGAGCCTGCAAGCTAATGGAAAAATATAAAAATTTGGGTTAGTGCACCCTCAAATTTGGGGACTAAACCATAACCTAACGTAAAATAATAATAGAAATGTGAAATTGGCTCCACCAAGTGCAAGGTGAACCAAAAGGATGGTGTCATGCCCCAACTATCCCCAGCATATGCTTGTCCCTCAATTCCCTCCTTCTTAACCATCTAGGCTTATTCTTTAAGGAATGATGTGATTGGTTTGGAGACCAAGAAGAGGGGTTTTGTATCAAAACAATAGGTACAAGCGGGAAAAATAAGGTGTGCTAAACCAATATGACAACCCTTACATGTTCTATCACAATTACAAAGAAACATATGAGTGTGGTCATGTGTCTTATTTGTCCCACTCCAATAACCATTGGATTCCAACCCAGGGCCAAATGACTCGACAAGGGGTAGGAAATAATTCCACTATGCCAACACTTCATAAAATGAAAACCAAGAGGACCTTCCAGGACCCGATCAATGGTATTTATCCCTATCAACACTCTACATAATATGGCCCCAAAAATTGGCCTTTACAATAAATAAATAAAAACAAACCCCTCGCTCGGATACGTCCAAAAAGCATGCATCAGTCACTCTAAGGTGTAATAGTTGGTTTCAACTATAGGACATGTTCTCTTCTCGAGAGTGTATGAGAACCCCATAGAATCTCTTGAGTACCTATAGACCTACACACACATCTAACAACAAAGACATTAAATGCATTGGAGGAAAACACTTCCACCTTTCCTTGTTCAAAATCAAATGAAATCTAAATCTAAATGAAATAATGACATAGGTAATAGTAAATGTTGAAGTCAAATGAAACTAAAACTACTTACTCTAATAATGGTAAAAAATAAAGGTTAAGTGAAATCATACCACCAGTGTAATGACCTGACAATGTTAGTCAAGCCAAGGTTTCTTCCTTTGTCTTTGGAAATGTTCCAAGACAAAACCACATCAATGATGAACAGAATAGATCGTACTACCTCTATTGAAATGGCATTGTAATGATGGAAAATATTAAGAACTTGGAATATTCTAAGCACTAGACACAGGGAAGGATCGCCTTCACAAGATTTTTCTATGCATGCTTAAACCAGTCTCAAGTAGAAATTGCCTTAATCATCTGCATGTTTTCCAGAATCTATTTTTCATAAACAACCTTCAAAACTATTAGGCACACAAGAGTGAAGAATAAAAGTAGATGTTTCTATGAAATTCCCACTAATTTAAACTCTAGAAATCACATGTAAAGATAAGGCACTGAAATTATTTGTGGCCAATCCAACTGCATCCCTATAGCTTTTTTATCTTTGATTTTGAAATGCAAACTTTCCTTTGACTTGCATCACAATTGGGTTAGATTTACTAACCATATTTAAAAGCTTAATCCCATAATATTTAGCTAACTCAAGGCCAAGCAATACAGAATTATATCTAGTCATATCGTGAGTACCTTCAAATTCTAGGCGAAAAGAAAAATAATGACTATCAATACAAGTAGAAGTTAACACAATACCTACATCCATACCTAACTGAGACTTGGCCCCATCAAAATTAATCGTCCAAAAATTATCAGTAACATTAGTAGTGAAGGATATAGATGATATGATTCTCTTTGAGAGCAAAAAACTTCAATCACATGATATTTTGTTTGTCTAAACTTTCACCAATTTATGATAAGCATGGCTAAGAGTGTCGGTTGAGAATATACTCTAGGAGACGGTAAACCCGACTTATAAATATCTGTAGTAGAAGTATCCATATGGAACCTTATATCATTCTCAATTATGAATGAGCATGGTCGAACCAGATCATGAGATATCTTAGAGGTAGGTTTTCTAAGGGCATTAAAATTTAGACTTCCCTTACTAAAGAATTCATGTATGGGTTCTTCAACCGATTTCCAACAATCCATACCCACATCATAATCATCACAAGAGAAATGGACATCTTATATCTGCGGAAACCATCTTCTTTAATTAGAATATCCTCAAACCTCTTATCTTTAAAATAATTTTCTATATGGGAGGAAGATAAAGGAAGGTTCACAAATAGTCATCATCAAAAGGACACAAATAGCTCCAAAATATCACTATAAATTATTTCAGAGAGGATATTATACCTTTTCCTAGACCTTGAAACCAATCAAGCGCTCCTTCTTCCAAATCTAGCACAAATTTCTTCATGTAGATATCTTTCTCTTTTCTAAAACCAAATAATGTGTTGGTCATGGAGCATGAACTTCCTAATTCTAGAGTTCGTGTTTCAGTCGTGTTTGGATCCGAGGACCATGAAGCCGGGTGTGGGGGGACTTACCCCCACTAAAGTTTCCATGGGGGGTCCAAGGGGGGTGGAAACTAATTTTGGAGTCCCCCCTAGTGGGGTTTCAGGGGCAGCACCCTTGTAGTGAAAATTTAGAAAAAAAATGCCTTGGAAAATGTTGTAATTTCATAGTCATGACTTTGTCAATAATGGGTGATTTATGGGCCCATGGCTTTTGGGAATCCCATGGTGTTTTCCCATGGTATTCCCTTTATAAAAGGAAGGCATTGTAATACGGTTGTGTATTGCATTGTAACATTATGAAAAATGATCTATGTGATTGTGTGAGAGACACTGTAAGAAAATGAAGAGTAGTGGGTGTGTTGCAAGTTGTATCCATTCATTTTGTTGGACAGTTTAATAATAAAAGGACTTGAAATTTATGTGTGGATGTATCCCATCTTGGGTGAACCACATTATATTGGTGTCTCTCTTGTAATGTGTTAATGTGTTTTATATTAGCATCTTGTTTATTGTTATTTCTTTGTGATCTTGTTTTCAAACATAATGAAGCATTTTCCATAAACTCTTTAACATGGTATAGGGGATATTCATCATGGTCACATAATGCAAACATAAATATCTCTGACAACTCATCTGAAGTGTTAGGTAAATCAAGAAGAGCAAAAGAGTCCCTTTTGGGAAGGGAAATCATGGCATCCATAGTTACCTCGTAAAGATTAGGATCCCACTCCTTGTTAAATGCCATGACCAACTAGAAGAGTGAAGATACCCCCTGATGAGGAAGCTCATAATACCAATCTGCCACATCCTTGTTATTATGTAAATCAAGAGATATTACGAACCCCTTCATTCTAATATATTCATCTATGATATCCCATGCCATGAGAAATTATCTATATGTTCCTCAAGAGTATATGCATATTCACGAAATCTTAGTTAATCCTTATCCCAACCACACTTATATGGCTCATTTGGATATCTCAAAATTTTCAAAAAATACAATGGAACCTATCGATTGCACATCCATGTTTCATTAAAGGATGACATGTCATCTTCTTATTAATACCTTAGCCTTGTTGTCTTTATTGTACTTCTTTTATTTATTTTATTCAATGGAATCGCCAAACAATACCTACAGGGTTAGTCCTTAAGAATCATCCTATCAAAGCACAAAGAAAAACTGAAGTCTCATACTCATTCTTCTAGAGTACCTCTTTATTTTTCTTTAAGTGGACTCGCTAGGAGAGACCCACCAAGTTATATCAAAACAAATATCACCAGAGTACAAAACAAGAGCATACTCAAATCACACAAGATATGTTGGATGTCTCTAAAGATAAATGTATGCAACCCAAGAATCCTTTTCCAATGAAATTTCCTCAATGCTATTTGAGGTCCCCAACAATGGCGTCAAAAGTGTTACCGCTCAAAGTAGCAGCCCTTTACAAATCAAGGAAATGTATACTTAGTGCTAGTGAAGGTAAGATCGAGATATAGTTAAACTTAACACCAGCATAGTGTAACCTCTCAACACTTGAGGTAACTACAAAACCCAGGGGGGGGGGCTAATCAATGAAAGATACATGCAATCACCAACAAGACACAAATACCTTCCACGAAACCTTTATAGCTATGGTCAGTGCCTTATCAGAGTCAAACAATATCAAATATAAACACTAGAATCACATATAAACATAGTTATTCAGTTTGTCAAATAAAATCATGGCTTTTGAGTAAATTTCATGTTTCCCAAGGCAATGTCATGCTTTCGAAGGAAAACACTCCAAAAATCATGCCCTCAAGCAAAAGAGAACAATTAGACTAGGGCAAAGTTAGAGAATAAAACAAAAATACAAAACACCCTCCAATTCATGATTTACGAGGGTTTCATGGATGCCAGTGCACTTCTTCAAATTAGGACACCCTCTAGGGTTTGTGGCTAAAACCCTAGGGTGAAATTTTAGGGTGGACTAGAAATACCAAATCACATCTAATTCATTACTTACAATGTTTTCACAGATCACAATGCACTTCCTTAGAAGAGGACGCACTCTAGGGTTTATGGCTAAAACCATAGGGTTAATTTTTAGGGTGGACTAGAAAAACAAGTTCATGGCTACTTTTGTATTTTTTGAATTTATTTAGATTTTTAGGGCCTTTTCCAGCTATAAAATAATTGTATGCATAAAATAAAATAAAATAAATGTAAAATTTTATGAAAAGAGGATAATTGAAGGATGGGGTATTAGATTATTGTCTCCAACCCTAGCGCTATGAGATATCGAGGCTAACATTTCTCTTCTTAATATGGTTTCCACTACTTGTAACTAGGGAAAAGCTAGCAACCATCTAGGGTTAGGGATCAAAAACCCTAATTGGGACAAATAAAGAATTATAAGGCCCAATAGAATTGTGGAGATCTCCTTGATAGGAAGGTCTACTCATGCAAGTAGCTAAACTTCTAGCAAACAAATCCTACCTTAGTCCAAATCACTTCAAGAATGACATTAAACTAAGGTTAGGAGATAAACTTACCATCGTTATTCAAGAAATGAACAAGGAGATGCACCTTAGTTCACCCTTGAGAACTAGTTATCACAACTACTCTTAGAATCCACTTAGCAGGAAAGAATCCACGAGGGCATCACCTACGGACTAATATGATATCACGTTCGTTCATATTGGGGTGTCAAAAATCAAAAAAAATTAAACCAATATATTGGTGGTATATTAAGGGTAAAAACGGTTTTTTATTTACAATATAAATATCCAATATGATGGGGCATATTTTATTGGAAAGGGTTTCCCACGCCTCTACCATAAGCCTGCGTGATGCTGCATAGGGTTTTTCTCCAGCCTGCGTGATGCTCCATAGGGTTTTTCTCCATCGTTTTTTCCCCATAGGGTTTTCTCCATCGTTTTTTCTGGATTTGGAGGGAGTTTTCTCTAGTGCATAGCAGTGATGCAGGGGAGAATTTTCTTTGGTGCATAGCATTTTTTTCATCGTTTTCTGGATTTGGTCATGGTTTTGTGCAATTTGTGGTGGGTTTGCAGTGTTAGCTTGTGCCATGGAAGA
Source organism: Pseudotsuga menziesii (assembly GCA_001517045.1). Classification (NCBI taxonomy): domain Eukaryota; kingdom Viridiplantae; phylum Streptophyta; class Pinopsida; order Pinales; family Pinaceae; genus Pseudotsuga; species Pseudotsuga menziesii. Next base: position 129,623 of record LPNX010034853.1, read on the forward strand.
AATTTTGTAAACTTTGTTTGCATTAATAACAGTAAATTGTCTTCAAGATGGAAGAGAATGCAACTTTCTAGCCGAGGAGCTTCCAAATATAGGCATGTGAGAATGCTCGGATCTGTTTTGATCAAGGTTGTTGCGAAAATTGCACTAGTAGAGAATGGCGTTCCTATATTGCAAGAAGAGAACGTAAATATAGACAGCAGAGTACAGAGCAGATTAGATAGGATCTATGTCGACGATGTGGAAGAGATTCCTTCCAAGGAATATGAAAGGAGTTTGAGAATTAGTAATTCCAATAAAGGAAAAGTACCCTGGAACAAAGGCGAAAAGCACAGCCCACGTAAATTCCTTCACAGAGCATCAAATTTACATGATACATGTGTATGTATATGGATGTTTGAGTAATCATTGCATGTGTATGTATATGTATGTTTGAGTAATTATTGTTGAAGGGTGATCAATGTTGTTGGGCATTTGTCTAGTTCGGTTTTGTGTAAGGTTTACCATCTAAAAAAATTGTAAATTGTTTAATTATTTATGCTACTAGAATTATATGGTATGCCTATGCCATGAGAACCACTTATTTTATTCTGTTAACATTGAAAATAGAGAAAGTACTTAATCATATTTTCAGGCCGCTTTGCAGGCCACAGTGGTATGGAAGGTACAGATGAGATATAGAGATAGCAATGACTTTATAACATCTGATATACAAAGGATTGACATGTCTATAGGACTAGAAAATCATATTATTGTTATACTTGACTTGAATGTACTAAGCAGTTTCTATACATAAAGTTGGTGAAAGCAAATTAGAAGATGAACTGAGATCACGGTAATTCAAGAGAGCACCCATATGCATAACAAATTTGTTGTTGATCCTGATATTTGGGAATAGTTTGAATCAGATGCTAAGATAGGTTTGTGTTTTTCTCACACGAGGGTTTTAGATCACTAAAGAGGTTTCATGGTGGTTTAAGGTCTACGAGAGTGTGTTTGACTTCTCCAGTGAGACAGTACTAACTATTTGTTGGCATCAAGTTATATCTTGATATAAACATTGTTAATCCATTAAGTTATATCTGGATATAAACACTATGTTATTGCACAATATTAATGGTTGTTATTGTAATATAGAAACTCTTGCACTGATTCGGGAGAGGACCAAACAGGCAATGCAAGACCCCAAGGTGATGTCATGTAAGAAGTGAAATTTATTTTAGAGACCAATGTAGTCAAGTATCCCCACTTTAATGTCCATATAATTGTGTTGCTTTGTCAATTTCAATGCAGGGAATCTACTCCCTTAATTTGGTGTTATTTGGATTTGCAGGTTAGAAATAAACTTTTAAACTTTGGTCATCCTCAGAGGTAAGATGGTTGTTTATGTTTGATAGCATATAGTGTCTTGCTTCCACTCTATGTTTCATATTTCCTTCTACAACACATTTATTGTTGAGTTCAACGCCCTATCAGATAATACATGGTTCCATAGGGTGCATAATCTGTCCTAATACACTAGATCCATTTCCATTGGTAAATTTTTTGGTATCTGATCATTTCAATTTTTGAATTAGTATGTTTTGTCCTTGAAGGCCTAGCTTGAGTTTTTTGTTGTTCATCTTCTGATCCGGTCTTTTTATGGCATTCTGGATTCCCTTGGGGGAAAAGGTTCCTTCTGGGGGATTTCTTCACTTCCTTTTCAAGATCTGGTTCTTCGACTTTACATGACACACCTACTTGAAACGATCATACTCTTGACAAAAATTGCACCAAAAGGAATATTTTCATAATTGATATTTTGCTCATAGACCAAAGATACTAGCCTTAGAGTTACTTTGTTTGGTAATGGTTTGCTCAGATACATATTTTCACAGACTCTGGAATAGGTCACCCAACTTTCTTTGCCTTGTTAGTTTTGCCATTCTCACATAGGGGCCAAGATAATATCCTATAGCCTTGGAATGATACTCATTTGCATTGCCAGGATTGAATGGTTATGTAGCAAAATCTGAGATTTTTGGAAATAGTTATTAATAAATATTATTTAATACTTCGAGTCATTATATCTACCATAGCAGAAATTGGATGATAATAACTTCTTCCCTTGGATCAAAATCGTAGGCCCAAAACTCCATGATCAGGCCAACTCTGCTCATGAGCCATAGTCCACTTTCCAAAACAAAATTCCTCTCCTCTGTCAAGTGGAGACAACCAAATCAGGAAGTAGCCTCTCTCTATAGAGACAACTCATAATCCCCTTTCAAACCCTAGTTGTTGCTAATCCAACTGGTCAAAGTCTATTATGAGGATGGACGCCATTAAATTTGTAGATTAAATGCTCTACCCTAAGCCTTACAATATCTTCAGCTACCTCTGATGGATTAATTGTGATGCTTGGATTTGGATAGCTCTCCCAATTTTTTGTAGGGTGAGGTAAACATTGGTTTCTGATTTCCTTCTATTGATATCTCAAGATTCAAAACCTCATCCATTGAAGGTCGATTGCCAGGATTTATCAACATTTTTATGTAAGAGAATGGATTTGTAAGAGGGAGTGTTCTACCCCTATTTATTTCCTTCACCCCTCGATTTGGTTACCATCAAAGGTCAAAGGATGGTTGACTTGTAACCCTAAACCCTAGCTCATCAATTTATCCTTGAAATGATCAAGTATCATGAAAGGTTAGTTTTTTAAGTGCCTATATTGAAATGCTACTTTTAAAGATCTTTGTTTTAGTTAGTATAATGTTTCCCTTCTTATTTTTCTGTTTTAGTCAAGAACAAGTTTCATTTATTTGTTTTATTTTCTTTGAATCACTTTTGAGTTTCAATACATACACAATATGATGCAAGAGAAATTAATTTACTCTTACCATCACTAATTGGACTTAGTAGTTAAGTTCTCTCAAATGCTATGTTTTTGAAGAGATTGCCAAAATTGAAGTGTACCAATGGTACTGATTCTAACTTCACCATTACTTTCATTGTGGGTTGTTTGAACATTACAGGAAAATTGAAGGTGATTGGAATCCTGCAAAATTTAGACTCTCCAATCCCCTCCATAATGGGAAAAGAAGAAACTCAACTGATTTCATATTTTTCTTGTCTATAGTTTGCCTTCATATTTGGTTATGTTATGTTCTTAAGATCTATTTTATTTTATTTGCAGCCTACAGAGGTCTTCAACTTCACTCAAGATGACCTGTTAATAGAGGATATCATGGTACTAGATACTCGCAGCGAGGTTTTGATTTGGATTGGTCAACATGCAAATTCCAAACTGAAGCAACAAAGGTTTTGATATTGGATAGGTTAGAGTATGTTTTGATTCTTTAGAAGTAAATTCCATTTTGAAAGTCATGAATTCCTATTTGACAAATGGAAAATTAAAATTGGTCTCAAACGCAGTAAATAAAAGGCATATTTTGGGTTACGAGATCCATAGAGTCAAGCCAACTTAATACCCAGCACCATCTGCCCCATTTCATGAATATGTGTTCGAGAAACGTTGAGCATGCACATCCCTGTGGCATCATTTAGTTTTTGTTCATTAAATATAATTAAAGGAGTGTACATTGTATTGCAGAAATACATAGAGCGTGCAGCACTATTTGATGGGTTGTCTCTAGATACTCCGCTTTACATAGTTACTGAAGGAAATGAACCCTCTTTCTTCACAATATATTTTCCATGGGATGCTTCCAAGGCTGTGGTAAGTTCTATTAGAAAATATATATGCTCTATTATTTAAGTATTGAAACTTTAGTTGAACTTAGTTCCATACTCATAACATGGTAACAAATTATTATACTAGAAAAAGGAATAATCTGCTTTACAAGCAGCGTTGCTAGACACTAGAAACTTCATTGAGTTTCAGAAAATTTGCTTAGCGTATAGTGCTTAATAAGAAATATTTACTGTTAATGATTTCTCATGAGTTGTGTTTACATGCTTTTGGATACTGAGAATTGTCAGTAGAAACACATAGATTATTCTGAAGAAATGTTTGATTCTTTTGGCATGTATTTTGAGCATGCTGTAGGTCTAGGGGAATTCATTTGAAAAGAAACTTGTGATTCTCCAAGGAAATCCTATTGTAGCTGTTGAGGTTAGAACTGTAACAATGTTTCTGATTTTCTCATGTTTTGTCTAATGAAGGTTATTAAGGGTAATACATCCTCTATCTCTGTACAGAAACTAAAAGGCAGAGTGTATAATACTTCACACTTGAGACTTCAGATCTAATTCCTTAAATTAATTACAGGTTATACCTCTTAACTATTATTTAGCTAGGTCTTCTTAGCTTTAGAATTTCCTTCATGCTTCTATATCTTGCTTGTTGGATCCTATTTTACATTTTTCTTAATTTATCATTAAATTTATTTCTTGCAGTGAGGATACAAGGATGAACATTGGAGTATCAATGAGAAAGGTTTTTAAAGAACGACATAAGAGGAAGAAACTGCAAGAAATGTGTTTGCTTCAATGGGAAGAAAATATTGCAGAAGCTGCTAGAATAGGTGTTAATGGTGAGGATGAACTACAATGGGATGCTTATGCAATCCTAAAAGAAAATATGTATCAAGACTGGTTGCAGGTTGTTGAAATGGAAAAGGAAACGGGCAAGCAGAAGCGAAAAGACAAGAGGGATCCTAAATCAGTTGAGCAAAAGAAGAAGATATCAGAGGTAGTCAGAGCCAAATGGGTAGATGTTGTAAGGGCATCATTGAATTCTTAAGAGGCATGTTCATATGTCTCTTTTTTAATGAAAGGATTCCCCACTGTGCATGCTATAGTAGCAATTCCCAAATTATTTCAATGATTCAGTGCATTCTAATTTTTCTCTATGTACTTCTAGGATCACCGGCAGAGTGTGTGCTCTGGAATGAAAAATATATATAGAAGCATACCATAATGATATGTCATAAGAGTTGTCAGGTAACGATCTGTAAATGAAAACAGATTATCAACATTGTTTGTCAAAATAGTTGTATCACTTCTATTTGTCTGTGTTTTAAGTTTCAACCATGCTATCTCCACTTATGCTAATGTTTCTATCTACACGAATAATAGGTGATTGGTATAGTTGCAAGTCTAGACTAGCTTGAATCTCCAAAGCTTCATATATGCAAGGCAGTTTTCTATGACATTCTATTATCACTTCGTATGTTTTGTAAGCAAGTAACTACCGTGATATAAGGATCTCCATAAGTAGTGATTACTAACTATACTATAAAGCAGAGTAATATATATGGTATATATCTCCAAGATGATAATTAGGGATAATACGCTACACCTATGTAATGAGATAAGAGCTTAGAGAGATTACAGTATAAGTGTAAAGCTCATGTTATGACTATAAGTATTACAACTCTTGTTTATCCTAATGTAAGTGATAACCTATGTTTATAGAATAGGCTTTATCACAATGAGCTAAGTATAACATTATATATATATATATTATACAAATAACGTTATTGGTTTAGTGTAATGACTCTATTCCAAAGCATGGTTTTATTACCATTATTGATAGGAGTATGTAGCTTAATGAGTACCAAGCTTGTACTTATGTGATATGTGTTACTCTATACCCTATTAGTTTTATTAGGATAGTACAATGGCTAGTAAGTAGTAATGAATACTAATTACTTGTACCTAATGAGTACTATTACCATATATTAATAAGCTCATATTACTAAGATAGCTTGTGATTCAATACTGGTATGTTACCTATTAAATATGTGTTATAAATACGTGCATACTAATACATAATCAATTACAACCATTAATCTGGTGAGATAAGCACTTGGTCAGCTTAGTCATACTAATTATGTAGAACACATGGACCCAATGTAGTTGATATCACATTAGTAGCAGGCAATGGTATTGGTTCTATCCATCCTACGAATCACTATGTAAAAACCATTGTAGAGAGATCATGTATAAATAAGCATCCTTATATTACAAGCTCAATTGATTACTAGATATGATTGGAATAGTTCAGATAAGCCATAACAAGGTAAGTTGTATCACTAGTATTCCCATAATCAAGAAGTATAAGCTATTCACAACTGGGCACAAGCATTAGCCTAATATAGTGGTATGATTTATTGGAACACTTAACAGTATAGCTATATCTAATATGACCCATGATATAGAGCTAACAAGGTGTAAGCATAAGCTTATAGATTATGATTTATTAAGTGATTACAGTACTACTTAGCTTCATTAATTGCCTACTTTATCATATTGGGTCCTATATTTCACGTATGATATTTGCTTACTGTGCAGGATGGAACATTAACAGAGCTTGTTCGAAAGCGTTATGAATCCTTTGATTCAAAATTAGGAGTACCAATTGAGGTGACTACAACCCATTTCATATTTATGTTGTTCTTTTTAAGTGTTTTCTAAATCATGTCAACATCATTATGAGATAGGTGGAACATATTAGCAAAACTTGGACTAGCATGTTGTACCCAACTTGGTGCCAAAACCAGGCTGAGTCAATTTATACTCCTGTGAGACCAGTTTTGAAAGTTTCATTGCCTACAAGAATTTTGGAATTTTGGCCTACACCCTTGTAAAGAGGAAGTATGACAGTATAGCTTTAATTTGTGCAACTTAGCTTCTAATGATTGTAGAGTCAATATAGAACAATGACTTGGGTAGACTATTATATTGATTGTATGTCACTAACCTTTGGAGGTTTCCAAGTTGTCTATATTTCTTTCCCTAATGGTGCAGCACTGTGGAGGCAATGCATGACAATATATCACATGCCGTTTTGGTACACACATAATAGTATACTAATAGATACAAACAAGTCTTCCCTTTTTGTGTTTGGGAAGATATTATCTCCAACAGCTGTTCTTAGTTTGGTTGGTTTACTTATATAGAGCCTTCACTTCTTTATAATGCAGTTTGATTTTACACAGTTGAAAACTACATTTTCAACCAATTTTTCTTTTACACTAAGATATTTACAATGCAATCACACTATATTGATAGTTTCCAATAAGATCAAGGTAACGAGTTCTTAAGTTGTACAATGCATACATTTTGATTTTTGCACCTGAACTTTACATTTTCACCTTTCTTTTGCACACATGGATCAAGCTCAAGTAGTGCCACTTTGAGGGATAACATTAAAATCAAAGAGATAAAGTTCTCAAAATCATAGGCTGCCCTCTATCTGTGGTATCAAATAAACTGCACTACAATATTCCTACACATAGGATATTGATAAGCATGAACTGAACACAGATATTTGATGCTCCATTCTTTCTTTTGCATTGGATGGCAAAGGATAATTTTTCCTCAACATAAAGACATGAATGGGATAATGTAAAATGTTTGGAAAATATTTTTCTTTGGTCTCCCATTGCCCTTTAGCCTCAATTGTCTTTCCTTTGAGTTGAGTTTTACTTGTACAATGTTCATTGGATGCTCAAGATTTAATTAATATTGAATAGAATTTTTGAGATGCAACATATTTCAATGTAAATCATATCCTTAATATTTCACATTCCCCTCAAAAATAACAATCATTAACAATTTCGTATGTTGGATTCTTGATGAATATCAGCATCTGTGTGGGTTTGAGAGCTTGAGAATATCTATGGGATGAAGATGTCTGACATGTAATAACTAAAATGGTTAGTTATTCAAACACCATATATATTGATAGAAAAGGAACATGAAAGGAATGATAAATTACAAACATGGTAACAGGGGATTCATCTAGGAGTTAAAGTGCTTCGTTTTTCCAAAGAGATCATAATTCTTCTATGTGCTCTTGTATTCATGCTATGTAATTTTTTTTCTGTTGGCCAAAAATGTATGTATTGGGGGGGATTCGTTTAATTGAATTAGGTGTTGTGATCTTTTTTTTTAATAACATTAGTAAGGTACTCATTAATGTTGTGGTAAATCTTGTTGGAGATGTAGTACCATGATGGACCAATGGAGGATGTAGCATGGCATGCAGTTCATGACCATCTCTTTGGGTCTGTAGGGGATGACCATCATTTGCTTCTATGGGATATCAGGAAAGACTTTGAGAAGCCACTTCATACTGTTGAAGCTCACCAATCTGAGGTAATAGCCCTTGAACTATCTGAATTGTTTTTTGTGGAAAATTTAACCAGAAGAAAAACTCATTTAACACATTTCAATATCAAACGTTTATCCTTCCATTTATGGATATCATTTTTTGAGTATTGCTACCTTGTTTAGTACATTCAAAACTCTCCTGATTTCTTATTAGAGGTCAAAATATTATCACCTATGGTAAGAGAAAGTAGTTGTCAAAGTTGCATCTTACATGACTGCATGTTATATTAAGCATAGTTATATTCTTTCTCCTTGACATTCCTTGTTTGATTGGTGTATTCGTTCAGGGAGCTCTCCATGCATTTCTTTGTTTGTTCTTGTAGGCGGGTTTGAATTTTTTTTCATATAAGTTCAAATTTTCCTCGTATATATTTTGTTAAAGTTCTTTTCTTGCAATAGTTTGTGGAGATGATGTCCAGGTTAACTATTTGTATTTCAATCCTTTCAATGAATGGATTGTGGCTACGGGCTCTGCAGACAGAACTGTTGCATTCCATGATATTCAGAAGCTGGAAAGAGTTCATATGTGTGCACACCACATGTATGATTATTTTTTATATTTATTTCTTGGAAATATAAATAGAATCTGAATATGTTTCTTAGATAATCCTGTTTAACTTTTTTTATATACATGTATGTTTGACATTGCTTAGAGAAAGGAAATGATAACTAGATAAAAGTATTATAGTATAGCTTCAACTTGTAAGAGGTTTTCTTTGATTCTATTGGCTTAGAGAGAGAGAAGTTCTTGAGCTGCTATTCATACATGGAGTAGACACAAGAAAGATTTCATACTTTTCATGGAATCCAGCTGAAGAATGGGTCATTGCTAGCGTTGTTGAAGACAACATTCTTCAAGTGTGGCAGATGTCAGAGCACATTTACAATGATGACAATGATTCACCAACAACTTAAAAGGTTTGTCTCTGTTTGTACAAGCTAATTGAATGTTTATAGGACCTCAAAAAACGTGGAGCTTGTTCACGCCATATTCATGGCACAGAGCTGAAGAAGCCTCCTAGCAGAAGAGAAAGCGAGCTTGTATACCACACTAGCTTGAAGGATTTTCTTTTATGAGAGGACAAAAGTTTCTTGGAATTTGTGAAAATTGATTCAAACATTTAATTTCTCTTGTGAAAGTATGAAGCTTCTCTTCATTTATAGAGTTGTGAAAAATGGCCCTTAATGCTATGAATTATCATGGAACTGTAATCTTATGATTTCTGACACAATTTGAAGAAGCATTATGTGAGTCTTCTTTTAGCTCGTTTTCTTAATTCCAAGTCCATTTTATTTGTATCCACATCTAACTTGTAAATATTTTGAAATGAAGTATGTTTATCATTTACTTAAGAAATTATCTAAACATTATAAAATTTGGACCGATTTTGCTTGTATACGGGTTCAAATCGTATAATATTTACACTACTTCCTTACAAATACTCACATAGCAAATTTTTGGCGGTCAAAATTATGTTTGAATGAGTGTTACTCAAGTTTACACCCTAGATATTTACATATAGTATTCACAAACCCTTTCAAAACTAGAAGACGAAGTATTACAAGCGTTAATACTAAAATCAGAAAACAACAACATATTACTAAAATAAAACATACTTATAGTCTCAACTATTCTCTCTATATGGGTAGTAATTTTCCAAACTTGAAATTTAAAACTTAAACTCAGAAGACCTTAAAATGCTTTACTACATTGTTATTGTGGTCCTTTTCATTGGGTAAGCTCTTAAGAGATGAGATTTTGTAGAAATCTTATATCAGTGCAACATATAATGAAGACAAATATACAAATAGAGTTTACATGGCTGATAATTGAATTTTTTTGATAATTTTTCCACTTGTTGTTGAGGAGACAAGTGGACTAGTATCTAGTTAGCACAAGGTTGAGGATATTCTTAGGGAAACGTCTATAAATGGCCTAAGAATCATCCAATAACATTTAACTTGTGTTCTTAGATTACTAAAGCACTAAATGGCTCTAAATGAACACTCAAATCGCTTTTAAGATAAGAATCTCATTTTCCCTACACGTCCCATTGCAAATGTGCTTTAAATGTGGCCTCCATGTTCTCCATGTTCACCTTATTATATCCATATTTTGTAAGGTGGGAAGTTGAAATTTTCTCCTAATTGATTCCATCACTTGCATAAACTTTAGCAATGATTTGGATGAATAAAAACCTCATCATGTGAGAATTGGTGTAAGACAAATTACATCAACCACTTTTGATTGTCCCCGTTGTTTCAATTATTTGTAGTTGTTATCCCTTATCAAAAACAAATCTTCATCCATACCAAAGCCATGGTGTTATCACATTCATATCTATCATTGTTTCCAAGCTTGTTGGTATTAAGAGAAATATCTAGACAGCTTGATATCTATAATAACATGGAGACTGGTTGTTGGAAAGGCTAGAAGTTGGTTTTGTTTGTTTCAAAATTGTAGCCTATGCAAGCATGCAAAATTGAATAATGATTGTTTGGTGTTGTCCAACATTGTGTCTATTATCCTTTTGTTACAGCTGCACATTTGAATTTGTTTATTAATGAATTCATGTAATTTAGAAGGGACTGCCATGCTTTTCTTTTGTAATATCAAGTTTCCAACTCCACTGCATTTGATATGGTTGGACTTTGCTGATGCCTGTTTAAAACCACACTTTAATAATATACAATGTTGCATGTACATAGTTCTTGTAGTTTTTTATTACAAAATGAAGCCATTCCTTGTCCTACAAGGAATTTGATCTTGGATGTTTTCTGGTGGCATTTATTTGGACTTTTGGCTTTTCACCATCATGTGCATATTAAGAGATTGTGTTTGGGCATATTCCTTATCTCATAGATTCATGATTTTCCCTGTATTTTTGCAGTCTCCTGTAAACCATGTTTGGGAATGATTCTTGAAATTGTTTTTTTTAGTTCTAACATGTACTGTTTTTAGTTGCTAAAGTTGGGTCAATTGAGTAAAAAAAATTTCTGGTTGCTTATGCTTTTGCTTGAGCAAACGGAATAAACATGAACTATAAGAGGTGCTTGCATAGGATAGTAAAAAAATATGGAAAAAGCTAGTATACGCCCCTTCATAGACTGTACAAAAGGTCGAGAGTGCTATGTTGGGTTCTAGTTGATGGTTTATAATGTTGTTGTATTGTCCAATATGCTACATGTAGTACAAAGTGATATCAAACTTATCTATGTTTGCCATTTCTTTGAAACATACGAATGGAAAGTGTTGATGTAGAAGATCTGTTCATTGCTCATATATTAGGGATGGAAACTTTGGCACGAGGATTGAGAAATGCAGCTTAGTTGCTGCAGGTAAACCTATATTCTTTCCTAATGTATTTTTAGGATTTGACTTTTTCTTATATAATAATCTTTGTGATAATGTTTTCCTTTCCCCTTATATTCTTTCTATGCTTACTGTGTAGGATGGAACATTAACAGAACTTGTTCGAAAGCGTTATGAATCCTTTGATTTAAAATTAGGAGTATCAATTGAGGTGACTACAACCCATTTCAGATTTTTGTTGTTCTTTCTAAGTTTTTTTCTAAATCATGTCTACATCATTATGAGATACGTAGAACATATTAGCAAAACTTGTACTAGCATGTTGTACCCAACTTGGTGCCAAAACCGAGCTAAGTCAATTTATATCAACATCTAAAAAAGTCGCGAGTATAACTTGGATTCCTAAATAAACTCAGGAAGTTTTTCATATCCTCATTTGGTAAAACTCAAGCAAGTTTTTAAATGAAATTTTGTGAGTTGTTGGCAAGTCTGAGTCATATTCTTACCCTCCAACCTATCCAAGTCATTTGCTGAGCTGAGTTTTTCATCGTTCATGTAGAATGTATTTTTCATGACCGTGGATCCTGATGCCTAATCAAAATTTTAATATATTTTATGTATGTTCTTTTATAGGAAGATAGTATCAGCTTTGAATAACTTGAGAAGAAATCCATACAGTGGGGTGAACCTCCTCTCACATCAAGGAAGTAGGTGAGCTTTTATGGCTCATTTTATGGATTGGCATTTGTGATTCTTTTTGAAACCAATGATTAGCTCCAAGAAAATGTCTTGCAAAATATTTGTTACCCATTTCTTTCTTGCAGGAACTCGTAGAGATGATTTTTCAATCATACTTGTGATTGGACAGTATCATTTCGATGACTATTGTCATATGATACACCCACATTATTTAATAATGGACATGTTCAAAACCATCTTTATAGAAAACTGATGGAGAGTGCAAAACTTAAGATTTGACCACTCAAATTATTAAAGTGATCAAAAATTGTTTTCCACAAAGCTTAAGTAACATTGGTTTTGTTATTTATTGTTAAGTTATAAATTGACTGGATTCCTACGATCAAGATTGAGGAGGAAATGAAGTATAAGGGCTTTAAGCTTGTTAAAGACATGATTTTTTATGAAGGACGGATTGACTTTTGTCTCTATCAAAAGAGGAAATCAGTGAGAATGGAATCTTGGTGGATGGAGAGTGATTCATGGCTCAATTGGAAAATTGATTTAACTTGTATCATGTTATAGAGCTCTTGTGCCTTTCTATGCGAAGTATTTTGCTTAATGAAAGCTTTACATGTAATTTGTTTGTTTTACATCCATGTGAAAATGGAAATTTCCTTAATAGTTTGTAAATCGTCATACCATGTTTAAGTTAGAAATTTGTTATTTTGCCTTTGTGAATTTGTAATGATTTTGATAATGTCAATTTTGGTTGACATAATCTTTTTCTCAAGGAAGAACTTGTTGGAAAAATTTGGAGTACTTCCTCACATTTTGCAGATGGTACTTCTTGGACACTTTCTTACATTTTGCAGATAGTACCCAATGTAAACATGTCAATGCTAATTATGGTACTTAACCCGATAGGGACATAGAGTGAGGAATATGACAAAGCTGACTAGTATGAAAGATAGACCCCAAGACCTCTTGCATGAAGCTCAAAGCTTAACCACTTGAATTACAAAACCAAACTTAAGGTTTAGTTCCTTATATCAAGATTAAAGAAGAAATAATGTGTGAGGACTTTAATGATCTAAGGTCATGATAGTAAAGTGGGGTCATGTTTCCAAAAGGGCATGATCACATAAAATTTAATTTTACAATAAAGGGCATGATCACATAAAAGTTCATTTTACAATTTGTTGTATTAGTTAGGGTCACTTTATACTATGATGCAACAGTTTGTTTTCCTGAATTGTGTGCACTATGGACTAGTGATTGTGGTCTCACATAACTACAAGGTAACATTAAAAGCAACCACAAATATTTCTTCCTTTGAAATGCGCATGTCATCTTCATCTGTAGCTTGTGCAAATGTTGGAGTAGGATTCAGTGAAACATAGACTGCCAGTTCTAGAAGCTAGGGCATGGTATCCTATTAAGGATCTAGTTCTTTGTTTTAAGTTAAGACAGTCTTGACTCTCAATAGAAAATGAAAATAATTGTTTGTCAAATGGATATTACTTGGTCTATTATATCCATATGGTATCACTTTTCTATGCCTTCATTACACATCTTGCATATCGACTCTTCAAGTCTCAACAGCCCTGCAAACTATGAGAAAATTCAGGCCTTTTTCTACCAATGAAGAGCCTGAGAGCCATTGTAAGAAATTCCTCATAGAGAGACCACATGACATATAGTAAATGCATTTGTTTTTTGTTCTGTGCAATACATATCCCCGGGGAAACCCACTAGGCACTTCTCATTCAGACGATGGTACCTAGGGTGAACTGGATTCTTCAGGGCTCAAGGCCAATACAACAATATAATCATTAAGAGCTTAACATGTCACTTGAGGAAATTGATCTTGGGTGGGGAGGATAATACTCTCACAACTGCTTGAGCTAGATGCGATTAACAATAAATGTGTTTTTTTAAGCTCATGGATATTGATTTTGGTTGGATGCTATGCTGAGCATCCAATCCATCATCTGGTTTAGTATTTGGCCATATATCACTTTACCTACATTTTATGTGGAATTATATGTGACTAGCAGTTGATTTCATAAATAGACAATAGCTTGTTTATCGAGGTAACCTAAAAATCATTATGGCATCAAGCTTTCAAAGTTAGCCAAGATTTGGTCCAGAACCGAACTATAACAGAACTTGTGAAGAGTTTTAGCAGATTTGGAATTTGAATTTACTGAAATACCTTATGAAAAAAGAAATTTTAGAAGATGATGCCAATGCAAGTCTTTAATTGTTTCCAATGGGTTTTTGAACATCCATCCTCATCAACTGTTAATCATTTAAACTTTCGAGTATTTATGTGAGACATGATGAGTATGTGACCATTAACTAATATCCTGATAGGGGTGCACTCTATATGCAATGTTACAAAATTTTAAACACAACGTTGTATGTTTTCGTATTAAGCTCTGATCTTTTTCAGGCACCTGGAAAAAAAATTATTTGTTGTATATGTTCAGTTAACACACTGCCAATGTTAATCCTGTCGGAGGTCATCCACTCGTTATCCCTAGCTAGCACTTTTATTTGAACTTTTTCACATTGTATGTTTTTTCCTTAAGCTTTGATCTTGTGCAAGCACCTGAAAAAAATGACAAACTAGTGTTAATTTAGGAAATGAATGTGATCTCTATGGGTGAAGTAATGTGCATCCACAATATACATCGAAAGAAGCAAGGTGCATTGTAGAATGCATGTGGGGTATCATGTCAATATACTAGGTAGAAATATAAAGGGGTATAAAAAAATGTAAATGAAAAAAATGGATACATGCAATACATAGTGAAAAGAGGGGTTTTTTTAAATTGGGAAGGCATATTGGGAGGGGGTTAAAAAACACGATTTTGGGAGGTATTTTCCAATATTTTTTGAAAATAGGGGTATTGTTTCATATGCCACGAACGAACGTGCTATGGCATGGTTTCACTAAGTGAAGACCCCGTGAAACAATCAAACCCTAGAAATTCTTTCATTCACCATTCATGCAAGAAAAAAAGACATCCCAAGATAAGTGCAACTAGCTTCAAATGATATCATAAACTAATAAAAAGATAAAAGAATACATAATTTTAAACCTTGTCCATGTTTTTACAATTAGGTTAGGATGTCTTATTTATATGAGACTATCATTAACCTTTTACAATATTGGACCTATAAGTTGATCACAAAATATAAACAAGAGTGGCAAGCTGCAATGTCCGTACTCATAGAGGGATAGTTTAAGAGATAGCAAGTGGTAAAAAAAACTTATGAAAATATCATTGCAAAGTAGCAATATGATATGTAGGGAAATGAAAAACAGTTATGGAAAAGAGCACTAAAGAGAAGCCAGAATGCATGGATGAAGTTTTGCAGAGCCGAGTGAAACTTAAAAATATGCAAAGATAAAATAGAATGCAAGGGTTTGACACTTCTATTAGCTTTACTACTTGATTGCATTGATAAGAGAATGGTGATTTTCTAAGAACCTGGATTTGTTTTGCAAGGTCATAAGATTAGAGGCATAAATGTTTTTAGCAAGTATGCAAAATAAGAGAAGAATGTTATAAATAACAATATTCAATGTGGAATAGATAATAATGCAATAGGCCTAAGCAAAGACAAAGGAAATACAAATTGGATGGGAATTCATAAATGGATTGAAAATTATTTAGTTGAGCATTTGTTTTTTTCTTAGAAAGGAATTATTGTTATATAGATATCTAAGCAAGGAGAAATGGATTGATGCTCGATAAAAACAAATTTAGGCATTGGAAATTCCAGTTTGTTCTTTAATGCAATTTAGGGTAATTTATGAAAAACAAGAAACACTTTTTTTCAATGTATATATTTTTGTGTGGATTTTGTGCAAAATAAAGGAAAATGTTTTTTTTAGTTATTGAATATAAAGTTCATGGTTTCTTCATTTTTTGCAAGGCGGGAGGGGGAAAGCAAAAAATGCGTTTATTCTTGAGCAAAATATTGTTAGGATTAATTAATACTCATTTGTCCAATATAGTCTATTTGGTCATTTTTCCTAACTTAGTAAGTTATTATCACTGTACTAGAGTATGGGGGACACACCTAGAGGTTATCTGCCACTTATTACATGTGTATGCATGAGTTTATGTGCCTTTGGGACCAATCCCTACATTATAGGATCCCACTCTAAGTGCCACCAGCATCCTCCTTGATTTGGTTGTGGTAGGTAAGCAGTTACGCTAAGTTATACTCCAGTTACGCTGAGTTATATTCCAGTTACAATCAGTTAGATCGCTATCAATTAGCCTAGCGCCAGTTTTGCATGCATGCTGGGAGTGTGGAACCTATTGTCCACCTACCTCATATGTTAACTGATTGTAGAATGATTTAGACATCCAGAGTTAAATTGGTGAGCTCCAGTTGTGATTTTTCCACACTGAGTTAGCTAATCAGTCAATTAGAATTGATAGATTCGAATCCTATCCACAGTATTCGAATTCCATTTCTTGTAACACCATTGTATTATTGATTAATGAATGAAGATTAATGTTGTGATTATTTGATCAATTCTTGTCTGATTAATCTAAAATTTGTGTCATGAATTCTTTGCTCAGTGTACATTGATCTTGATTATTCCACTTCATAATTCTTTTCCAATGGCTCTCATCATAACCTGTAAATATATGGTTCTCAAATTTAACATGGTATCTGAGCTTTGTTCAGGCTAGCAGCAAACCTTAGAAACCTCCATTATGCACCAGAAGCAGCTGAGTTTCCACATAATTCTTGGAATCATAGCATTGCTCTCTTTGTATTTTGTTCGAAGAAGTCTATCCAGGTCTGACAGACTCTGAAAAATTGCACATGTCGAGGTGGAAAGGCTTGAACTGACATATGATTGCAAATTGTTTTGTTTTGCAATGATATTTTGTAGGTACAACTTCAATATGGATTTGAGAGTATCAGTTCATATTCTTACTCCGTTCACAAGATATTCAGAGTGGAAATTGAAGATGATTTCATCTATAAAGATACAAGGTCTCTATGAGGTATCTATTGGAATTGGTAAAGAGTCTTATGAAGATGAAAACGACTGGCTAAATGACGGTGATAGAGCTTTTGGAAGGATATGTCTAGTTATCTCTCCAAGCATACACTACCTTATTGATTCTGTTGAATGCCCAAAGGATATGTGGATAGAATTGGATGGAACCTTTAGCAAGCGCAATGAGGGTCACTCTAGCAATTTGGAGAGCACACCCAGCACCACAAGAGTTCTTCCTTCAAAATTCTCAACCTCTATTTTCTCGAATGAAGTTGTTCGAGACAAAGAAGAAGCATAATCTTCAACTCAATCAATTTGAATTGTTAAAAGTCTCCTTGTAGTGACTCCTTCTCCTATTGCTCCAGAAGTTTATGAGATCTCTAATATCTCATATTCTCATATAGTCAATCCAGAAGAGGACATTTGAATATATTTTATTGAAGAAAAACTCTCCTTCCATTCTACTCTTTCATTCTCCAGTGATTCTTCTATTCTAAATTTTGTGCAAAGTTTTCGAGTGAAAGCTCAAGGAGATGAAGAGAGATTTTATTCTTCTCTCTCCAATCATGCTGCTGGTGTATAGAAAAGTAATACTTTCAATGTTTTGGAAGAAATAGCATATTTTAGGAGTGATACATTCACCCTCATTGATCTAGAGCTTCCAACAAATTCCTACATGATTTCTTGTACCCATACTCTGAATTTTGGTGAAGAAGGAGAAAATCGTGCATCTACCATCTTAGTGGAGCACTTGGAACCTTTGGTCCACAATCTTGGATCTCATATGACCTTATTTTGGTTTGAATTTTAAGTTTAAAGAGCCTCCAGTCATGCTTGTATATGTTCTCATCAATTTTGGTGTGAAAAATCAAGCACCTCAAGTCTCTTTCAAATTTGTTGTTGGAGATTCAATGTCAGTTTTTTCTCATGAGTTTGATGATATTAAATTTTGTGTATCATTGGATATTTTAGAAGCTATATCAGATTATGGAGCTCAAGAATTCGCTCTCCATGGTCCTAGGACTTCTCTACATTCCCACTTGATCACATGCTCATCTCCTCACAGTACTAGTAAAGATGGAGATATCCTGCATTCGCCTGGACAGTTGCTCCTAACACCTAGAATTGATTTTACCTTACATGGTTCGATGTCTAAGGCTGCAACATATAATTTGCCTGGATTTACCTCACATGGTTCAATTTCTAAATCACTTTTTCTCTCTCATTAGTTGATCTTAGTTGCTCTACATGGTTCCAGTTTTCATCTTCCAGTTGTCTATGTTCTTGATTCAATCGAGCATATTCCTCTCCTTCCAAAGAGGAAAATTACTCCAGACATAATCATTTAGTTTGGAGAGGTTCACATGCATAGTCCTAGGATGTTGATGCACATAAGTACCAATATTTTGCATTACTGCTCCATAGAGTTGCAAATTGCAACAATTTTTTCACAAGTTTTTGCTCGAAGATAATAATAATAATAATAAAATCTCTCAAGTATGGAAGCTTGTTTCCTTATTACCTGCTTATCCTAAGGGGGGGATTTTTCCCATGGTGTCTTCCTCATTTTTCTTATTTTATTAAGCATTATTTTATTCATTTAAATTGTATGAGTGACTTTTGGCGTAGTTGCCAAGGCCCAATTTGTACAAAGTTAGGATTAAGGGGGTGTGTTAGGATTAATTAATCCTCCTTTGTCCAATATAGTCTATTTGGTCATTTTTCCTAACTTAGTAAGTTATTATCACTATACTAGAGTATGGGGGACACGCCTAGATGTTATCTGCCACTTACTGCATGTGTATGCATGAGTTTATGTGCCTCTAGGACCAATCCCTACATTATAGGAGCCCACTCTGAGTGCCACTAGCAGACTCCTTCAGTTGGTTATGGTAGGTAAGCAATTATGTTGAGTTATCCTCCAGTTATAATCAATTAGATCACTATCAGCTAGTCTAGCATCAGTTTTGCATGCATGTTCGGAGTGTGGTGTCTTGTGTCCACCTACCTCATCATTTAATTGGTTGTAGACTGATTTATACATCCGGAGTTAAACTAGTGAGCTCCAGCTATGATTTTTCCACACTAAGTTAGCTAATCAGTCAGTTAGAACTGATAGATTTAAATCCTATCCACGGTATTTGAATTCTATTTATTGTAACACCATTGTATTATTAATTAATGAATGAAGATTAATGTTGTGATTATATGAACAATTCTTGTCCGATTAATCTGAAATTTGTGTCATGAATTCTTTGCTCAATGTACATTGATCTTGATTATTCCACTGCATAATTCATTTCCAATAGCTCTCATCATAGTCTGTAGATCTATGGTTCTCAAATTTAACAATTATTTATAGGCATTTGTTTGGGAAGCATGCATCAATGTGATTGGCTTATTCCCAATGTAGCAATGTTAGTGAACCAAGAGAATGACATTTGAATTTCCATCGACTTTGCTTGGAAAGATTTCAAAAATTGGAGCGGAGAAACCCTAAAATGTAATGTGTTGATTGGATGAAGGGTGATAATCTAGGTTTCCAAGAAACCAACAAGATTTGAAATTTTATTAAAGCAAAGCTTTCTAATAGGGGCAAAAAATGCAAAAATAAACATACAGCTAATCCCATTACAAGTTTTTTCGTATTAGTGTATTGCATTGTGTTGCCTAGTTTCAAGTTTGTTTTGTGCTTTTACTTTGTTGGTTTCATATTCTATATTTTAATTTTTATGTATTTGAAGTCGGTAGTGTTTTGCATGCTTTTACCGTAAAATATTTTAAACAATTATATGCTAGGTCTTGACGTTGAGAAAATTTATGTTTTTGCATCTTGCCCATGGATATTAAAAAACAGACACATTTAGTATAAGTGGTAAGTTATTGAAACCACATATGTAAGAGATTGTTGTCTCAAATATGTCGAAGAATCCAACCCATTGAAAGAATTCATTGATGTATGCTAATTTAACATACTATATGAAACGCGAAAAGGAAAATTACAACGTTGAAAATGCAAAGGTTGTAGTTTGACTCTACAAGCATATTTAATATGGAATGAATGACAGGAGGACAATGGCCTAGATCATTTCTTCTTTTGCACATGATTTTTAAAGGAAAATATAAAGAGAAAAGCAAGGAGATAAAGCCAAGTTATTTATCTAAAATTATTAAAAACATGGTGAGAAATAAAGATTTTTTTTTAAGCAAAGGAGATAGTTTAAAAATGTTGAGGTAATTTGATAAAGGATATAGATGTTTGGAAAAGGAAAAAAAACACAACAAAACTTCAACATAGAAGCCTTATCATGGTCCCAGTGTAGATCCTCAAGCAATGTGAAGATTGTCAAAGCAAAGTAAATTTCTTGTCTTGTATAAGGAGTAGTAGATTAATCGACAAGAACAATCACAAATTTAATTGCAAGGGAAAAGCTTGGTGCATTTTCCTATGCATCAATTATTGAACTTCATTAAAAACGAATTTAAGTTGTTTTTTTCTAATTAATTACTCAATATGCTAATGTAGTTTTTTTTCTTGCAGTTGGCTAGTAAAAGGTTTTTTTACTTTCTTTGTTAACAGCTATTGAGCGAACGTTTTCTATGCAATAGGAAATAAAGATGCCAATGTTTTCCCCGTAAGATTACTATGGTTAAAATAACTTATAAGGTCACAAACATTTTAATATAACATGGCCATGGAAATATATATACAAGCTCTAACTTAAAAGAAGAACACATTTGCAATTGTACAATATGAAATATAGATGTATATGCTTTTGTAAAGAAGAAAGAGAAAAGAAGAAGAAGAAAATATAAGTATGGAAAGGAGGAAAAAAAAACATTTCCAAGTGATATTGCTGGAAACTATTATTATCAGGATTAATTGTAAGTTGATAAACTATTACTATGGATATTATTTATAAGTTCATAGATATACAAAAGGGTAAAACGAAGGGTTTCTAATGGTTGATTAGAAGTGCAAAAGTGTGCAAGCACCATTTCCAGAATGAGCATGCATAATTTAAAGATATATGTAATTGCCATATATATCTTACAAGGCTTGTACTTTAGTCAAAAAGAAAAAACATAGCCCACTTGGTTTGTATTAACAAGAACTGTACAAACATGTTGTGGTTTTCACTTCAATATTTAAAAGAAGTTGATGTTTTTTTCGGTCTCTAGCAAGTTATTTTAAATTGAAACCATAAACATCATTGTTTGAACAATAGTATATTGAAGATTTGGGAAATGTAGTGCAATTGTTATCATTGTAAAATTGAATTTTGCAGAAATAGTAACACGCGGGTTATAGCATTTGTTGATTTTGTTGTTATATTTCAGAGACAATATAAATTAATACACACAATTAACAACACCATTTAACACCAGCACTTCATGTGGTAAAACCCCAAAAGGGGAAACATCCACAGGCAAAGTATTGAAGCTCATTTATGAAGAATGAGAGATTTCAAGATGGGTCTCAGCCTCACAGACAACTCTCTACATCGTGCATCCCAACCATGCACTATATAATTCATGAATTTAGTTACATGACTAAACCATTGTCGGTTATGCCCGTTATGAGAAACTTCCCGTAAACATTCGTAATGAGAAACCTCCCATAAACACATTAGTTTAGTTATCATTTAACAATCTCCACCTTGACAACAAAATTTACAAATACTTTGCCCAAGACTATTTATCACCTTTTCTTTAAACCAAGAGAAGCTACACACCAACGTAACTTCTCTAACAATACAGGTTTTGTGAACATATCTCTACATTTTTCTTTAGTATGGAGCTTTTTCAGATCTACTCCACCTTCACTAATGGCTTGTCTTACAAAATGATATTTTACATCAATATGTTTAGCCTTACTATGATAAACAGGATTTGTAGCCAAATGAATAGCACTTTGACTGTCACAGAAGACAGGCACACGGTTATGCAACCTTCCAATTTCTCTCAGCAGACCTTTTAGCCAAATCGCCTCTTTGCAAGCATGTGAGGCAGCGATGTATTCAACCTCTGTATTGGATAAAGCAATTGTGTCTTGAAGCTTTGACATCCAACTTATATCTCCACCTACAAGAGTAAAGACATAACCTAAAGTAGACCTTCTCTTCTCCAAATAACCTACGAAATTTGAATCAACAAAACCGCACACATAATCACCGTTACTATTAAAGGTGATACAATAGTCACTTGTGCCTCTTAAGTACCGAAGCACCCATTTCACTGCATTCCAATGTTCTTTTCCTGGATTTGCCATGTACTTACTAACAACACCTACTGCATATGAAATATCAGGTCTAGTACACACCATTGCATACATCAAACATCCTACTGAATTGGAATATGGTACACAAGACATATAATCATTTTCTTCAGCACTACTAGGACATAAACTTGAAGAAATTTTAAAATGGAAAGCCAAAGGAACATTCACACGCTTTGCCTTATTCATTTCGAATCTTTCAAGTATTTTCTCAACATATTTTTCCTGTGAAAAACTGAGCTTACCATTTTTTTTGTCTCTGTGTATCTCAATACCCAAGATTTGTTTAGCAGCTCCAAGATCCTTCATATCAAAAGTCCTAGCCATCTCAGCCTTCAACCTATTAATCTCGACCATGCTTTTGCTCACAATAAGCATATCATCAACATACAATACTAAGATAATGAATATATCATTCAACTTTTTGAAGTATAAACAATGATCACACTCATTTCTAGTATAACCATAGTTCACCATGAAAGAATCAAACTTCTTGTACCATTGCCTAGGTGACTATTTCAGGCCATACAATGATTTCTTGAGCTTGAAAACTAATCTACCTTTCTAATGTTGTACACAACCTTCTGGTTTTTCCATATAAATATCTTCATCTAAATCTCCATGTAAGAAAGATGTTTTAACATCTAGTTGCTCTAACTCCAAATCAAGTAATGCAACTAATGCTAACACAACACGAATAGATACAAGCTTAGCAACTAGTGAAAAAATCTCATGATAGTCTATACCTTCCATCTGAGAGTACCCTTTTGCGACCAATCTAGCTTTGTGTCTTTCAACCTTACCATCAACTCCTTTCTTCAATTTGAAGACCCATTTACACCCAACCGTTTTTTAATCTTTGGGGAGTTTAACCAATTCCCATGTCTTGTTTTTCTCCAGAGAATCTATTTCTTCTTTCATTGCCACCTTCCACTTAGCATTGTCAATACATTCAATGGCTTCCTGAAAACAAGAAGGTTCTCCATCATCAGTAAAAAAACAGATGAAACAAAATCATTATACCTCTTAGGAGGATTTCTCTCCCTTAATGATCTTCTTGGTGTAAGCTATGAGGTTTCAACAATTTTTTGAATTTCTTCATCTTCTATGACTTCTCTCTCACCAGAAACTTCTTCTTGTTTATTTGAGTCATTAGAAGATTGGTTCTCCAACTCAATTAGTTGTTTTAATATTGCATGTTCCTATTCCACATCAACTCTTACACTTTCGAATTTAATCAGAGAATATTCATCAAAAATTACATCTCTATTAATGGCAATTTTGTGGGCAGTAGGATCCCATAATCAATATCCTTTCGTTACATCATAATAACCAACAAAGATGCACTTCTTTGATCTAGGCTCTAACTTAGAACATTGATTTTTAGGAGTAAGTGCATAAGCTTCACAACCAAAGATTTCCATATTCGAATAATCACAGGAGTGATTTGTCCATACCTCTTCCGGAATTTTACAATCTATTGGCATTGAAGGTGACTAATTTATAAGATAACGAGCAGTAGAAATTGCTTCTTCCCACAACTCTTGCCCCAAATTAGCATTACTGAGCATGCTCATTGCTCTTTCTAGAAGAGTCATGTTCATGCGTTCTGCAATGCCATTTTGCTAAGGAGTGTATAAATTAGTTTTGTGTCTGACGATCCCTTCATATTTGCAGTATTTTTCAAACTCCAAAGAAGTAAATTCACCTCCATTATCCGTCCTTAAACACTTGATTGTCCTACCAGTTCTTTTTTCAACCATATCTCTAAATTGTTTAAACGTATTAAACACATCAGCTTTTCTATTAAGGACATAGTTTCTAGAAAAGTCATCTACAAATAATACATAATATTTTTCTCCCCCATAGGAAATGGTAGGAGACACACCCCATAAATCAGAATGAACATAGTCAAGTACACATTTACTTACATGACTACCTGTTTTAAACTTTTGTCTACACTGCTTTCCATATATACAATGTTTACAAAACATAAAATTCAGAGTTTTCAAGTTTGGAATCAATTTATGATTCATTAATACCTAAAACCCTTTTTCACTCATATGACCAAGAAGTTGATGTCATAGCTGAGTGGGTCATGACTCTTCTTCAGATACTAATGCGGTACCATTAACTTGCATCCTTCCAACCATTTTGTAAAGGTTTCATGTCCTTTGTGCCTTCATGACCACTAAAGTACCCTTGGAAACTTTTAGAGTTCCATCAAAACCTGTAAATTTATGACCACAAGAATCCAATACTCCCAAAGAAATTTTTCTTTAACTCAGGTACATGTCTAACATCTATAAGTGTTCTTATTACTCCATCAAACATTTTAATTTTAACACTTCCAACCCCAACAGTTTTACATGAATGATTGTCTCCTAAAAGAACTATTCCATCATTAACTGTTTGATAGGAAGCAAACCAATCTTTATGAGGACAGATATGGTGCGATGCACCCGAATCTAATAGCCATTCCTCATTACATTTAGAAATATTACAAGCAAACAAGACCTCATCTTTCATACCTGAATCAGAAGACTTAAGTGAGTTTGCCTCTGACTTGGAGTCATCCTTCTTGGATTCTTGTCTCTTATAACGGTCTTTCTTGAGATGACCAGTTTTGTTGCAATACCAACATTTTAATTTACTCTTTCTGCCCTTCGACTCAGACCTGGAAGTACCTCTTGACTTTTCTCTTTTTTCCTTGGATCGACCTCTAACAACCAAAGCTTCTGGCGAAGAGGTTTCAAGACTATTTTTCTTCCTTAATTCCTCAGACAATAATGCTCCAACCACATTGTCAAATTCTAAAGTATCAGTTGTACTAAGACTAATGGAAGAAACTACTTGACCCCAAGACTCAGGTAAAGTACATGAAAGATTCATCGTTTTATCTTCATCAGCAATTTTAACATCCATGCTACTCAACTCACAAATAAGAGTGTTAAAAACATTTAAATGATCTACAATCTTCGTACCTTCTTTCACTCTCATACCGTACAGTTGTCACTTCAAGTAAATTGTGTTTGTCAGTGATTTGGTCATATACAAACTTTCTAGTTTGTTCCACAAGCTTGTTGCTGATGTTTCTCCAATAATGTTAAACAACAAATCATCCACAAGACATAAACGAATTGTGCTTAGCACTTTGGCATCTAGATCCTCTTATTGATCCTTTGTCATGGTGAGAGGTATTTTCCTTTTCCCGTCTAAAGCTCTTTGTAACCGGTGCTAAATCCTGCATCTTTAACTTCCAAAGTTCAAAATTGTTTTTACCATTAAACATTTCAATCTCAAACTTTGTGGTAGACATTTTTGAATTTTTTTTTAATTTTTTAGCTCAAAATAAACAACACTTTATTTCCTTTCGGCCCAAATTCTCTCGACCCAGAAATTAAAAAAAAAAAAAAAGGAAAAAGAAAGAAAGTACTTCCTGGCTTGAATTCTTAAATACTTCACTGCTAGTTATTCCCTTATATATATATATATATATATATATATATATATATATATATTAGAAATAAATAAATATATATATCTGGAACTTCCAAACTTCACTTTTTTTATTATTATTCCATAGGACAGGATATATATTAACCACCGTTAACTTCCAGCAAAACACATAGTCATTTTTCTTTTAATTTTAAGGCTGACTCCAAAAGGGACTCTTTCCAGACTTCCAATAAATAAATAAAAATTAACACTATTTTTTTTATTATTCCAGGCTTTCTTTCTACCGAGGCTCACACAGTCCTTTAGCAAACAATGCAGACTTGCATGAATACTTGGCTTACCAATGGCTGCAGACTCTATCTTACACTGACAAGCAAGCAACAGCACCCTGTTTTATCCACACGCGCGTGAATTCTCTTCACACCCAGTACTGGGATTTCACGCTCTGCAAATCCTCCAATCAACAGATCAAGCGATCAGCAAATCAAAACAGTCTGTCCTCTCTAGTCGAGCAACGAGCAGCAAGCAATGATTCTCTTCTAGCCCAGGATCTCACCGATCTTCTCCACCATATACGATCCTCTTCATGTGCTAAGTCTTCACTTCCAGCAGAGGATCCTCTTTCTTCACTGGCTTTCTCCACAGTCCAGCAGTCAGCGACACAACACGCAGGGTCAAATCATCTCTATGCGCACTCACCTCTCCAAGACTCTTCACGATGCTCTCCAACACTCTGGTTTACGGTCTTCTCTTCTAGATAGCTTTGATACCACTTGTTATATTTCAGAGACAATATAAATCCATACACACAATTAACAACACCATTTAACATCAGTAATTCATGTGGTAAAATCCCAAAAGTGAAAGCATCTACCGAAAAAGTATTGAAGCTCATTAATGAAGAAGAAGAGATTACAAGACGGGTCTTAGCCTCACACACAACTCTCTACATCGTGCATCCCAACCATGCACTATATACTTCATGAATTTTGTTACATGAATAATCTCCCATAAACACATTAGTTTAGTTGTCATTTAACATTTTCCTTTGTTAAAAAAAATCACGAAAAGCTTATTAAATGTATAAGTATATTTGAAACGTGACATGATTCAAAATAAGCAATCATCATTGTTATCTAAGGGGAAGCAAGTTGTAAGGAAAATTCTAAGCTAAGCTTTGTAGAAATGAAGTAAAACCAATAGAACATAAGCAAAAGCAAAAAACAATACAACTGCATGAGAAGGAAACTAATCCATGAAAGCAACAAGAAACAGGAAAAAATCCAAATTTTTCCAATTTTGTACTAAACAAGTGGACCATCCTTTTTATAGTTAACATCCACATATAGTTATTTCCTAAATAGAATGCACCAAAAGATGAAGATAAAATGGAATAGATAATGCTGCCAATATAAATGTAAACTGCAAATGGATAGCCAAATCATTGCAATAGAACTTTATTAAGCTATACTGAAATGCATTTATAATTACCAAAATATTTTATTGTGTTTGCAAGTTGTTTATGCAATGCAAGATTATCAATATAATAAGCAGGTTTTCAAAATGCATTGCAATCTCCGTAAGTTATTTAATGGGTCTTTGATAATGTCTTTGAAATTGGCAGTGCAATTCTCATTTTTTTGTCTATGACACAGTGAATGTAGTGAAGTTCTTTACTTGGAACTTGTTCAACAATTTTAACAGAGTTGTGTTTGTTAGCTCCCGCGTCCGTTCAGCAAGCTCCCGCGTCTGTTCAGCAGGCTCCCGCGTCCGTTCAGGAGGGCCGACGGTTCATCTTCCATCCAGCGGCTCCTCAAATGGTTCCTTTGGTTTGGAAAACGTTTTCTTGTTGGGAGATTTTTGGAGTGGTCCATCTTCTTGATTGTGGAACATACGACACATGGCCATGAGAAGCTTGATGGGAGCTTGGCTATTTAAAACCCCCGTTGGTCCCCAAGCTCACTACCTTTAATCACCTTCAGTTTTACACCATCAAAGAGAGGAAGCAGAGCTTGGAAGAACCGTGCAGGAGGCTGAAGTCCTTGTGGAACAGGGAGATCTTCTACAACAAGACTAGTAGCATCAATGGCTGGAGGTATGATCTTGATTGACATTCCTATTTTGATTCTGTTTTATAGTTTTATTCCGCATTAATGCAGAATCGGAATTATGGCTAACAATTGGTATCAGAGCCATTTATCTCTGCCTTGGTGTTCTGTATATAGTTACCGCAGTAGGGTTTTCTCTGTGTTACCTTGGGAACTGTTTTGTATTGTCGATTTTGGGTTCTTTTGGTGTATACACATTTAAATTGGGGCTTGCTTGTTCAGTTCTATTGGTGTATATAGCTTTGAATTGGGGCTTTCTTGTTCGGTTCTTTTGGAGTATATACATTTTCTTATTCGGTTCTAGTGTATATACATTTGAATCGAGGCTTGATTGCACGTTACGAAGGTTGAACTTCTTATTCTGTTCGGTTATTGTGTATATACATTTGAATCGGGGCTTTATTATGCGTGAAGCTTCTCATGCTACTCGTTTCTGGTGTATATACATTTGAATCTTGTTTCGTTATCATGTTTTCCAATATTCGATTAGTCTGTACTATGATAGCCTCTTTTCTTCTCTGTACACTATTCGGCAGTGGCTGGCCGTAAGAAAGTGGGTTACTTCCTTTCTCATGGGTACACTATTCGTGCGATTCAGTAGCTTGGGAGGTGGGCTTTGTTGCTACAGAGCTCTAGTAACCATCCCCCTGATTTCCCCACCCATGTTTGGATCTTCTTTTTTTTTATTACTTGTAACCCGAGCCAAATCTCAGCCCAAGGCCCTGGGAGGCGGTGGGGTTTTATTAAAGTTTTTCACCGAGGAAAAATGCAGAGATCTTTTGTATTACCCAAATATTTTTTTTATATAATTGAGTGGGTTTAATATAAGGTTAAGAGGATATAAGTTACTTCTTATATGTCAGTTTGGGCTTATTATTATGTTTTTGAGTAAATTATGCATTGATTGTGTTTTGTTCTAATTTCAGGCATATGTTTTTTCCTTTATAATGAAATGAGATATGATCTCATTTGTTTAAGTATTGAAATGCAGAAAATTTGTATACTTTGCTTTGGACTGGTTTTTTAATTTTTACTAATTTATCTAAAAGTCTTTGTGTACAGAAGATTATTACAAAGTACATGATTTTCTGCATTTCAATAGTACTCAATGCAACCTAAAACTCTTTCAGTTATATGCCAGAAGTATGGAAGGTTCACAGTAACGCCACATAATGAATATGAATGGCATACATCTTACTTGGATAAATATAAATAAACACACTGCATGATAGTTATCATTGAAAATTTGGAGGGTTTGGACTTCTGGCCACTCAAACAAAGAAGATTATAACTTATGGGTAAAAACAATGATAAACCATACCTGAAGGGAAACCTCTGATAGCTCCTTTGCTCATTTTTATGGTGGTTATAATCTTTTATTTTTACTGTACAATTTTATGGTAAATTTTGATTTCGGATAGCTATATTTATGTTATGGCTTTAGACAGAAATCATATGGTATTTTTTCCAGAATTTCTTAGTTCATTTGAAGCTTGTGAACAACAATAATGTCTAGTGATCTTGATGTATTTAATTAGAGAATAGCCACAACATCTCTAATTAATTAATATTATATTTTTGTTTAGGATCACATAAAGAAAGTTTAGACATTAATTGTAATTAATTATACTAAATATAATAAATTTTGTCCCACAGGAATTTTTATTATATTTATGTAATTAATTAGGATAAAATATTGAATTATTCATAACTTACCCACAGGAATTATGAATTAATAGTTTTATCATGAAGAATATTTGAATCTGCTTGAATTAAAAATTTAGCCCACAAGCAATTTTTATGTCATTAGATTCAATCTTAAAGCATGAATTTACATTGGTAAAACATGACATTTTTATTTGGTCTCAATTTTAACGTAAGCATGTGACCTTTATTTTTATGCAGTTGTACAACCTGCAAATTTCTCTGAAAGTCGTTGTGATATCCCTGAACTTAAGGGAGACAACTATAAGGTCTGGAAGGAGAGAATTCTCCTTCATTTGGGATGGATGGACATAGATTATGCTATCAGGAAAGATGAACCACCAGCACTCACCAATACCAGCACTGCAGCGGACATCACGCTTTATGAGCGATGGGAGCGATCTAATCGTTTGAGCATGATGTTCATTAAGACTAAAATTTTAGCTGGTATTCGTGGTTCAGTTGATCAGCATGAAAGGGTCCGAGATTTGCTGAAATCCATTGATGATCAATTCGTCACTTCAGACAAGGCACTAGCAAGCACCCTAATCATGAAGTTCTCATCCCTAAGGCTCACCAGTGTGAAAGGTGTGCGCGAGCACATCATGCAGATGAGGGACACTATGGCTCAATTGAAGAAACTCGAGGTTGAAATATCAGAGTCTTTCCTGGTGCACTACATCCTGAACACCCTTCCGCACCAATATGGACCTTTCAAAATCTCATACAACACAAATAAGGATAAATGGTCCATAAATGAACTCATGACCATGTGTGTTCAAGAGGAACAAAGACTGGTGATGGAACTGGGAGATAGTGCAATGCTGGCAACGCATAGGAAGGGCAAATCTCAACCCAATAAGAAAGGGAAAGGTAAAATACCTCGCCAAACTGATATTAAGAAGGTTTCCAAGTGTTTCTTCTGTAAAAACAAGGGTCACATGAAGAAGGAATGCGAAAAATTTCAGAAATGGCTTGCAGACAAAGGTAATGCAATCTCGTTTGTTTGTTATGAATCTAATATGGTCAAGGTCAATATTAACACTTGGTGGATTGATTCTAGATCAACAATTCACATTTCGAATTCCTTGCAGGGTTTGCAAAACCTAAGGAAGCCAGTGGGAAGTGAGCAATGCATCTTATCAGGAAACAAGATGGGCTTGCATGTGGAAGCTATATGAACATGCTATTTAACTTTAAGCAGTGGCTTTGTTTTAGAATTAGAAAAGGTCTTTTATGTTCCAAGTTTTTCTAGAAACTTGATTTCAGTTTCAAGACTTGTACCTTTTGGATATTCCTTTAAGTTTTCAGAAACATCCGTCAGTTTATTTTATAAATCTGATTATGTTGGGAATGGTATTTTGTCTGATGATCTTTACTGCATTAATTTAAAAAACAATGTCACTTATGATTCAATGCATGTTCACACTGGCACTAAAAGATGTGTTATTAATGAAGATTCCTCTAAATTATGGAACCGGAGGTTAGGTCATATCTCCATAGACAGAATTAAAAAATTGGTAAATGAAGGAATACTTAATACTCTGGATTTCACTGATTTTGAGACTTGTGTGGATTGTATAAAAGGAAAGCAGACCAACAAGTCAAAGCAAGGTGCCAATAGGAGTTCGGACATATTAGAAATCATACATACTGATATATGTAGTCCATAGATGGACTCACATGGTCAGAGATACTTATCTCTTTTATAGATGATTACTCACGATATATGTATCTCTACATGCTTCATAAAAAGGACGAAGCATTAGATGCCTTTAAGATATTTAAGGCTGAAGTAGAGAAACAATGCGGCAAGCAAATTAAGATCGTGAGATCAGATAGAGGTGGAGAATATTATGGTAGATACACAGAAGATGGACAAGCACCCGGGCCATTCGCTAAATTTCTTCGAGAGCATGGGATTGTTGCTCAATACACCATGCCTAATTCACCCGACCAGAATGGTGTAGCAGAAAGAAGAAATCGAACCTTATTGGACATGGTGCAGAGTATGCTTAGCAGCTCCAATCTTCCTAAATCCTTGTGTATTGAAGCACTTAAGACGACAGTGTATATATTAAACCGAGTTCCAACCAAGGCCGTTCCTAAAACGCCATTTGAGTTATTGAAAGGTTGGAAACCGAGTTTGCGACATATGCGCGTTTGGGGATGCCCGTCTGAGGTGAGAATATATAATCCACAAGAAAAGAAGTTGGACCCAAGGACCATTAGTGGGTATTTCATTGGATATGTTGAAAGGTCTAAAGGTTACAGATTTTATTGTCCATCTCACAACACAAGGATTGTGGAATCAAGAAATGCAAAATTTCTTGAAAATGACTTGATCAGTGGGAGCGATCTAACCAGGACCATAGTTTCTGAGAAGGATCATTCAAAATTTCAACCTTCCACCTCAAGTGATAAATTGGTTATTGTTCACAGCACCCCTCAAGTACAAACTAGTGTTGAACAACCAATTGTTGAAGTTCCACAAGCTGCTGACGGCATTCTAGTAGATCAAGTAGTTCAAGAGTTTCCAAGAACTTTTGAACAACGAGTTGAACCACATACTTCTCAAGAAGATAGTGATACAACATTAAGAAGATCTACTAGACTAAGGAGATCAGCAATTCCTGATGATTATGTTGTGTATCTACAAGAATCTGATTTTAACGTTGGAGCCGAAAATGATCCCGAGTCCTTTTCACAAGCCATGAATTGCAAAGAATCAGAATTATGGTACGATGCCATGAAGGAAGAGATGAATTCTATAAAGAGTAACGAAGTCTGGGACCTTGTTGAGTTTCCTGATGGTGCAAAATCCATTGGATGTAAATGGGTCTTTAACACAAAGAAAGACTCGTTGGGAAACATTGAGAGATACAAGGCTAGACTTGTTGCTAAAGGATTCACTCAGAAAGAAGGAATCGACTACACGGAGACTTTCTCTCCTGTATCTAAGA